>JAJQWJ010000019.1:14556047-14857095 GCA_023637945.1 Phaethornis superciliosus | reverse complement strand
GGCGGGGCTACGTAGGGGGCGGGGCGACGTGGGGGCGGGGCTACGTGGGGGCGGGGCGACGTGGGGGGTGTGGTTAGGGTTGGGGGAGGGGCTTGGTGAGGGGGCGGGGTTAGGGTTGGGGGAGGGGCTTGGTGAGGGGGCGGGGTTAGGGTTGGGGGAGGGGCTTGGTGAGGGGGCGGGGTTAGGGTTGGGGGAGGGGCTTGGTGAGGGGGCGGGGTTAGGGTTGGGGGAGGGGCTTAGTGAGGGGGCGGGGTTAGGGTTGGGGGAGGGGCTTGGTGAGGGGGCGGGGCTTGGTGAGGGGGCAGGGTTAGGGTTGGGGGAGGGGCTTGGTGAGGGGGCGGGGTTAGGGTTGGGGGAGGGGTTTGGTGAGGGGGCGGGGCTTAGGGTTGGGGGAGGGGCTTGGTGAGGGGGCGGGGCTTGGTGAGGGGGCAGGGTTAGGGTTGGGGGAGGGGCTTGGTGAGGGGTGGGGTTAGGGTTGGGGCTTGGGGAGGGGGTGGGGTTAGGGTTGGGTGAGGGGTTAGGGGTGGTGTGTGTTAATGTGGTTGTGTCATGTGTGTATGGGGGGGTGTGTCATGTGGGAGTGGTATGCTAATTTATGGTAATTTCCCTATATACTATATATATAAAAATTAAAAATAATAAGTCTGGTGCAGCCCCAGGAGCTCCTTGGGAGGAAAAAAATTTTTTTTTTCTTTTTTTTTTTTTTTTTTTTTAATTTTTTTCCTCCCAAGGAGCTCCTGGGGTTTTTTTTAAACCAACTTACTATTTAAATTTATATTTACTTGTCACTAAAGTTGTGACAAGTAGAAGAAAGTAGAAAGAAGAAAGTAGAAGAAAGTAGAAAGAAGAAAGTAGAAGAAAGTAGAAAGAAGAAAGTAGAAGAAAGTAGAAAGAAGAAAGTAGAAGAAAGTAGAAAGAAGAAAGTAGAAGAAAGTAGAAAGAAGAAAGTAGAAGAAAGTAGAAAGAAGAAAGTAGAAGAAAGTAGAAAGAAGAAAGTAGAAGAAAGTAGAAAGAAGAAAGTAGAAGAAAGTAGAAAGTAGAAGAAAGTAGAAGAAAGTAGAAAGAAGAAAGTAGAAGAAAGTAGAAAGAAGAAAGTAGAAGAAAGTAGAAAGAAGAAAGTAGAAGAAAGTAGAAAGAAGAAAGTAGAAGAAAGTAGAAAGAAGAAAGTAGAAGAAAGTAGAAAGAAGAAAGTAGAAGAAAGTAGAAAGAAGAAAGTAGAAGAAAGTAGAAAGAAGAAAGTAGAAGAAAGTAGAAAGAAGAAAGTAGAAGAAAGTAGAAAGAAGAAAGTAGAAGAAAGTAGAAAGAAGAAAGTAGAAGAAAGTAGAAAGAAGAAAGTAGAAGAAAGTAGAAAGAAGAAAGTAGAAGAAAGTAGAAAGTAGAAGAAAGTAGAAGAAAGTAGAAAGTAGAAGAAAGTAGAAGAAAGTAGAAAGTAGAAGAAAGTAGAAGAAAGTAGAAAGTAGAAGAAAGTAGAAGAAAGTAGAAAGTAGAAGAAAGTAGAAGAAAGTAGAAAGTAGAAGAAAGTAGAAGAAAGTAGAAGAAAGTAGAAGAAAGTAGAAGAAAGTAGAAGAAAGTAGAAGAAAGTAGAAGAAAGTAGAAGAAAGTAGAAGAAAGTAGAAGAAAGTAGAAGAAAGTAGAAGAAAGTAGAAGAAAGTAGAAGAAAGTAGAAGAAAGTAGAAGAAAGTAGAAGAAAGTAGAAGAAAGTAGAAGAAAGTAGAAGAAAGTAGAAGAAAGTAGAAGAAAGTAGAAGAAAGTAGAAGAAAGTAGAAGAAAGTAGAAGAAAGTAGAAGAAAGTAGAAGAAAGTAGAAGAAAGTAGAAGAAAGTAGAAGAAAGTAGAAGAAAGTAGAAGAAAGTAGAAGAAAGTAGAAGAAAGTAGAAGAAAGTAGAAGAAAGTAGAAGAAAGTAGAAGAAAGTAGAAGAAAGTAGAAGAAAGTAGAAGAAAGTAGAAGAAAGTAGAAGAAAAAGTAGAAAGTAGAAGAAAAAGTAGAAAGTAGAAGAAAAAGTAGAAAGTAGAAGAAAAAGTAGAAAGTAGAAGAAAAAGTAGAAAGTAGAAGAAAAAGTAGAAAGTAGAAGAAAAAGTAGAAAGTAGAAGAAAAAGTAGAAAGTAGAAGAAAAAGTAGAAAGTAGAAGAAAAAGTAGAAGAAAAACAAAGTAGAAGGTAGAAGGGAGAAAGTACAAGAGAAAGACAAAGTAGAAGAGAGAAAGAAACAAAGTGGACAGTAGAGAATGTGAGTTGGCCAACTCTAAGACAAAAGAGAGACAAATAGAATTTGACAAAGACATACACAGACACCGACACAGACATACACAGCCAATCCAGTCACTCCAAGGAGACAACATACAAAACCTACCTTACCCTTATATTTTTTCATGGGTTAAGAAATGACACAGGACACAGAAAGATAAAACACAACTTTATTCAAGTTTTATTGGTCCCTAACTTATTAAATAATGACACGAGACACAGCAAGGCAAAACACAGCTTCCTGCACATTTTATTTGTCCCTAGTTTAGGAAATAGTGACACAAGACACAGCTTTATTCAGGTTTTATTTGTGCCTACTTTAGGAAATGATGACATGGTACACAAAAACAGAAAAAATTACTCTTTATTCAAGTTTCCATTTGTTCCTCACACCTAATACATCTTGACAATCCCTTTCTCTAAACAAGTGACTTACAGATGAAACTAAGGAGCATTCACAACATCTGCCTGGCTTCTTATCTCAGTGCTGCCTTTCCGTTCTCCAAACTACCGCTCCGACGCAACGCCTACGCAGTCCTCTCCCGCTAAAATCCCGATTACATTGGACTGCCGTCGGTACCTGCTTCTGCCGTGATTCCGTGATGCTCCCCGGGAGCTTTGCTCCTGGAGGCCGCCTAAATCGTCCTGCCTGACAAAACCCGGGTCCCAAGCCTTTCTGCATCCAAACATAGGCGATGAACATCGCCTCGCAGACCGACCGGGACCCGGGAAAAAAAAACCCAGCTGGGGGAGCGAAAAAAAAAATCCCCCAGCTGGGGTTTTTTTATTCTAAGTATTTTTTAAAAGTACCTGAAAGGGAAAAAAGTGTTATCTCCACCTATACAACATAGACAACAACTACCTCCCACAACTATTCTTACAGCCACTGCCATCTCTCAACTACCAGGTACAATTTCTCTGCTTCTATACACCTACACCCTTCATCCCCAGTGCTCCTCAGGAACATTGCTCCCGAGGGCCTCCTAAACCATCCTGCCTGCCAAAACCCAGGTCCCAGGCCTTTCTGCATCCAAACATAGGCGATGAACATCGCCTCGCAGACCGACCGGGACCTAGGAAAAAAAAACCCAGCTGGGGGAGCGAAAAAAAAATCCCCCAGCTGGGGTTTTTTTATTCTAAGTGTTTTTTTTAAGTACCTGAAAGGGAAAAAAGTGTTACCGCAACATACAACGTACAAGCACAGGCTAGACCTAAACCCCTATGATACAAGCAAGCTAGCCCAGAAAAACCAAGCCATCTACCCTGCAAGACCCTGCAGCTACAGCTACAGCATAGTAAATGACTAAGAACTGTATTAAGCAGCAATCAAATCATCACAAGGCAATGCAAGTACAAATACATCATCATCACAGAGCAATACAAGTACATCATCACAGAGCAATACAAGTACATCATCACAGAGCAATACAAGTACATCATCACAGAGCAATACAAGTACATCATCACAGAGCAATGCAAGTACATCATCACAGAGCAATGCAAGTACATCATCACAGAGCAATGCAAGTACATCATCACCGAGCAATGCAAGTACATCATCACCGAGCAATGCAAGTACATCATCACCGAGCAATGCAAGTACATCATCACCATCACAGAGCAGTACAAGTACATCATCATCATCACAGGGCAAGACAAGTTCATCGTCACAAAGCAATACAAGTACATCATCATCAGCACAGGGCAAAACAAGTACATCATCAACACAAAGCAGTACAAGTACATCATCAACACAGAGCAATACAAGAACATCACAACACAAGTACATCATCATCATCATCACAGAGCAATACAAGTACATCACAGAGCAATACAAGTACATCACAGAGCAATACAAGTACATCACAGAGCAATACAAGTACATCATCATCACCACAAAGCAATACAAGTACATCATCATCAACACAGCAATACAAGTACATCACAGAGCAATACAAGTACATCATCATCACAAAGCAATACAAGTACATCATCTTCATCACAGAGCAATACAAGTACATCACCGAGCAATACAAGTACATCACCGAGCAATACAAGTACATCACCGAGCAATACAAGTACATCATCATCATCATCACTAGGCAATACAAGTACATCACCATCACTAGGCAATACAAGTACATCATCATCAGCATCATCGAGCAATACAAGTACATCACCGAGCAATACAAGTACATCATCATCATCATCAACACAAAGCAATACAAGTACATCATCATCAACACAAAGCAATACAAGTACATCATCATCAACACAAAGCAATACAAGTACATCATCATCAACACAAAGCAATACAAGTACATCATCAACACAAAGCAATACAAGTACATCATCATCATCGCAGAGCAATACAAGTACATCACAGAGCAATACAAGTACATCATCATCATCACAAAGCAATACAAATACATCACAAAGCAATACAAGTACATCATCATCATCATCACCACAAAGCAATACACGTACATCACAGAGCAATACAAGTACATCAGCAGCAGCAGCATCACAAAGCAATACAAGTACATCACAAAGCAATACAAGTACATCACAAAGCAATACAAGTACATCACAAAGCAATACAAGTACATCACAAAGCAATACAAGTACATCATCATCATCACAAGGAAGTACAAGTACATCAGCATCACAGGGCAATTCAAGTACATCGTCATCATCACAGAGCAATACAAGTACATCAGCATCACAGAGCAATACAAGTACATCGTCATCGTCACAGGGCAATACAAGTACATCATCTTACATCAGGTAAGGCTGTATCAAGTCAAACAATGAAATAAGGCAGTACAAATATTCAAATAAAAAGCTATGGAAAATTTTCTTCTACAAGGCAACACTCAGTAAAATGACTCCAGTAAAGAGGAATACAGGCCAGTAAAAACAGATAGTCAAGTACCAATACAAGATTCAAATACAAGGCAGTGCACAAATACAAACCAAAATACAGTGCAGTATCAGGTCAGGCACGGCGCAACACCAGGTCAGGCACGGCGCAACACCAGGTCAGGCACGGCGCAACACCAGGTCAGGCACGGCGCAACACCAGGTCAAGCACGGCGCAACACCAGGTCAAGCACGGCGCAACACCAGGTCAAGCACGGCGCAACACCAACATGAGCCATACTATACAATGCAGTAAATGTTCTAATGCATAAATACAAGGAGGCACCGAATCCATGCCACCTAGCTCGCCACAACGCCACGCCACCTAGCTCGCCACAACGCCACGCCACCTAGCTCGCCACAACGCCACGCCAATTCAAAGTCAAAGCATTGCAAGACACAGAGAACTAATCAGACATACAATGTATATCTGGAGACCTACAATACAACATCAGTATACTGCCAAACACAACAGATACAGAGCCCTACAAAACCAAACACCAGAGTAACAGATTTGTTACCTGATGGGCTTCGAGACTGAAACCCTGAAGGAGGCACAGGTGAAATACTACATAGTATTGTCCTGGAAATACAACTTGCAAGATGAAAAGGCACAGGTCCAGATGGTCTCCCCAAAGATGGTTCTCCATAAACCGTGCAGAATCCCACGGCGTCCCGTCTACCACCACTGACCGCTCCGACGGCGCGCCCTCCTCAGACGACACGCTCCTTGGAGAGACCGTGCTTCTGTCATCTAGGGGACAGAGAAACAAAATTACTCTTGTGCTCCTTAAAATGATCCCAATCATTCCTACCGCTCCATCTCACCTCAAATGCTCAGCCAAGTCCAACAATGGCCAGGACAGCATCTGCAAAAACAAAGGAAAAGGCTTTAACAAGTGGTCAAAGACTTTGATCTTACTCACTGAAACAGCTTACTAGCATCTCACCTTCTTAGGCATCTGATGGGTCTACCTACTTCCTGACACCTCAAAGGCTCTACAAGGCACCTGAAAAACGAAAGGCAATATATAACATACTGCTGCTTCTAACCAAAGCCTCCCAGACAATTGCCCCATCTCCTTTACCTTAATCCTTCGCCAGATACCCCTCAGGCATTTCAGTCCGAACCGGATGCTGAGGCACCACCTGAAAAAAATACACAGGTAATGTCTTTTACTTCAATACTACTCATAAGATTTAACACAAGGCAACACAAGTACATCACAAGGCAACACAAGTACATCACAAGGCAACACAAGTACATCACAAGGCAACACAAGTACATCACAAGGCAACACAAGTACATCACAAGGCAACACAAGTACATCATCATCATCATCACAAGGCAACACAAGTACATCATCATCATCATCACAAGGCAACACAAGTACATCATCATCATCATCACAAGGCAACACAAGTACATCATCATCACAAGGCAACACAAGTACATCATCATCACAAGGCAACACAAGTACATCATCATCACAAGGCAACACAAGTACATCACAAGGCAACACAAGTACATCACAAGGCAACACAAGTACATCACAAGGCAACACAAGTACATCACAAGGCAACACAAGTACATCACAAGGCAACACAAGTACATCACAAAGTACATCACAAGATTTAACACTTCCAGCAGCTAACTACACAGTGCTCACCTTCCAAATGTCGTGTCCCGTTGAGACAAACGGCCTGCTCTACGCAGCTTTGAAACCTAAAAAAAAAAAAAACCCACACAACATAAACACCATAAAATACAAATCTATTAATGCTCTTCATAGAGCAAGTACATCTAACTCCCCTATGACAGATTTTTTTTTTTACCAAGCCTTGCTATGACACTCAGCTACCCACCTGCTTTGCTTTTTGTTCCATGTCCTGGACTTCTGCATCTGAAAGAGATAAATCAAGCTCATCTCAGGGATACTAATCAATATTGAAAGCACCTCCCCACCAACACCAAACGCTGACTAACCTTCAGATGGCACCCTTCTCTCCTCTTCCAGCCGTGTCATGCTCATCTTTGTCACACAGCCATCTGAAAAACAGTATTATGCAAGTCACTGAAATGCTGCTCAACAGCTGGAATATTCCCTTAGGGCTCGTCCAACAAACCCTGACCCTACAACTCCAGGCAGGGCAGCTCCAAACCAAACACGCAAACAGACTCAAGACACAGCCCTGAAAACCACGAGAGTCTATGTCAAGAGAACACCAAGCAAGAAGCATATCTCTGGCATCCGAGACTGTTTGGCAAGAAGACCTACGGCGATGTGACTGCGAAGCTAGGGAATGAAGCGATGGATGCTAAGAACACGGACTTCAAGACCTGAGGATACAAGGACGATTCTTGCTCTGGAAAATTCTACGAACAGAGATGTTGATATAATTGACAATGATGTTTCAGAAGATGACCATCAAGACACTTCCAAGATCAAAGACCAATCTAAGGTTTAAATTTGTCACGCAAGAAAAAGACGCTGCTGACTAGCACCGTGCTGATCGGGATGACACCCAAGATGGGTGACTTGCTCTCTGAGGACAGAGAGGACCATCAAGGCCTGAGGAAGGACTAAGACAACAAAGATGGACAACACAAAATACACAACCCCACACACCAAGGCTGGAGCTGCCCTGCCCACACTAGCATCGTGACGAAAACTAACTTGCCCCGTTTTGCTGCACAAAGGGGGCTGCTCCCAGACAACCCTCTCCCAGGAAGCAACTTCAAAAGCCCTCCGGCAACTCCCAACCTCAACCCCTCACCAATTCAGTCCCTCAACTTATCTTTCTGAGAGCTGCGGTTCTGAATCTATGTCCAGCAGCAAACACCATACTGTCTGACAGGCATGATCCTTCAGTACACAAGTTCCTGTTCATCACCTGCAATCAGAAGAAAAAAAAACAAAAACAAAAAGAATCAGAATCAATGTCACCAGTAAGGACTGCTTCAGCCATCGCCAGCCACTTACACTACAGCAAGAGGCCTCAAAAGACTGCCACAGCTTTCCGCTCCCCTTCTTGATCCAGAGTTCAATCCTGTCTTCACCACAGCTTTGGGCACCTAAAAGAACAAGAGAAAGAGTTACTGTTCTGCTGATCAGACATCACAAGCTCCATGCACCCACTCACTACCACCTCAGCTCACCTTCAACGGTCATCCGTTCCAAAAGGTAGGATGCACATCGCCTGCAAAAAGAGGGAAACTTTTAACAGAGTGGACAGAAAAAAAGGCTAATGACTCTGCACAAAGCCATCTCACCTTTTTTGAGCCGCTTGTCAAGACGTGACTTTGTCACTCCGGCACCGTGTGTGACACCTGCAAAAGTCAAAGCAAAAGGCACACGCTGAGATATTGCCTCTAAAAATGACCAGGACGCTGTGACATCCATCTCTTGCTCCTAAACCTTTGCCCCTCGCCTGTCTGCCCGTCATCACTTTGGGGTGCCAAAGTGAGGTTAGGAGGGCACCTGAAACAAAAAACCAACAAGGCATGCTCATGACTGACAATACACTACCTGAGAAATTACTGCTCCTCCAGCCCACCAGCCTTTGCTCACCTTGCCACAGCCACCTCCGGTACTCATGTCCCGCTTCCCTCGACGCTTCCACCTTCAAAATGACAACAAACCATAATGCAGTCGGGCAGCCAAGAGAGACACCTTCCCACCAACTCCACACCCTGACCAACCTTTGGGTGGTGGTGGCCTCCTCTCCTTCTCCATCCCTTTCTTGCTAATCATTGACACGGGGGACCTGAAAAACAGGATTACGCAAGTCACCGGAATGCTGCTCGGCACCGAGTCGGTCAGTTTATGGCGCTTCCCGTGGCCCCTGATCCTACACAGCAGGCAGGGCAGCTCCAAGCCAAACACACCCACAGACCAACTCGAGACACAGCCATGTGAGTCACAAGACTTGACCTCAAGATAAAACTCGCAGCAAGAAGAGGGACTCTGGAATCCAAGACTTTGGGGCAATAAGACCTACAGCGATGCATCTGCAAAGCAAGGGAATGAAGTGATGGATGTCCGAGAAGCCGCCTTCAAGACCTGAGGACGCAAGGATGCGGAGAATGAGACCCACTCAGGGAAACTGGATGGACAGAGTTCAGATGACAATGCAATTGAGAATGACATTGCAGAAGACAACCATCAAGGAACTTCCAAGTCAAGAGACCGATCTGCAATTAAGATTTGTCTTGCAGAAGATGCTGCTGATTAGCACTGTGCTCATCAGGAAAGGCTTTCTAGGGATGATGCCCAAGATGCAGGACTAGCTTTGTGAGGACACGGAGGATCATCAAGGCCTGAGGAAGCTCTAAGACAACACAGACAGGCAACACAAAACACACAACCCCACACACCAAAGCTGGAGCTGCCCTGCCCATGCTAGCATCATGCTGGAAACTAACTTGCTCTATTCAGCGACTCCAAAGGGGCTGCTTGTAGACAGCCCTCTCCCAAATGCCCTCTTCAAAACCCCTCCTGCAACTTCCATCCTGAGCCCCTCTGCAACCAAGTTGCTGTACTTAACTTTCAGAGAGCTGTGGGTCTGAATTTACATCCAGCAACAAAACCACGCTGGCTGACTAGCATGTTCCTGCAGTGCTAAGGTTCCTCTTCACCACCTGCATTTTAAAAAAAAAAAAAGAGCCTTGTGATGTATCTCTTATCTCTCCATTTATATCTAGGAGAGGCATGATACTCAGCAAGCAATTGGGAAAAGCAAAGAGGCAACGACTCTAAACAAAGTAACCTAATTGAAAAAAAAAAAAAACAAAAAAACACCAAAACCAAAAAAGCCTTCTAAAACCTTCTAAAGTTCTTACCTTTAAGAGTCTTCTCCAGCAGCCGAATCTTCTTCTTCTTCTCCAGCAGCCAAATCTTCTTCATCTTCTTCTTCTCTAGCAGCCAAGTCATCATCTTCTCCTCCAGCAGCTGCCCTCAGGAGCAGGAGAGCTCTGATCTCAGAGAAGCCCAGGAGCTCTCTGAAGCCCCTAGCCAAAGGCTGTGGTTTATATACCCCAAGCACCGCCCACAGCCTTTCCCACAATCCCCTGGGAAAGGGGAGGTGGCAATTACCACAAGGTATAAAAAGAGCCAGAGGAGAAGAAGTGAGCTTTTTCCTTAGTCTTCAGTTTAGATGACATTGGGAACCGAATGATAGTCGGTGTCAGAAGAGGTCCTCGTGGAAAGAAGAAGGCATAAAATGTGCAACAGAGCCAGAAGGTGGCTGGGGGAGGCGAGGTTGGCTTCTACTTGCATGATTGTGGGAGAAGGGTCTCCATATGGAATTCTAGTTCCTGAAACTCAGCTTTCATTTTGCTGTCTCCATGTCCTGTGCACTTATCTAACTCTCAAGGGGGGAGGGGCTTGCTGCGATGCTTTTCAACTCTATGAGTCTGTCCTTAGTGTTTCGCGTGGCAATGGTTTTACTAGATTTCAATGAGAGCTGAGAGTGTCCTGAGGTCTATATATGTCTGCTACTTATTATGATATTTTGCCGAATGGTCAGGGTCAGCGCACAAGGCACGGGCACCCAAATAAAGAAGGTAGTTTATATTTACTGATGTATTAAATTATGAGAACAAGTGCAGAAACAAACAACAAAACTGAAGTGCAACAGGAAAGTCAAAGCAAAACACAGCAACTCATCTAATAGTTACTATACACACGCAGTGATAGCGAGATGTGTTGCCGATTGCCATAATGATTTGACTTTGTCTGGATCTGCAGTTGCTAGGGAGCCCTGGTTGTTATGAGGACCTGGAGAACCCTTTCCGGCAGTTGGGAAATCCCAAGATATACCTAATATATCTGCCTGGATCACTCAGCATATTGGCTGCTTTTGCTTTCTCTCATGGTTTAAAAAAAATTCCCAGAAGAGGGAGGGTAAGGTACTGCTTTCACAAGCCTTTGTACTCCTATATACTTAGCTGATCTCCCAGTAAACCAAATGTAAAACCTTTTGTAAAGCCTCTTCTTTTATTCAAAATCATCTACTGCAAACTCATACTTTTCCCTTGTTTCCCTTACATAACAGGGGGCGGGGCAACGTGGGGGCAGGGTGACATGGAGGCAGGGCAACATGGGGACAGGGCGACGCGGGGGGGGCGGGGTGAGGCGGCGGGGCGGGTTTACAAGGGGGGGGGGCTGACAAGGGGGCGGGGTAACGCGGGGGCGGGGCGAAGTGGGGGGGAGTGAGGTGGCGGGGTGATGCGGGGTGGTGGGGCGACAAGGGGGCGGGGTGACACGGGGGCGGGGCGACAGGGGGGTTGGGCGACGGGGGGGCAAAAGGTGGCGGGGTTTTGGTTGGAGAGGGGCTTGGTGAGGGGGTGGGGTTATGGGCGGGGTTAGGGTTGGGGGAGGGGCTTGGTGAGGGGGTGTCAAATCAGGGGGCTTGGTAAGGGGGTGTCAGTTTGTCCTACATGTCGGATGTACAACCAAAAAAAACCAAAACCGTGATAAATGCCAAAAATTGAACACCACAATGCACACTGCCATGCATTGAATACAAGCCGATACAAAGCCATTGACCGGCATTCGGCTTTTTTTTAAGCGAAAAACTACAAATGAGGCGCCGGAAGTCGGCCATTTTGTTACAGGAAGTCGGCCATTTTTTAGCAAAAAACTACAAATGAGGCGCCGGAAGTCGGCCATTTTGTTAAAGGAAGCCGGCCATCTTTTTAGCAAAAAACTACAAATGAGGCGCCGGAAGTCGGCCATTTTGTTACAGGAAGTCGGCCATTTTTTAGCGTAAAACTACAAATGAGGCGCCGGAAGTCGGCCATTTTGTTAAAGGAAGCCGGCCATCTTTTTAGCAAAAAACTACAAATGAGGCGCCGGAAGTCGGCCATTTTGTTACAGGAAGTCGGCCATCTTTTTAGCGGAAAACTACAAATGAGTCGCCGGAAGCCGGCCATTTTGTTACAGGAAGTCGGCCATCTTTTTAGCGGAAAACTACAAATGAGGCGCCGGAAGTCGGCCATTTTGGTACAGGAAGTCTGCCATCTTTTTAGCGGAAAACTACAAATGAGGCGCCGGAAGCCGGCCATTTTGTTACAGGAAGTCGGCCATCTTTTTAGCGGAAAACTACAAATGAGTCGCCGGAAGCCGGCCATTTTGTTACAGGAAGTCGGCCATCTTTTTAGCGGAAAACTACAAATGAGTCGCCGGAAGCCGGCCATTTTGTTACAGGAAGTCGGCCATCTTTTTAGCGGAAAACTACAAATGAGGCGCCGGAAGCCGGCCATTTTGTTACAGGAAGTCGGCCATCTTTTTAGCGGAAAACTACAAATGAGGCGCCGGAAGCCGGCCATTTTGTTACAGGAAGTCGGCCATCTTTTTAGCAAAAAACTACAAATGAGGCGCCGGAAGCCGGCCAT
Source organism: Phaethornis superciliosus (assembly GCA_023637945.1). Classification (NCBI taxonomy): domain Eukaryota; kingdom Metazoa; phylum Chordata; class Aves; order Apodiformes; family Trochilidae; genus Phaethornis; species Phaethornis superciliosus. The sequence goes on along the minus strand of JAJQWJ010000019.1, from coordinate 14,844,531 downwards.
TTTGTTACAGGAAGTCGGCCATCTTTTTAGCGGAAAACTACAAATGAGGCGCCGGAAGTCGGCCATTTTGGTACAGGAAGTCTGCCATCTTTTTAGCGGAAAACTACAAATGAGTCGCCGGAAGTCGGCCATTTTGTTACAGGAAGTCTGCCATCTTTTTAGCGGAAAACTACAAATGAGGCGCCGGAAGCCGGCCATTTTGTTACAGGAAGTCGGCCATCTTTTTAGCAAAAAACTACAAATGAGGCGCCGGAAGCCGGCCATTTCGATACAGGAAGTCGGCCATCTTTTTAGCGGAAAACTACAAATGAGGCTCCCCGCCTTTTGTTACAGGAAGTCCGCCTTTCCTAAGCCAAAAAGTACAAATGAGTTTCAGGCAGTCAAGAGCGGACAAAACAAGAGGGAATGGGCTCAAGCTGTGCCAGGGCAGGTTTAGGTTACATATTACAAAGAATTTCTTCACGGAGAATAGATAATTAACTAAACTAGGTTATATGAGATCTAAAGCATTACGGGGCTGTTACAGACTAAACAACACAGCTTGTACTTTATACAACTCTAAGTTTATTTTTGTTACATTTATTATAAAAAAAAATGTCAGATAACTGTTTGGCTTTCATTTCTGAAGGATGATGGAGAAAAGGGTGGGTAAAACTGCAGGAGTCAAACTAATCAGTGCTGCACTATATAAGGTTACCACGAAGCACTCTGAATTGTTAATACATCTGTATGTACCAAAATGTGCAGAGCAATGCATTTTCATCATCTCAACTGCTGCAATTGTCAACCACAAAAGCAGAAAAACCATCAACTTGAGAAAGATGTGCTGTGCTTCCATCTTGAGAACAACTTTCTCCTTCTTTTGAAGGAGGAAAAAAATCTTGTTGCTGGTGACTTCTGCAGACTCTTTAGGGAACTGCTCTGATGAGGAGTTTCCAAAATGGAACATCTTTGAATGAGAGGCATTTCTGTTTTGGACTCTGTCTTCCCATCCTATGTCACTATTCATGCTGAAGGGCAGCTGTTCCTGATCTCCCAGCTTCGCTTGCATCAGACCAGGGATCAGATTCCCTCCTCAAGAAAATGCACATCAGGTAACTGGTATATTTCTGCGATCACCAGGCTCATCTTCATCTTCCACAAAGCAGAGTGCCAGCAGGAACATCCAGAAGAAACCTATGGGTTGACAAACCTCTTCTGCAACAACCTCCTGAGTCCCGAGACCTTCTCCTAGGACCTTCTGACTCCACTCTGCTCCGTCGTTTCTTCTTACGAGCACACATTTGTCCTTTGCATCTGAAAGTAAGTATTACACAAGTCACTGGAATGATGAACAATGGACAGACAATTCCAGAATCTCCATCCCAGTTAGGAACCCCATCTGGAGTACTACTACCCTCATGCCATTAATAAATACAGCCCCAAAGCTTTAAACCTATAAACATACAATCGTTAATTACTGAGAGGGTCGGTCTCCTGCACTGCACAGGAAAAACCCTCTCATGAGAGTCCTATCACCTTCAAACATCATCAAAGCAACTGCCCGCCCACCCACACAGACTATGGCTGCTCCACCTAAGATCACTGTACAATTGTGGCCTAAAAACTCAAGGCATACAAAGATCACCAGAGACCCTCATGGCTCTCCAATATCCCCAGCTCTACACTCTGGGCAGAGCAGCTCCAGGCCAAACACACAAACACAGACCAACCCAAGACACACCACTGAAAACCACAAAATTCAACATTAAGAGAAAACTCTCCACAAGAATTACTCTGGGCTCCAAGAAGTTAGCCAAGAAGACTGAAAGGGATGCAAGAGTAAGGCAAGGAGGCCACATGGTGGCATCAAGTGTCATAGAATGCTGTCAGATACAATAATTACTCTTCAAAATAACATATCAAATGGGCAAGACGACTAGCATCAAGACCTAACGATGCAGAGACAAGGTGGGAGATGAGGAAACTTCATGACCAGAGATGGTCATTCGCTGATAAAGATTATAAAAGATGTCCATCAAGAAATATGCAAGATGCAAGAAAAGAAGGATCCAGATGGCACTATGAAAATGATGACTAAATGTGTTCCACATCGTGGGGACAATGTTCAATACTACTGACTTAGTCTGAGAGACTCTGTAATCCAAGAGTTTGGGGCAATAAGACCTACAGAGATGCGTCCGCAAAGCGAGGGAATGAAGTGACGGGTGCCCGAGAAGCTGCCTTCAAGACCTGAGCATGCAAGGATGGGGGGACCGAGTCCAGATGCTGATGCAGTTGGCAATGATGTTTCAGAAGATGACCATCAAGAAACTTCCAAGTCAAGAGACAGATCTGCAATTTAGACTTGTCGTGCGGAATAACACGCTGTTGATCAGCACTGTGCTGATCACGAAAGGCTTTCCGGGGATGATGCCTGAGATGCGGGACTTGCTCTGTGAGGACACAGAGGACCATCAAGGCCTGAGGAAGCTCTGAGACCACAAAGACGGACAACGCAAAACACACAACCCCACACACCAAGGATGGAGCTGCCCTGCCCGCCCTAGCATCGTGCTGAAAACTGAATCACTCTATTAAGTCACCCAAAGGGGGCTGCTCCCAGACAGATCTCTCCCCTACCCTAACTTCAAAACACCACCAGCAATTCCCAACTTCGACTCCTCTGCCCAGCCCCTCCCCACCCACCCCTGGGCCCTCAACTTATCTTCAGGAGCAGTAGCAGCACAAAGCCAGGGTCTCTAATGAAAACCGCATTGCTGGACTGGGATGTGCTTGCAGTCGCACAGTTCCTCTTCATCCCCTATACAGAGAAAAGGAAAAAACACAACCCACAGATCACAAACAGCGCTGGCACAAGTCCCACCTAAGCCAACGCACGCTACTTGCGCTGCACTCACCTCCTCAAGGAAGCCTCGCGGCATACCGCGTGCCTTCTCGTTCCAGAGTTGAACGCTATCGCCGCCATTGCTTGGGGTACCTGAAACACCAAGAGAAAGAGTTCCTGCTCTGATGAGCAGAAGTCACCGGCCCCATGAACCCCCTCGCTACCAACTCGGCTCAGCTTCAAAGCTCATCCGGTTCCACAGGTGGCACGCACTGCGCCTGCAAAAACAAAAGGAAACATTTTTGTTTAGGAAACGCGATGTAAAATACACGGCTGACGCAGCCCACCGCCATCTCACCTTCTCCAACCGCTCCTAAGTGGGCGTCTTTGTCCCTCCGAGGATGGTTGTGGCACCTGCAAAAGTCAAAGCAAAAGGCACACGCTGAGGTAGTGCCCCCAACAACAGGCAGCCCACTGTGATGTCCACCTCCTGCTCCTTTACCTCGGCCTCTCACCCATCTTCCTGCCATCCTTGCGGGGTGCCAAAAGTAGGTTCAGAGGACACCTGGACACCAAAAAAAAAAAAAAAACAATGCCAATGCCTTCAACAGCAGTAAAACACCTGAGAAATATATGTTCCTTCAGCACACCAGCCTTTGCTCACCTTGCCAGAGCCACGTCCGGAACAGATATTCTGCTTCCTTGACTGCTCTCACCTTCAAAATGACAAGAAACCATAATATGGTCAGGTAGCCAAGGGAGGCACCATCCCACCAGCTCCACCCCCTGACCAACCTTCAGATGGCGGCCTCCTCTCCTCCTCCATCCCTTTCTCGCTAGTCATTGACACGGGGGATCTGAAAAACAGGATTACGCAAGTCACCGGAATGCTGCTCGGGGCCGAGTCCGTCAGTTTAGGGCGCTTCCCGTGGCCCCTAATCCTACACAGCGGGCAGGGCAGCTCCAAGCCTAACACACCCACAGACCAACTCGAGACACAGCCATGGGAGTTAGAAGACTTGACCTCAAGATAAAACTTGCAGCAAGAAGAGAGACTCTGGAATCCAAGAGTTTGGGGCAATAAGACCTACAGCGATGCGTCCGCAAAGCGAGGGAATGAAGTGACGGGTGCCCGAGAAGCCGCCTTCAAGACCTGAGGATGCAAGGATGCGGGGAACAAGTCCAGATGCTGATGCGGTTGGCAATGATGTTTCAGAAGATGACCATCAAGAAACTTCCAAGTCAAGAGACAGATCTGCAATTTAGACTTGTCGTGTGGAATAACCTGCTGCTGATCAGCACTGTGCTGATCACGAAAGGCTTTCCGGGGATGATGCCTGAGATGCGGGACTTGCTCTGTGAGGACACAGAGGACCATCAAGGCCTGAGGAAGCACCTGAGAAATATATGTTCCTTCAGCACACCAGCCTTTGCTCACCTTGCCGCGGCCACGTCCGGAACAGATATTCTGCTTCGTTGACTGCTCTCACCTTCAAAAGGACAAACAAACCATTATGCGGTCAGGTAGCTGGGAGAGGGACCTTCACTCCAACACCAAATGCTGAGTAACCTTTGTATAGCACTCTTCTCTCCTCCAGCTCTCTCCAGTACATCCTTGTCACACAGGATTTAAAAATGGTATTACCCAAGTCAGTGGAACGCTGCCCAACACCTGAACTATTCGGTTATGGCTTTTCCAACAAACCCTGACCCAACAACTCTGGGAAGAGCAGCTCCAAGCCAAACACTGAGACGAGTTCAAGACACAGCCCTGCAAATCGTGAGACTCTATCTCAAGAGAACACCGAGTAAGAAGAATATCTCTGGGATCCAAGACCGTTGGGCAAGAAGACCTACAGCAATGCAGCTGTGAAGTGATGGGCTGAAGCAACAGATGCCCAGCAGCCTGGGCTTCAAGACCTGAGGATGCAGAGAACAAGTGCTACTCTGGAAAAATCCATGACGAGAGATTCTGATGAAGTATGGAAAAGTGTTTTAGAAGACCACCATCAAGAAACTTCACAGAGGCAAGATTAATCCATGTGTTAAACTTCTCATGAAAGAAGATGCTGCTGACTAGTACTGTGCTGATGAGAGAAGACCTTCCAGGGATGATGCCAAGAAGTGGGACTTGCTCTGTGAGGACAAAAAGGACATCGAGGGATGAGCAAGTATAAAACACTCAAGACAGACAACACAAGGTACACACCACCACACACAAAGGCTGGAGCTGCTCTGCCCACACCAAAACAATGCTGTAAACTCATCAGCCCCCTCCACCTGACCAAAGCAAGCTGCTCCCAGACAGCCCTCTCCCCGATACTAACTTCAAAACCACTCCCTGCCATTCCCAGATTTGTCCCTTCTCCATCCCCAGTGCTTCAACTTATCTTTGATGGTAGGGGTCCAAAGCCATGGTCATCAAGGAAAAACAAAACCATCCACAGGGATGTTCCTGCAGCCACAAGTTTCCTGTTCATCATCTGCTGTAAAAGAAAAACAAACCAACCAACTACATCACCACACATAATAATTGTCACCAGAAATTCCAACATGAGCCAGCACCAACCTCTTAGAGAAGACCCAGCTTCTCAAGAGTCCTCTGAGGTCTCACCCACTTGCTCATCACAGAATTAGGCACTGCAGGACTCATCAATGAAGGGCACCTAAAATAGACAAAACCACTGTTTGGCTTGAAAGAAGTCACCGCCTTCATGAACCTCCTAAATTACCACCCCAGCTACCTCCAACACTCAGCTCCAAAGGTGGGAGGAAAAAAAAACAAAACAACAAAAAAGAGCAAACAAAAAAAACCCCACCAAAAGAAAAAACAATAAAATAAACAAACCCACACCAAAAAAACCGCTGCAAAAACAAAGGGAAACACTTAACTGAATTGACATTAAACACCCGGCTGACCTGTCCCACAACCATCTCGCCTTCTCCAACTGCTCCTCTACAAGGAGAAGTTTTGTATCTCCTAGGCAGTGTGTGGCACCTGCAAAAGTCAAAGCAAAAGCCACATTCTGAGATATTGCCCCAATCAACAGGCAGCCCACACCAGCCTTTGCTCAGAAACCTTCAAAATCTCTCCTGACACAACCCCTAACCTCAGCACATCAATTCAGTCCATCAACTTACCTTTCTGAGGGCTGCTGGTTTTGGATCTATGTCCAGCAAAACACCACGCTGTCTTATGGGCATGTTCCTCTTCATCACCTGCAATGAGAAAAAAAGGAAAATCACAGTGTCACCAATAAGGTGCACTTCAGCCATCAACAAGAACTTATACTACACCCACCACCTCAAAAGAACCCCACATTGCTCCACTCACCTCCTTGACCCAGAGTCGAATGCTGTGGCCACCACTGCTTTGGGCACCTAAAAGGCCAAGAGAAAGAGTTATTGTTCTGCTCATCAGTAGTCACCAGCTCCGTGAACCCACTCTCTACCACCCCAGCTCACCTTCAATGCTCATCCGGTTCCAAAGTGGCACATACAGCACATGAAAAATAAGAGAAACATTTAACAGAGTTGACATTAAAACATGGTGGACCCAGCCCACAGCCATCTCACCTTCTCCAACTGCTCCTGAAGACATGGCTTTGTCACCCCGGCACTGTGTGTGGCACCTGCAAAAGTCAAAGCAAAAGGCACACGCTGAGATATTGCCACCAACAACAGGCAGCCCACTGTGATGTCCACCTCCTGCTCCTTTACCTCAGCCTCTCACCCATCTGCCTGCCATCACTTTGAGGTGCCAAAATGAGGTTAGGAGGGCACCTGAAAAAAAACCACAAACAACAAGGGATGCTCATGACCCAACAATAATACAACACCTGAAAAGTAACTGCTCCTCCAGCCCACCAGCCTTTGCTCACCTTGCCACAGCCACCTCCGGTGCCCGTATCCTGCTTCGCTCGCCGCTTCCGCCTTCAAAATGACAACAAACCATAATGCGGTCAGGTAGCCAAGGGAGGCACCATCCCACCAGCTCCACACCCAGACCAACCTTCAGATGGCGGCCTCCTCTCCTCCTCCATCCCTTTCTTGCTACTCATTGACACAGGGGAACTGAAAAACAGGATTATGCAAGTCACCGGAATGCTGCTCGGGGCCGAGTCCGTCAGTTTTTGGTGCTTCCCGTGGCCCCTAATCCTACACAGCAGGCAGGGCAGCTCCAAGCCTAACACTCACACCCACAGACCAACCCGAGACACAGCCATGGGAGTCACAAGACTTGACCTCAAGATAAAACTCGCAGCAAGAAGAGAGACTCTGGAATCCAAGACTTTGGGGCAATAAGACCTACAGCGATGCGTCCGCAAAGCGAGGGAATGAAGTGACGGGTGCCCGAGAAGCTGCCTTCAAGACCTGAGGATGCAAGGATGAGGGGACCGAGTCCAGATGCTGATGCTGTTGGCAATGATGTTTCAGAAGATGACCATCAAGAAACTTCCAAGTCAAGAGACAGATCTGCAATTTAGACTTGTCGTGCGGAATAACACGCTGCTGATCAGCACTGTGCTGATCACGAAAGGCTTTCCGGGGATGATGCCTGAGATGCGGGACTTGCTCTGTGAGGACACAGAGGACCATCAAGGCCTGAGGAAGCTCTGAGACCACAAAGACGGACAACGCAAAACACACAACCCCAACACACCAAGGATGGAGCTGCCCTGCCCATGCTGGAACCATACTGGAAAGTAACCTGTTCCCTTGACCCACGCAAAAGGGGCTGCTCCCAGACAGCCCTCTCCCCTACCCTAACTTCGAAACACCACCAGCAATTCCCAACTTCGACTCCTCTGCCCAGCCCCTCCCCACCCACCCCCGGGGCCTCAACTTATCTTCAGGAGCAGTAGCAGCACAAAGCCAGGGTCTCTAATGAAAACCGCATTGCTGGACTGGGATGTGCTTGCAGTCGCACGGTTCCTCTTCATCCCCTATACAGAGAAAAGGAAAAAACACAACCCACAGATCACAAACAGCGCTGGCACGAGTCCCACCCAAGCCAGCACATGCTACTTGCGCTGCACTCACCTCCTCAAGGAAGCCCCGTGATATACCGTGCACCTTCTCGTTCCAGAGTTGAACGCTATCGCCGCCATTGCTGGGGGCATCTGAAACACCAGGAGAAAGAGTTCCTGCTCTGATGAGCAGAAGTCACCAGCCCCATGAACCCCCTCGCTACCAAATCGGCTCAACTTCAACGCTCATCCGGTTCCAAAGGTGGCACGCACTGCGCCTGCAAAAACAAAAGGAAACATTTTTGTTTAGGAAACGCGATGTAAAATACACGGCTGACGCAGCCCACCGCCATCTCACCTTCTCCAACCGCTCCTAAGTGGGCGTCTTTGTCCCTCCGAGGATGGTTGTGGCACCTGCAAAAGTCAAAGCAAAAGGCACACGCTGAGGTAGTGCCCCCAACAACAGGCAGCCCACTGTGATGTCCACCTCCTGCTCCTTTACCTCGGCCTCTCACCCATCTTCCTGCAATCCTTGCGGGGTGCCAAAAGTAGGTTCAGAGGACACCTGGACAGCAACAAAAAAAAAAAAACCAATGCCAATGCCTTCAACAGCAGTAAAACACCTGAGAAATATATGTTCCTTCAGCACACCAGCCTTTGCTCACCTTGCCAGAGCCATGTCCGGAACAGATATTCTGCTTCCTTGACTGCTCTCACCTTCAAAATGACAAGAAACCATAATATGGTCAGGTAGCCAAGGGAGGCACCATCCCACCAGCTCCACCCCCTGACCAACCTTCAGATGGCGGCCTCCTCTCCTCCTCCATCCCTTTCTCGCTAGTCATTGACACGGGGGATCTGAAAAACAGGATTACGCAAGTCACCGGAATGCTGCTCGGGGCCGAGTCCGTCAGTTTAGGGCGCTTCCCGTGGCCCCTAATCCTACACAGCGGGCAGGGCAGCTCCAAGCCTAACACACCCACAGACCAACTCGAGACACAGCCATGGGAGTTAGAAGACTTGACCTCAAGATAAAACTTGCAGCAAGAAGAGAGACTCTGGAATCCAAGAGTTTGGGGCAATAAGACCTACAGCGATGCGTCCGCAAAGCGAGGGAATGAAGTGACGGGTGCCCGAGAAGCCGCCTTCAAGACCTGAGGATGCAAGGATGCGGGGAACAAGTCCAGATGCTGATGCGGTTGGCAATGATGTTTCAGAAGATGACCATCAAGAAACTTCCAAGTCAAGAGACAGATCTGCAATTTAGACTTGTCGTGTGGAATAACCTGCTGCTGATCAGCACTGTGCTGATCACGAAAGGCTTTCCGGGGATGATGCCTGAGATGCGGGACTTGCTCTGTGAGGACACAGAGGACCATCAAGGCCTGAGGAAGCACCTGAGAAATATATGTTCCTTCAGCACACCAGCCTTTGCTCACCTTGCCGCGGCCACGTCCGGAACAGATATTCTGCTTCGTTGACTGCTCTCACCTTCAAAAGGACAAACAAACCATTATGCGGTCAGGTAGCTGGGAGAGGGACCTTCACTCCAACACCAAATGCTGAGTAACCTTTGTATAGCACTCTTCTCTCCTCCAGCTCTCTCCAGTACATCCTTGTCACACAGGATTTAAAAATGGTATTACCCAAGTCAGTGGAACGCTGCCCAACACCTGAACTATTCGGTTATGGCTTTTCCAACAAACCCTGACCCAACAACTCTGGGAAGAGCAGCTCCAAGCCAAACACTGAGACGAGTTCAAGACACAGCCCTGCAAATCGTGAGACTCTATCTCAAGAGAACACCGAGTAAGAAGAATATCTCTGGGATCCAAGACCGTTGGGCAAGAAGACCTACAGCAATGCAGCTGTGAAGTGATGGGCTGAAGCAACAGATGCCCAGCAGCCTGGGCTTCAAGACCTGAGGATGCAGAGAACAAGTGCTACTCTGGAAAAATCCATGACGAGAGATTCTGATGAAGTATGGAAAAGTGTTTTAGAAGACCACCATCAAGAAACTTCACAGAGGCAAGATTAATCCATGTGTTAAACTTCTCGTGAAAGAAGATGCTGCTGACTAGTACTGTGCTGATGAGAGAAGACCTTCCAGGGATGATGCCAAGAAGTGGGACTTGCTCCGTGAGGACAAAAAGGACATCAAGGGACGAGCAAGTATAAAACACTCGAGATGGACAACACAAGGTACACACCACCACACACAAAGGCTGGAGCTGCTCTGCCCACACCAAAACAACGCTGTAAACTCATCTGCCCCCTCCACCTGACCAAAGCAAGCTGCTCCCAGACAGCCCTCTCCCCGATACTAACTTCAAAACCACTCCCTGCCATTCCCAGATTTGCCCCTTCTCCATCCCCAGTGCTTCAACTTATCTTTGATGGTAGGGGTCCACAGCCATGGTCATCAAGGAAAGACAAAACCACGCACAGGGATGTTCCTGCAGCCACAAGTTTCCTGTTCATCACCTGCTGTAAAAGAAAAACAAACCGACCAACCACATCACCACACATAATAATTGTCACCAGAAATTCCAACATGAGCCAGCACCAACCTCTTAGAGAAGACCCAGCTTCTCAAGAGTCCTCTGAGGTCTCACCCACTTGCTCATCACAGAATTAGGCACTGCAGGACTCATCAATGAAGGGCACCTAAAATAGACAAAACCACTGTTTGGCTTGAAAGAAGTCACCGCCTTCATGAACCTCCTAAATTACCACCCCAGCTACCTCCAACACTCAGCTCCAAAGGTGGGAGGAAAAAAAAACAAAACAACAAAAAAGAGCAAACAAAAAAAACCCCACCAAAAGAAAAAACAATAAAATAAACAAACCCACACCAAAAAAAACCGCTGCAAAAACAAAGGGAAACACTTAACTGAATTGACATTAAACACCCGGCTGACCTGTCCCACAACCATCTCGCCTTCTCCAACTGCTCCTCTACAAGGAGAAGTTTTGTATCTCCTAGGCAGTGTGTGGCACCTGCAAAAGTCAAAGCAAAAGCCACATTCTGAGATATTGCCCCAATCAACAGGCAGCCCACACCAGCCTTTGCTCAGAAACCTTCAAAATCTCTCCTGACACAACCCCTAACCTCAGCACATCAATTCAGTCCATCAACTTACCTTTCTGAGGGCTGCTGGTTTTGGATCTATGTCCAGCAAAACACCACGCTGTCTTATGGGCATGTTCCTCTTCATCACCTGCAATGAGGAAAAAAAGGAAAATCACAGTGTCACCAATAAGGTGCACTTCAGCCATCAACAAGAACTTATACTACACCCACCACCTCAAAAGAACCCCACATTGCTCCACTCACCTCCTTGACCCAGAGTCGAATGCTGTGGCCACCACTGCTTTGGGCACCTAAAAGGCCAAGAGAAAGAGTTATTGTTCTGCTCATCAGTAGTCACCAGCTCCGTGAACCCACTCTCTACCACCCCAGCTCACCTTCAATGCTCATCCGGTTCCAAAGTGGCACATACAGCACATGAAAAATAAGAGAAACATTTAACAGAGTTGACATTAAAACATGGTGGACCCAGCCCACAGCCATCTCACCTTCTCCAACTGCTCCTGAAGACATGGCTTTGTCACCCCGGCACTGTGTGTGGCACCTGCAAAAGTCAAAGCAAAAGGCACACGCTGAGATATTGCCACCAACAACAGGCAGCCCACTGTGATGTCCACCTCCTGCTCCTTTACCTCAGCCTCTCACCCATCTGCCTGCCATCACTTTGAGGTGCCAAAATGAGGTTAGGAGGGCACCTGAAAAAAAACCACAAACAACAAGGGATGCTCATGACCCAACAATAATACAACACCTGAAAAGTAACTGCTCCTCCAGCCCACCAGCCTTTGCTCACCTTGCCACAGCCACCTCCGGTGCCCGTATCCTGCTTCGCTCGCCGCTTCCGCCTTCAAAATGACAACAAACCATAATGCGGTCAGGTAGCCAAGGGAGGCATCATCCCACCAGCTCCACACCCAGACCAACCTTCAGATGGCGGCCTCCTCTCCTCCTCCATCCCTTTCTTGCTACTCATTGACACAGGGGAACTGAAAAACAGGATTATGCAAGTCACCGGAATGCTGCTCGGGGCCGAGTCCGTCAGTTTTTGGCGCTTCCCGTGGCCCCTAATCCTACACAGCAGGCAGGGCAGCTCCAAGCCTAACACTCACACCCACAGACCAACCCGAGACACAGCCATGGGAGTCACAAGACTTGACCTCAAGATAAAACTCGCAGCAAGAAGAGAGACTCTGGAATCCAAGACTTTGGGGCAATAAGACCTACAGCGATGCGTCCGCAAAGCGAGGGAATGAAGTGACGGGTGCCCGAGAAGCTGCCTTCAAGACCTGAGGATGCAAGGATGAGGGGACCGAGTCCAGATGCTGATGCTGTTGGCAATGATGTTTCAGAAGATGACCATCAAGAAACTTCCAAGTCAAGAGACAGATCTGCAATTTAGACTTGTCGTGCGGAATAACACGCTGCTGATCAGCACTGTGCTGATCACGAAAGGCTTTCCGGGGATGATGCCTGAGATGCGGGACTTGCTCTGTGAGGACACAGAGGACCATCAAGGCCTGAGGAAGCTCTGAGACCACAAAGACGGACAACGCAAAACACACAACCCCAACACACCAAGGATGGAGCTGCCCTGCCCATGCTGGAACCATACTGGAAAGTAACCTGTTCCCTTGACCCACGCAAAAGGGGCTGCTCCCAGACAGCCCTCTCCCCTACCCTAACTTCGAAACACCACCAGCAATTCCCAACTTCGACTCCTCTGCCCAGCCCCTCCCCACCCACCCCCGGGGCCTCAACTTATCTTCAGGAGCAGTAGCAGCACAAAGCCAGGGTCTCTAATGAAAACCGCATTGCTGGACTGGGATGTGCTTGCAGTCGCACGGTTCCTCTTCATCCCCTATACAGAGAAAAGGAAAAAACACAACCCACAGATCACAAACAGCGCTGGCACGAGTCCCACCCAAGCCAGCACATGCTACTTGCGCTGCACTCACCTCCTCAAGGAAGCCCCGTGATATACCGTGCACCTTCTCGTTCCAGAGTTGAACGCTATCGCCGCCATTGCTGGGGGCATCTGAAACACCAGGAGAAAGAGTTCCTGCTCTGATGAGCAGAAGTCACCAGCCCCATGAACCCCCTCGCTACCAAATCGGCTCAACTTCAACGCTCATCCGGTTCCAAAGGTGGCACGCACTGCGCCTGCAAAAACAAAAGGAAACATTTTTGTTTAGGAAACGCGATGTAAAATACACGGCTGACGCAGCCCACCGCCATCTCGCCTTCTCCAACCGCTCCTAAGTGGGCGTCTTTGTCCCTCCGAGGATGGTTGTGGCACCTGCAAAAGTCAAAGCAAAAGGCACACGCTGAGGTAGTGCCCCCAACAACAGGCAGCCCACTGTGATGTCCACCTCCTGCTCCTTTACCTCGGCCTCTCACCCATCTTCCTGCAATCCTTGCGGGGTGCCAAAAGTAGGTTCAGAGGACACCTGGACAGCAACAAAAAAAAAAAAACCAATGCCAATGCCTTCAACAGCAGTAAAACACCTGAGAAATATATGTTCCTTCAGCACACCAGCCTTTGCTCACCTTGCCAGAGCCACGTCCGGAACAGATATTCTGCTTCCTTGACTGCTCTCACCTTCAAAATGACAAGAAACCATAATATGGTCAGGTAGCCAAGGGAGGCACCATCCCACCAGCTCCACCCCCTGACCAACCTTCAGATGGCGGCCTCCTCTCCTCCTCCATCCCTTTCTCGCTAGTCATTGACACGGGGGATCTGAAAAACAGGATTACGCAAGTCACCGGAATGCTGCTCGGGGCCGAGTCCGTCAGTTTAGGGCGCTTCCCGTGGCCCCTAATCCTACACAGCGGGCAAGGCAGCTCCAAGCCTAACACACCCACAGACCAACTCGAGACACAGCCATGGGAGTCACAAGACTTGACCTCAAGATAAAACTTGCAGCAAGAAGAGAGACTCTGGAATCCAAGATTTTGGGGCAATAAGACCTACAGCGATGCGTGCGCAAAGCGAGGGAATGAAGTGACGGGTGCCCGAGAAGCCGCCTTCAAGACCTGAGGATGCAAGGATGGGGGGACCGAGTCCAGATGCTGATGCAGTTGGCAATGATGTTTCAGAAGATGACCATCAAGAAACTTCCAAGTCAAGAGACTGATCTGCAATTTAGACTTTTCGTGCGGAATAACACGCTGCTGATCAGCACTGTGCTGATCACGAAAGGCTTTCCGGGGATGATGCCTGAGATGCGGGACTTGCTCTGTGAGGACACAGAGGACCATCAAGGCCTGAGGAAGCTCTGAGACCACAAAGACGGACAACGCAAAACACACAACCCCACACACCAAGGATGGAGCTGCCCTGCCCGCCCTAGCATCGTGCTGAAAACTGAATCACTCTATTAAGTCACCCAAAGGGGGCTGCTCCCAGACAGATCTCTCCCCTACCCTAACTTCAAAACACCACCAGCAATTCCCAACTTCGACTCCTCTGCCCAGCCCCTCCCCACCCACCCCCGGGGCCTCAACTTATCTTCAGGAGCAGTAGCAGCACAAAGCCAGGGTCTCTAATGAAAACCGCATTGCTGGACTGGGATGTGCTTGCAGTCGCACGGTTCCTCTTCATCCCCTATACAGAGAAAAGGAAAAAACACAACCCACAGTTCACAAACAGCGCTGGCACGATTCCCACCTAAGCCAACGCACGCTACTTGCGCTGCACTCACCTCCTCAAGGAAGCCCCGTGGTATACCGCGCACCTTCTCGTTCCAGAGTTGAACGCTATCGCCGCCATTGTTGGGGCACCTGAAACACCAAGAGAAAGAGTTTCTGTTCTGCTGATCAGAAGTCACCAGCCCCATGAACCCCCTCGCTACCAACTCGGCTCAACTTCAACACTCATCTGGTTCCAAAGGTGGCACGGCACAGCGTCTGCAAAAACAAAAGGAAACGTTTAAGCGCCTCGCTGTAAAATACACGGCTGACGCAGCCCACCGCCATCTCACCTTCTCCAACCGCTCCTAAGTGGGTGTCTTTGTCCCTCCAAGGATGGTTGTGGCACCTGCAAAAGTCAAAGTATAAGGCACACGCTGAAGTAGTGCCCCCAACAACAGGCAGCCCACTGTGATGTCCACCTCCTGCTCTTTTACCTCAGCCTCTCACCCATCTGCCTGCCATCCTTGTGGGGTGCCAAAAGTAGGTTCGGAGGACACCTGGAAAACAAAAAAAAAAACAAACCAATGCCAATGCCTTCAACAGCAGTAAAACACCTGAGAAATATATGTTCCTTCAGCACACCAGCCTTTGCTCACCTTGCCACGGCCACGTCCGGAACAGATATTCTGCTTCGTTGACTGCTCTCACCTTCAAAAGGACAAACAAACCATAATGTCGTCAGGCAGCCACGAGAGGGACCTTCACTCCAACACCAAATGCTGACTAACCTTTGCATGGCACTCTCCTCTCTCTCCTCCAGCTCTTTCCTGTACATCCTTGTCACACAGGATCTGAAAAAGTGTTACACGGCAGTTACTAGAATGCTGCCCAAGAGCTGTACCACTCAGTTATGGCTCTTCCAACAAACCCTGACCCTACAGCTCTGGGAAGAGCAGCTCCAAGCCAAACACTCAGACCAGTTCAAGACACAGCCCTGCAAATCATGAGACTCAACCTCAAGAGAACACCGAGTAAGAAGAATATCTCTGGGATCCAAAACTGTTGGGCAAGAAGACCTACAGCGATGCAACTGGAAAATGAGGGACTGAATCAAAGAATGCCAAAGAATACGGACTTCAAGACCTGAGGACGCAAGGATGCAGGGAACAAAGTCCCACTCTGGGAAAAATCCACGACCAGTGATAATGCTGATGCAAGTGGCGATTATGTTTCAGAAGATGACCATCAAGAAACTTCACAGATGAAAGACCTTTCTGTGCTTCAGTCTTGAAGGAAAAAGATGCTGCTGACTAAATATGTGCTGTTGAGTAAAGTACTGCCATGGATGAAGTCCGAGGTGCAAGACTTGCTCTGAGAGGACATCAGGGCCTGAGGAAGCTCTAAGACAAAGACATACAACACAAACTACACACCGCCACACACCAAGGCTGGAGCTGCTCTGCCCATGTTCTCATCGTGTTGGAATCTAACCTGGTCCCTTAACCTGACCTGGTCCCTGCTCCTGGACAGCCCTCTCACCTACACTAACTTCCAACCCCCTCCCTGCAATTCTCAGCTTTCTCCCTCCCTACCCAGCTCTTCCCCACACCTGGTTCCACTTACTTTTCAGAGGGCTGAGCACCTGTAGCCATGGTCAACAAAGAAAGCCACAGGAGTGGGCTGAGGGGGTCCTGTCGCCACAGAGTTCCTCTTCATCATGTGCCATGAAAAAATTCCAACCAACAGTACCACCAGCAAGTCCCATATCAGCAAACACTAACCTCTTACAGAATGCTGTACTCCTCCAAAGAGTCCCTCGGTGTTCCACTTACCCTCTCATTCCAGAGTTGAAAACTGCAACCATTACCACTTGGGGAACAAAAAAATACCAAGACAGAGCAAACAACCACTGCACCAGCCAGAAGCCCCCAGCCCTGCTCCTCTTACCTAGAAGAGCTCCACACACAACACAACCCCCAAGCAGACTGAGCCACTCACTAGAGGTGGAGGCTTATATACCTGGGCCCCACCCCACTGCCCTTCCCACAGTCCTTTGGGAAAGCCCCCTCATCAACCTGACTGGCCACACCTGGGCTACCCCAGCCCCAGCTGGAGCCCTTCAGAGAACATCATCCCCTACTCCAGCCACAGCTGGGAGGTCTGTCCGTTCAGTCCCCAGGGGCTGCCAACACCCCCCCGGGGCACTCTGAAGGTAGGAAAATGTTCATCTAGACTCCTCAGAAATCGCAGCAGAGTTGGGGACAAGGCTCAGAGCCAGACTCAGCCAGAAAAAGGGAGAAAAGGGAAAAGAAAAGCAGAACCAGGGAGAAAGAAAGGCAAGGCCCCACTCATGGGGGGAAGAGTAGAAGGACAGGGCCACAATGACAAGAAGGGGGCAGGGAACCAAGCCACAATCAGTGCTGCCAATGAGCATCACACCAGCCACTGCCAACCTCTTCAGCACCCGACTCCTCAGATCCCACATGGTGTTCTGCTCATCTGCTCATTCCAGAATCCGATGCCGTGGATGTGATTTCTTGAGGTTCATAAGATACCAGCAAGACACACAATTCCTGTTGTGTTTGTGAAAAGTCACCTGCCTCCTGACCCTCCTGGCTACCATCCCAGCTCACCCCAAATGCCCATCCAATTCCAACAGAACCCGCACAGCACCTACAACACAACTGGAAAGTGCTGCACTGAGTTGCCACAAGTTACTTTCACTTGGCACCAACCTGGCTGAATACCGCCCCATCTGTTTACAGCCCGCTCGTGGTCACTAAGCTTCACCGCCCTGGAGCAGAGCCCTGCTTGGAGGGGTGGGACCACACATGGGAGGAGGGGCATCTAGCAAGAGTAAAGCTAAAAACAAGGGGTAGGGCCCAGAGGAGGCAGAGCTGTGCACAAGGGTGCACAGACCAGAGAGAGAGGGTGGGTCCAAGACAGGTTGGGGTGCAACCACCAGCCCCGCACAGCACATCACCCCCAGGGAAGCGGGGACCTCCCAGCCCAGCACTGCCGCCCACCCCCTGCAATCAGGAAGCAGGAGCGGGGCCGCTCTGGGTAGGCCTCTTCCCCCCTGGCTCCTGACTCCCTGTGGCATGAACCAAGGCCCCAGCCCCCATCCCTTCTTGTCCCCCTGTCACCTACCCCTCCTCTCCCCCATGGAGGGGCCAAGCACGGTTGGGGCAGAGCCAAACCTGAAGGGCAGGGAAACAAAGAGAGGGGGCTGCAGCCCCAGATAGGAGGGCAGGGCAAAGCGCGGAGGGGGCAGAGTCACGGATGGGGCGGGGCAAAGGCACAGGGGTGGAGACACGTGTGGGAGAGCGGGACTACACTCAGGGGGGCTGTGACAAGCGTGAGGTGGGTGGAGAGATGATGGGGGCGTGGTCAGGCTCAGAGGCACCGCCCACAGCAGGGGGCGGAGCCACACACAGGGGTGTAGTCAAGCTCAAAGGGGTGGCCACACACAGGGCAGACAGAGCCACCCACAGGAGGGTTGGCCTGGATCAGGGGGGCAGAGACACTCGGGTGGGCACAGGACAAGTACAAGGAGCCCGGGATCAAGACACAACACAGGCAGAGGCACAGAGACACGCATGGGGGATGGGGACAAGACTAGAGGGGGCATGGGGACACGATGCAGCTGGGATGGTGCATCACATGGAGGCTGGTGAGGGAGAGCTAAATTACTTTGATACTGTTGAAACACAAAAATATTCACTTCTCATCTTACACATCTCCAATCTCCTGTTAACTCCTCTGTCCTATTTCTCATTTTCATACCCACACAGATATTGGAGTCACATCTGGTTTTGATTGGTTTTATTTTTTATTTTCTTTCTCTCTTACATTTCTTCCTCTACAACACAAGATTTTCCTTCGTAACGTTTTCAAGTCTTTTTTAATTAGGACATGATGGAAGACATGAAGGAACAGACCCCAATTGCTGTGCACAAACAGAATCGTTTAGTGTGTGGCTTGCAAGACTTATATAGTATCCCGATATATACTGATTGACCTACAATTTACACCTCAAAGTGCTCTTTTTACTAACATAAAACCTTATCTACCCGTCCCACCGGAGGCACCAGGTACCAGGACATAACATCATCCAGATGTCACATTCCTTAAGTTATTTACAGCTCTTTGTTCTTCTTCAGGGTCAGTAAGTGCCAGGTAATCTGCAGCACTCCTCCGTCCCACGAAGGCCTGCTCCTCTGATGTTCTCCTACAAGGACACACAGATAAGTTTTTTTTTTGTATATGTTAAAGATATTTCTACTTAGATTTATCCTTCAAAATCCACCGCATAGTACAAAACCTGGACGACGTAGCCTGGCCCTGGGAAAAGGGCAGTGATGTCACCAGGCATAAAGTGATGATGCCATAGGAAGGGGTCAACAAGTGTACATGATGAAATCTATGGGGCACAGCTGCATCTATGGAGCAGGCAGGCACTTGTGGGTCACACTCACTAGAGCCTGACGTAGCCACTGGTCAAGACAGGCCAGGGCCCCTTGAAAACTGTGGGGCAGCATCCCCACAAACCTAACTTCTTGTCTAATGCCCCCTCCAGTTGGGGGGACAGAAAAAACAAGTCAGTGATCGCCCTCTGTCCCACGGTGATCCACAAATAACCCCAACACAGCCTCACAAGTGTCCCCCACCTCCAGAATCCCACAGAGCCTAAGTGTCCTTCAGCCCATGTCTCACCCCACAGAGACCCCCAAGTAGCCCCCAGATCCACGCTGCACCATAGTCACCCCCCACACTACCTAAGGGTCACCTCCTGCCCCACAGCAGTTCCCAAGTGCCCCACCTCAACCCTCCATCATTTTTAGGGTCCCTCCCTCCTAGTGCTCCACAGACTACCTGTTCCCCAAACACCCCCACAACCACCAGTCAGGGGTCTTTCCCTGCCCCACAGCACCTCCCAAGTACCTTTCCCCCCACATACACTTGAGGGTCCTTCCCAGTGCCCCCCAGTATAAACCAGCACCTCATAGTGCCACTTTAGCCCCTCCCAGTGCCCCACCCCTCTCCCAGTACAACCTATTCGCAAGAAGAACTAGGAAAGGTGGAGGAGGAAATGGAGAAAATTGAAGGAAATTGGGAGGGACTGGGAAGAACTACAACACAGGGTCCTCACTAGCCCTGGGGGATAGCTGGGAGGAACTGCCCAACTGGGGGAATTGGGAGGGACTGGGAAAGGTGGGGAGAGACTGAGGGAAAACTGGACGGGACTGCAAGATAGACTGCAAGAAAATGGGATGGGGCAGCTCAGGGGGACCCATGGGGCACTGGGGGTCCACAGCTGGCAGTCCCTACGGGTCACTGCAGATCCTCGTGGGTCAGGTGGGCATCACTATGAGGATCTGGGGTGTAGTATAGGTGTCCTGGTTTGGGCATACTGGGGTTCCTACAGGGCACTGAGAAGGCCCCTAGGGGGTATTTAAGGGTCCCTATGGAGCAGGCAGACAGTACAACTGGTATTTGGGTCCCTATGGGGCAGTTAGGATGCCCTTTGGGCCACTCAGGTCTCTGTGGGACAGGTAGGTGGCCATATGGGCCACTCATGTCTCCGTGGCACTGAGGGCTCTCTAGGGCACCAGGATCCCCTATTGAGCAACTATGCAGCTCTTTGGGGCATTTAGTGGTTGCTATAGGGCTGTTTGGGGCCATCATAGGGCACTGCAGGCCCCTGTGAGGCAGGTAGGGAGCACTATGGGGCAATGAGAACCGCATAGGAAACTTAGTTAGCCCTGGGGGGTGCTTGGAGGTTTTAAGGGCCCTTGGAACAGAAGGTCACGGAGGCCCTGTGTGGCACTGTGGCTCACGATCGGTTTGTTGGGTGTTCCTTTTGGGGCAGTTAAGAGGCACTATGGGGCACTGAGGGCTCTATAAGGCACTGGTGAGACCCTGTGGGCCAGTTAAAAAGCACTATGTGCCACTGAGGTTTCCTACAGGGAAAGTGGGGGGCCCTATGGGGCACTGGTAATCACTATGGGGCAGCTGGAAGTCCCTATGAGACAATTAGCAGGGCCTGTAAGGCAGAGTATTTCTATAGGGCAGTTAGAGGGCACGATTGGGCACTGGAGGGTAGTATGTAGTAGCTGAAGGGCCCCAGGTGACATTTGAGGCTCCTATGGGGCTTTTCAGGACCTTATGGAACAAAAAAGGCCCTGAAGGACAACGAGTGGGACACCACAGCCAGGTAGAGAGCTCAAGGGGGAATTGAGTCCCTATGGGGCTGCGAGAGCGCTCTTCTGGGTAATTATGGGTTGCTATGGAGTAGCTGGGGGGTGCTATAGGACACTTAGGGGTTCTACTGCACAGTCAAGAGGCCCTATAGGAAACTAGAGGTCTCTGTGGGACAATGCATGTCTTTATGAAATGGTTTGGAGTCCATGTGGGACAGGTGGGTGCCTCTGTGGGGTAGTCAGGAGGCCCTACGGGGCACTGGGGTTCATCACAGGGCATCTGGCAGTAGTATCAGGTATGTGGGGGATTCTGTGGGGCAACAGCAGATGCCTACGGGGGGCTATTTGGAGCCGCATGGGGCACTGGGGGCCCTATGGATTCACAGGCTCCATCAGGCACTTGTGGGCCCTGTGAGGACCCTACTGGCCCTGGAAGGAGACTTCTGGGGAGCTGAGAGTCTCCATGAGGTATCAGGGGGCCCATGGGGTACTGGGATACTTACAGGGCAGGTGGGGAGCCCTGCTGGGTATTTAAAGTGCCCTGTGGGGCAGTGGCACCCTGGTAAAGCACTTGAGAACAGCACATTTGGGGCAGAGAGAGAGTGCTATGGGGTGTTATGAGGCATTATAGGACAGTGGGGGGGGTCTTATGGGGCACTGTGGGGCCCTATGGAGCATTTAGAGCATGTTATGTGGTAGCTGAGGGGTGCTATGGGGCACTTAGGGTTCCTATGGGACAGGTGGAGGGCAATAAAGAGTGGCTAGGCCACCCTATGAGTCAGTCTGAGGTCTCTATAGGGCACTAGGAGTCCGTATGGGAGAGATGAAGGGCGCTACCGATCAGTGGGAATGTCGTGAGGGTCCCAAAGGGTTTTTGTGGGACCCTATGTAGCTCACTGGGGGCCTTACGGGGCACATTCAAGGCACAAAACAGGAAGTTACAAGGCCCCATTTAGCCTTAGTCGAGGTCCTGGAACAGGTCCAAAGGAGGGCAACCAGGCTGGTGAAGGGACTCGAGCACAGGCCCTATGAAGAGAGACTGAGAGAGCTGGGGCTGTTCAGCCTGAAGAAGAGGAGGCTCAGGGGAGACCTCATTGCTCTCTACAACTACCTGAAAGGAGGCTGTAGCGAGGTGGGAGTTGGACTCTTTTCCCAGACGATATTCAACAAGACAAGAGGACACAGTCTTAAGTTGTGTCAGGGGAGATTTAGGTTAGATATTAGAAAGAATTTCTTCACGGAGAGGGTGGTTAAGCAATGGAATGGTCTGCCCGGTGAGGTGGTAGATTCTCCGTCCCTGGAGACATTTAAAAAAAGACTGGATGTGGCACTCAGTGCCATGGTCTAGCAACTGCTCCGGTGGGTCATGGGTTGGACTTGATGATCTCTGAGGTCCCTTCCAACCCGGCTAATTCTATGATTCTATGATTCTTAGGAGTCATTATGGAGCAGATAAAAGGCACAATAGGGCAATGGAAGTCCCTATGAGGACAAGCTGGGGGACTATGGGGCAGCTGAGGGGCTTTTGTGGGGCAGCTATGGTGCCCTATTGGGGCACCTGGACATCTCTGTAGGGCAGACTGAGGTATTATGAGGAAGCTAAGATGCACAATGGTACACAGGGGAGTCTGTGTGGTGAACTAAGGGGCAGCAGAGATGCCCAGTGGGGCAATTAGGATACTCTATGAGGCACTGGGGGGCCCTTGTGGGGCTGACTGGGGGACTACAGAGCAGCTGAGATGCCCAATGGGAAGCTGAGGGGCCCATGTGGAGCAGTTAAAATGCCCCATGAGGCATTGGGGTTCTGTGTGGGGCAAGTTAGGGGACAATGGGGAAGCTGAGGGGCACACGTGGGACACTTAGGATGCAATATGGGGCACTGGTGGTCTGTGTGGAGCAGTATAGGGGACTGGAGGGGATCGGAGGGGCCCACGTGGGACAGTTAAAATGCCCTATGGGGCACTGGAGGGCCCTTACAGGACTGACTGAGGTACTATGGGACAGCTGAGATGCCCCATGGGTCACTGGGAGTCTGTGTGGAAAACTATGGAGCAGGTGGGATACCCTATAGGGCCCTGGGGATCTCTGTGGGGCATGTTGAGAGATTCTGGGGGAGCTGAGATGCCCAATGGGGCACTGGGGGGTCCTTTTGGGGCTGATTAGGGGCCTATGAGAAAGCTGTGATGCCCTACTGGGCACTGGGGGTGTGTGAGGCAGGTTAGGAGACTGTAAGGCAGCTGAAATGCCCGATGGGGAGGTGACCGTGGGTCAGGTGTGGGTCTCTACTTGTCCCCAGGGGTTGGTGTGTATCCCATCTCCCCCAAACCCCACTCCCCCAGTACCTGTTCCACCTGGGGTCCACGGCTGGGATGGATCTCCCATTACCTCGGCACCTGCCTCTGCTGCCGCAAGCCACACGCGCTGCTGTGCAGAAATGCCCCTCTCATAGGTGCAGGTCCGTCTCCTTCGTTGTACACATACGCCCAAGTGTAGAGGCCCCGCTCCCCCTAGGGTGTGGACACAGCCCCTGTTTTGACACATCCCGTGCCTACAGGTCTCATGTACATACCCCTTTGTGTAAAACCCTTGCCCCCTCCAAGGAGACACACCCCAAGACACGGCAGCCATGCCCCCTTGTTGTGTGCGGGCACCCCCTCTGGTGCAGAAAACCCACCACCACCCTTTTGGGGTGTGCACATGCCGCCTTTGGGTTTAGCCCTGCCCTCCTATGAGTGGACACACCCCCTCTACTCAAAACACCACCCCCTTTGGGCATGGACACACCCCTATGTGACCAAAACCCCTCCTCCCTTTGGGTGTGGACACACCCCTTTCCTGTAAAGCCCCACCTCTTGGGAATAAACACTCCGTGTGGTACAATCCCCACCCTCTTTGGGTATAGTCCCGCCCTCCTGAGTGAACACACCCCCTCTATGATGCAAACCCCACCCCCTTTGGTTGCAGAAACGCCCATTTTCTGTTAAGCCCCGCCCTTTGGGGGATGGACGCACACCCTGTTTTCGAAACCCAACCGACTTCTGGTGTGGACATGCCCCATTTGGGTATAGCCCCGCCCTCCTGAGATTAGACACACCCTCCACATGAGGCAAACCCTGCCCTCTTTGGCTATGGACACACCTACTTTGGTTATGTACACACCCCCTTTGCATTAAGCCCCACCCCCCAGGGAAGAAACACTCCCTGTGTGATGCAAACCCCATCCTCCTGGGCATGGACACGCCCCTTTTGTGTTAAGCCCCGCCTCCCTGAACATGGACACACAGCCCATGCAGTACAAACCCACCCACTGAGTGTGGACACGCCCCCTTTTTTTATAGCCCTGCCCTTATATGAGCCCTTATGACCTTAAATACAAAGTTTTGTCTCTAATTTTAAAACGGTAAATGGGGGGGTGGGTTGGAGGTCCACCCAATTTAAATTGAAAATTATTCAGAAGCCATAGAGTCATGCACCAGCTACCACAAGAACAAAACGATCTTTCCTACATACAGGAATCTGGCTTCTATGCAGAACTCAGTATCAGTATCTATGCAGTATCTCAAGATCCTTAGAGCTAGAGGAAGACTTTTTACCCCCATTCTGACAATCCTTTAACAAAGCACTGAGTATTTTATGAAAGGAGATAAAGAAGAAAACAGCTAAAGAAAATGTTTCATGTGATGACAAGCACATATACTGGACAAAAATGGTAAGCGTCACCCAGCAAAAAGAACCCAGAAAAGATGATGGCAACTCAGAACCTGAAATCATTTGTCCTCCGTTTCACCACAAATAGCCCTGGTTGGACTATCCAGACATACACATCTTGGTCCTTGTTAAAATATGGGTACGGAAAACACGCGTGAAAGACTGACTGGATTAAATCTATAGAAGGAGGAGTGACTGAAGTGAGTTTGGTTCAAAACTAAGATCACTGTTCTCTTCTATAAAGTCTCTCATTTTTCTTTCCTATATTCATTTTACATCAGTAGCTACACCCAATTGATTTAAAAATTTCTATAAAAGCTAATAGCATGTGCTTACAGAAGAATGTCGAAGAAGCCAGAGAGCCATTTAGGGAAGTGAGGACACAGAAAGCTTGAAACAGCTGAGGCAATATGAGGCAATACTTTTTTTCCCCATCTTTTGCACTGAATTGTCACACAATTCGGCCCATCTAAACTTGGCACACTTACAGTTTCTGGTATTACACCAGCAACTCATTTCACAGTTCATGAGGAAGAAATAACTGATAAAACAAGCTAGTTTCTCAAAAACAGCCCTATGTATGAAACTCCAGGAAATTTTCTAAACATTTTTGTACAGTAACACACGCACAGCTGTGCTATTATGAGCAACCTGAACATAGGGAGTTCAAGAAAATGAGTATTTATGTTTACTTTAATACACAAGGCTTAGAGAACAGCTTTCAGATTAAAACAAACTACAGATTAAAAAGCCCTGCAGATTTCATGGCTTCTTAGAATGCTGAGTATTTTAGATTGAATGGGAAAAAAAAGGCAGAATCACCTGCAATAGTCAGTGTTGTTAATACCAACAACAGTAGTTCAAAAACTCTGTAGGGTATTTGCTATCAGTGACCTGTTTCTTCCCTGTGTGACCATCAAGGCAAGTCAATGGTTTATTCTGAACAGAAATGATAACATACTGTACTAGCATTTATTATAAGGTTATTTGCTATAAAAATTTCCAAAGGGAAACATTATTCCAATATTTTTACCCTAAGTTAAGTGATTAAATAGGTCACAAAAGGTTTGACAGTTTCCCCATCTATACAATAGGAAGACTATTCACTACAGATTATCAGCTTCAATTAATAAATAAATAAATAAAAGCTGGTAGTGTCATGGATGTTCTTGTTATGAAATTCTTATGCTTTCAGGGATACAATATGAATAAAATCAAAGCTGTACTATCTGCAAATAAGAACATGTTACTTACTCTTGTCCCTTCCCCTCTTTCAGTTAGAAGTGGCTTCGAACTTTCAAAAATTCTGTCCAAAATACTAAGTTTCTGCTGCTGAACCTGTCTCGTAGTTACAAATGACAGCAGCCACCTTTTCTTACAATGAAAAGCACTTGCCTTGTACAGGCTGAGAAGTTTCATTTGCCTAATCCATGAAAAGAAACAAACAAAACAGCTTCTTTAATGTTTTAATGCTTCTTTAAGTCTGCAATGAGACTCACTTAACTCTCTAAATTAATGCAAACACAGGCTGAACTATTGCCTTGGAATAATCCTCAGAGAGTCCCTTGATAGGGAAAGACTCAAAGATTCGGTTTACTTTGGGAACTAAACGGATTATACATTATTTTAGCCATAGTCATAAATTCCAAATTGAATAGGTGTTTTACTACTGGAGGAACTCAAAAAGGGTACAGGATGGCCTCAAAAGCTTTGCAAGATGCCACACTCTTGGCCAGAAGTGTCTTCAGTCTGATTTGAAAGAGAAGTCCTGTGACTGGGGCTAAAGATGAGCTACAGAGGCGGCCCTTAAGAACAGTGCTAGACTCTGCAGAACAGGTTGGGCTAGTTTAGGTTAATGCTATGCCAGTGATCAAGGGGAAAACCTCACAACCACGATACAGTGTTTTAGCCCAGTAGACTGTGGGCATGACCTGTTCCCTGGAACTTGCAGATTGCAAAGAATTTTCTCTTGGAGACAGCGCCAGAAACAATTATCCACTATGGAATATACAGTTGACTTCTAAATATCAAGTTAAAGCCCTTCTAAACCTGTAAGTGCCTGCCTGAATGCCTCTGCTGCAAGGAAACAGAATGAGGAAAGGGACAGAGATGTAAGGTAAAGCTGTGGGGGACACCCAGGAGAAAAGGGACTGCCGGTGTGACATGAGGAGTGGATGGTAACCACTGCTTCTGGGAGATGCATCCTCTACTTCGCAGTATCTGCCACCCCTGACAGCCGGGTGTATCCTGCTTGCCAAGAGTAACAACTCTTGGGACTTCCAACACCCTGACACACACAAAAAAGAAGACATCTTGCCGATTTCCTAACAGCCTCGGCAGTATCCTACTTCGAAGCCCAGTTCTCGCTGGTCCACTGCCAGAGGAGCTGGCAAATGGTGGAACATTACCTAAAACATTCTTGTTTTGCACAGCAACAGTGTATATCAATACATGTTTTCCCGATGAAAGAAGAAAATGTCTAGCCAAAGGATCTTTGGAGAGAGATGCAAACACTCAGTTCCAGGTGAAGTACCGCTTTAAATTCTGAGGACAAATTCAGCATTGCCATAATACCAATGCTGATCTTCTAGTGGTACTGTTCTTGTAGCCATAAAGAAAACCACCTAAACATCTGTAGGTGCTTGACAGGCCAGTAGATGTAACTGGAAAACACGGAAAAGCTACGGGTGTCTGAGATTTCCTGCACTAGATCATGCTAATTCTACTTCAGAGCACATGTTGGATTTCAGTACAGGAACTGAAATACAGTATTTATACATATGGTGATGATGCTGATGTAATCTTTAGCTCACCATCTCATCACTTTTTCTGCTTAATTTGCTCTTTAGTTCTCTTAAACTTTCATTTCCTTTGTCCCAGATCTTTTCTCTCTCGCATTCATATCCCTGCCAGCCCTCTCCAGGCTGGGAATTCCCCTAATACCTTCTTACATTTCCTCAAACTTCATTCTCCTCTTCCTCATTTCTACATTTCTTGCACTCTAATGAATACCAAACTATCGTTCAGGTTCATAATGTGCAATTATCCTTTTCCCCTTAGCTGCACTCCTGGCCTAACTTTCCATCTTTATTTTATCTATTTCTCTTTTGTCTCAAATGTATGATTTTTTTCACCTTCCTTTTCATTACCTGTTGTGCTGCTTCATACCAATTCCTAATCTCCTTAATTCTGCTCCTTAGTACTTCACACTCGTTTGGCTTCTCTCAAGTAACAATATTCTTTTCTATCGCAAACAATTGATTCGGCTCACCTTTCCATCTATTTCAGCATTATCCTTCTGATTATCAGCTCACGAAGTATGATGTTTACAAGTCACTCTCCAGTTCAATTCATACACTCCAAATCTATCCTTTCTTATTACTGAATCCATCCATCAGAGTACTGTGCAGATAAATCAGGAAATACTAAAACTCACTGTCGCAGTTTTATTGATAAGCGTATTGTTCCTCCTGCACTGTGCTGAATTGATTTTCCTTTATATCAAAAAGTATACAGAAGGACACACAACATGCTGAAACTATGGTATCATCATGAAAAGAGACTGAAAAGTCTGAAAATATGTAATTTGGACAATTATCACATCATAAGACAGTATTAGAGAGGAATACAATGCGCTGAGCAGTAAAGTGAAGCAAAGCCACGTGCACTTTTTAACCATGACAGGATAGGAACTAATGAATCCTAAATGAAGAAAGGAAATGCTTAAAACATTATTTACACAATTCATAATTAGAAGGTATAACTCATTGCTCCAAGGTACCAAAAAAACCAATAAACTTTAACCGATTCTAAAAAGGAAGCTTTTCTCTCTGTACAAGAAAAAGATGCTGTTATTTTCAGGTCCCTTACATTAAGTCGTTCTTTCAGGGAACAAGTACCCTTTACCTTCACAAGATAACAGAAAAAGACTGCTGTGGGGCTTCCTGGTGATTCCTCTGAACTATAGAATATTCTGCAATACTAGGCAGAAACAGTGCTTACATTCAAGTTTCTATGCTCAAACGTTCTATCACCTCCTTGAAATGACCAGTTCTGAAAATGAACATGACACCAAGAAGTCTGCAGGCCTGTGTGTCATGTTAGTCAGGAACTTGGTAATCCTTTACCACAGGACACGATGCCAAGTTTATTCATTGTGGATAATTGTCACAGGAATTAAGCTCTAGCAATGCAAGTGAGACTGAATCAACACTGGACAAAGAACACTTAGTTTCCCTACTGTGGCAGCATATGATTCAGTGACTATCACCAAGAGTATGCAGCAGGGGGAAAACTCAAGTCTCACAGCTTTGGTACTAAAACAAATTCCCCAAAGACAGCTCAGCTACACACGTATGTATTAACCTTGACAAATGTGCGTTCAGCTCACCTTAAATCTCCAATGGAAACAATAATTTATCTTTGTAACATCAACTGGAGGGTCTGACTACCATTTTTCACTGACAAGATTTTTTATTATTTACTTCAGTGTCTTCAAAGACTAAAGCTTTTAACACCATGACTCCTCAACTGCCTTTTTACTGTAATCACTTTTCACCTTTTTAAAAAATCACCTTATCTCTGCAACTGCCTCTGGTTTAGATTGATCCAGCTTGATTCTTCTCATTTTTTTAAGTGCTCCATTTTCTGCATTCTTGACATTATCCAGCTGAGGTTAGCCCAAGGCTAACACAGTACTTCAGCAGAAGTCTCACTAACAAGACAGTAGTATTTCACAAACATCAAAGCTCCAAGGCAGCTTCTAATGGTGCTTCATTCACTATGACTTTCTAGTTTGACAGTGATGCACTGAAACAATGCAGCATTTCTTTTCTTTCAAGCTACTCAGCTGACTAAAGCAAATCTTGTGTAATCAGTGTTTCCAAAGACTGCTTGTTGCAAATCAAAGTCAGTCTGTATGACAGCTTCTGCTTCTTACTTGTCCAACAGTGTACTGATACGTCACAGAAAAAAAAAAATTAGATGCGTTTGACTGACTTCAAAGCAACTCCATGCTAGCTTTTATCATCCTCTGGTTGATAACAAGTTTATCTACTTCAGTATTGTCGAGGAATTGACATCAGACTAGCTGATGACTACTATAATTTGTCAGCTCTTTCTCCTGCCTACTGTCCCATTTTATACACTGACACTGCGCTTGCCAGTTCCTGATCTTACGAAATTTCCACCATTCAAGTTCTTCAGGGTAAGCACTAACTCTCCTGAGATTGCTTCAGTCTCTCTCCTCATTTGTAGGGAAGTGACACAAGGTAATAACAGGAAAAAATATCGTACTCAAATCTCTGTAAGGAAATGGAAGTTTCTATGTAAGGAGAGAAACAGAGAGAGAGAGAGATCAAATAGACAGAGGCCTCATAAGAAAAATGAAGAGTTAAATCTGATAAAAAGGAATACTATGAGGCCATGTTAATAAATTCATTTCCCCATTCATCTGCACATGCACGTATTTCAACATTTATTGTTCCACCTTTATAGTCAGAAACTAATGAGTAGCCAGTAGAGAAGCACAAATTATAGTAGTACCTTGTACCTGCTAGAAAATTAGTGTTTTGTTTTACGAGGATGAAGTTTCTCTTTGTGCAGGGAGAGTTACTACTTGAAATCCACTCCTCAGAGCTGCTCAGCATTCAGTGAGTGTTCATCATTCGGTGGTTTAGTCTGTCAGATTAATAGTAGCTTACATTCCATTTACAGTATTAATGCCATTAGTATAATTCACAGAGACTCTAAGGAAGGGCTGACACAAAGGCATTATTGTGGTGATCCCAAAAAAAGGGTTGATGAGGTACATTAAAAGTTTTGTGTTTTTTCCAGGACTTAGGAATACACTCATAGGGAAGGAACCCTATTAATTTTATTATGAATATAGACTTTTATTGCATGAATACTCATCTGTGGATCATACTAGAAAAAGATATTCATGACTCAAAAAATATCCCTTCCTGAGTGACACATCATTCTATGCAAAATTCTGGATTTCAGGTATGCAATTAAATGCTCTACTTTTCTAAGCATCTCAGTCAACCCTCTGGATAAATAGCCTGAATTGCATAAGTGCAATGTGTTAAAAACCATGAGCTAATATATGGTCACTAGGAAGTTTACATGCCCACTGTTATGACTTATGTGCCTCACCCACCTAATGTGAATTATAATTGGTTTGAGCATAAGGAGAGGCCTCAAGTTTTCTCTATAAATGCTGCAACACAGCCAGAGCTTGAAGTCTTATCATATAGGCCTACAGTTGCTCACAGAAATACAAAGTCCAACGCACAGAGGAGCAAGCAAGCATGGCAGGTAAGTGAAAAAAAAAAAAAAAAAAAAAAAAACAAAAAAAAAAAAAAAAAAAAAAAAAAAAAAAAAAAAAAAAAGGAAAGGGCAACTGAATAATGTACCATATGCTAGCTTTTTCTGTGGGTTAATGCTTTGTAAACAGCTCTCAATTGTTGCAGTACACTGAATTTTGAGATTATGAGTAGACAATTTCAGCATTTTTCTTTCCTGAATTTCCAGCAGACACAAACAAGGAAAAGAAGATAATCTATTCATTGCCATTGGATTTAGATGTTACAAAACTTCAAATAGAGGAAATGAAGTTATGGAGTTATGGCAAACTGCAGACTATCTTTTAGCGTGAAACAATGAACTGGAGTGTAGTTCAGGTATGACTGGATCTGTGTTGATGAGTATATCTGTGCAAAGAATAGACTACAGGCTAGATTCCTTACTTGTAGATTCAGAGTAAGCAAACTGCAATGCCATTTTAATTATTTGTTAAAATTAGTATGAAAGGCAAAGGCATTCTAAAACACAAACAAAGCAAGAAGGTGTCCAGCAGAAGGTTCTTAGGAGGAAGTATCTTAAATCAATGCACTGTAGCAAGTTCAGCCATGTTCCTCCCTAGGCCTGACTTCCTGGAACTTCTGTAAAAATGCATAATGAGGCGCCAGTGCAGATGACACCACTTCCCCTCTTCTAGGCATATAGTTCATGCTGTGCTGGATTTATGCCATGTAGGCTTGAAAAGCTCAGGAAACTAATAATGTGAATAAGTTGAAGAAATAAACAACCACCCACAGAGCACAGAAATGGCAGGCACTGCTTTCCCTTCATGGGGTTAAAAGAGGCACAATTAGCCCATTTTGACAGTTTTAGGAGAACTGATTGCACGAACTCTTAAAACACAAGTGTTCAGTCATATACTATTATCTGAAATAGTTCATGTTATTGACCTGGTCTGTTTGTGCTAGCAGCCCTCAGCAGCATCTTCTGTTTGGCTGCTCTGATGACCTCCTAGTTAGTGACTGTCTCAATGCATCTGCTAAATGTAATACCATCTAAATGTTTACCTGTTTAAGAGCCTAACATTGTCTGGGAGGGAATCAGGTGTGTATGACCAGTATGAGGCTACTGATTTGCTCACAGATCTCGTCCCCTGAGCAGAACATGATTAAATGGCAAAATGCAATTTGGTAAGTCAAGCAAAAAGACTGAGTAGAATATTTCTTCTCCTTGAAAAAACAAATTATATAGTAAAAGGGGTAATAAAAACCTTCAGATACAGCAACAGGGAAAAAAAACCCCACAAAACCACCTGTTTCTGCATCGTAACACTTCCTTTTAAGCAACAATTTGCTAAAAACCTAGCCCAGACGTTTTAGCAAGGTGATCCCTGAAAACCTTCTCTTTAAGTGTCATACACTAGTCTGTCCTTCTCAACCACAATTTTCTCATTGCACGAAATTCAAGAAGCAATAGCAGCATTTTAACGAACAAAGTGGTCAGCACCTGCTTGTGTAATACCCAGGGCCCAAGATATACCAAGCACAAGCTCAGATGGAGATGTTAGAAGTGCTCAGGGATGCTCCTCATATCACCACGGAGAATGTGAATGCAAAAAACCTCTGAGGGTCTGTGTGCAGGTATGTGTGTGTTCATCACTGTGTTCACTCTCTCTCCTCCTGCCCTCCCAACACACACACACTTTTTTCCCATTAAGTACGTATAAATCCACAGGCCAGTCTCTAATGGATCTACCTTAATACAGGCGTTGCATAAAGAAAAGGGAAAAGCACTTAAAAAGATCCTATAAATTAGATAGCGTGACTTTTTAAGGGTCTTGATACATTGCAGCATACAATTACTACAAAGAACTCAACGAGTTGTCTCATATTCTCACACTCAAAATAATTATCTCAGTTTCTGTCTCCTTTAAGTGTCATTGTTATTATAACTAAGGTAGGAGTCAAACTTGCAAGCATCCTATTTGTGTATTAGAATTAAGAGCATTTGCCCACACAACGAGACACATGGGAAGAAAGAAGCAGAGCAATATAGTGATGGGAGCCTGCAAAGAGGTATTCTTTGAGTCTTCCATCTGGGTACGAGTCTTGCATCTGCATAGGAACAACCACAAGTACCAGTACAGGCTGGAGACTGAGCTGTTGGAGAGCAGTGAGAGGAAAGGGATCTGGGGGTGCTGGTGGATGGAAGAATGACCATGATGATGGAATGGAACACAAGGTTGAGGGAGCTGTGTCTCTCTAGCTTGAAGAAGAGTAATAGGTGACCTCATCAATGGTTATAAATACATAAAGGGAGAGAGACAGGAGGATGGTGCCAGGCTCTTCTCAATTACACCCATTGACAGGACAAGAGGCAATGTATATAAGCTTGAGCATAGGAGGTTCCATATAAACAAGAGGTTAAACTTATTTACTGTCAGGGTGACAGAGAACTGGAATAGGTTGACCAGGGAGGTTGTGGAGTCTCCTTCTCTGGAGACATTCAAAACCCACCTGGACACGTTCCTGCATGAGCTGTTACAGGTGACCCTGCTCTGGCAGGGGGGGTTGGACTCGATCATCTCTCGAGGTCCCTTCCAATCCCTAACTTTCTGTGATTCCATGATTCCTCGCTAATGAGCATGCAGCAGTAGCAGCTGGAAGATTTAACTTCCAGCTAATGTCTTTACTCTATTCCAACAGAAGGGATGTGTGCATAAGTGGGAGAGGTAGGAAAATACATTTAAATTTAATAGGCTATAAATAACAGGTTGTGCGTGACTATGTCAGAGCTGTCTGGGGAGCCTCACATAGGTTCATCTCAGTCTGTGCACTGTCAAGTTTGGCTTACTCCGGTGTACTTGTCCCATGGCAGTTTCTGAAGTTCACTTATTAGCACATGTCACTCTGATGTCACTGGCAGTCTGCCTTCAGGAATGAGCTGCCTCATCATGTCCTGGTGTGTCACTGCCATGCAGTTGCTGCGTGGTGCTTCAGGGGTATGTAAGGAAGAGTTGTGATCAGAAAAAAAATGAAGGCAGATAGGCTATTCTAGGGACTGATTTCCAGCCCTAAAACAAGAGCACAATTAGGGTGACATTTAGTGAAATTCAAGTGTCGCTGACGATTCATACAGAGTTGGTGAAGACAACCGTAATGCAAAGAAGGACCAGAAGTAATACTGAGGGGAATTAGACTATTACACGTCACCTACTGTTCCGTGCTGAACTCTTCCTCCTATATATTAATCTCTTTAACGTAGTTACTAAACGGAGGGAAGAAATCTAGATATCAGTGGAAAAGGATGTAATGAGTTATATAAATGAACCCATTTACAAAAGATTATTCTGACATAGCTTATTCTGAGTACATTAAAAAAAATACTAAGATGGCTTAGAAATGGCTAAGATGGCTTCACTTTCTGAATTATGAAGAACCTTCTATGGCTATTCACTAGAGTTTTGACACCTACCTATGAAATCCTTACATTTACAGCTACCATACATGCTCTGCAAATACTGGCTGGCTTACAGGAAGCTGCCTGTCAGATACATTCTGCTTGACTAGTATTCCTAATGTTAATATTTCTTGTCAGTAATCCACATTCTCAGCCTTTGCAAAGGTCTGGTCTGAATCATTCATCTGTTTTACAAAGCCCACCAGAGGCCTGAAAGGCAGCTTAGCCAGAGCTGGGAATCATCAGAAATTGATGCAACAGACACAACTTCTTTACCTTACCATGCAATCTTCAAGTTTAAATGGACTGTATCTATTTTTTTTTAACACACTGTAACTACATAATTGTACCATTAAATACTAGAAACAATAATGCCACTGACCTATATGTCAATACACTATTGCTGACACGCAAAATAAGATGAAACCCATCACCAAAAACACATCAGCAGCTATTAGGTGAATAATTCAATTACTGACCTTTTTTCTTTTTTTCTTTCAACAGAAACTAATTTTTCTATAAAGAGAAAGATTTTGATCTGTACCCCAGGACAGCAAATTTGAAGCAAATTTATTCTGAAAATTGTCAGTGTTAGTCTGAAAATTGAAGCTAATTCAAAAGTAAAATAAAATTTTAACTTTTATATTTAGAGTCTTATTTTAAAATCACAGTTGGGCTTTGCATGACACTGCATGTGATAAAGCTATGGTCCCTCTTAAGTATTATTAATAAACAGCAATTCAAAGCAGCAGCCTGAATTATACCCAGCTAAAAGGTTTTCCTTCTAATAACTTTTTATAGGTATTACAAATAATTTTTTTGTTTGTGAAATGGGTTTAGAAAGTTCCAATTCTAGCATTTCCAAATACGATCCAAACCTGAAAACAGAACAATTTGGGTTGCTGAATACTGAGTCCATCCAATTAAAACTCTATGTTTGGAAAGATGTTCAGCTGTGGCCAGTCCAGCATAATGGGTAATAATCAGAGGCATCCTTAATACTGCACTGAGTACATTAAATGTTACGCCCAGATTCATAAAATAGCAGAATTAGTCTCTCTCTTTCTTAATAGAAAGCAGAGCCACCCACAAAGCACAAGGAAAGATCACTCTCCTTAAGTCAAAGATTTTTGTGCACAAATTGGCATTGCCAGTCGCATGTTCAGAGATGATCTATTAAAAAAAAGTGACGAGTACCACCTGAAAAAAATGAGAACTATTTTATCATAAATCACAAACATACTTAGCTCTCATCTCTGTAGTGTATCATGCACATATGATGTGGATTGCTTGTCTATTTAACACTGTTATAGAGTAATTATACAATAAGTGAATTTTTTTTAAATTGAGGCAGAGGTAACACCTTGCTCGTTGTTTTGCAATTAATACAATGTAGCAGAGAGAAAAAAAATAAAAGAAACCAAAAACAAAAAACCAACCAGCTATAATGTTATCATTTTAAACGTAAAGAAAAGCAACCAAACACTGAAATACTTATAAATCTAAAGGTAGTAAGAAGCTATAACTACTCTGACTACTAGGGACAAATGTTGTCCCATCTTCAGATGTTAAGCTGCAAAGAAACGATAACAGCATGTGGGGACTGAAAGAGCAGAAATATTAATGAAAAATTAATGCTCATTGCCCCCTGGTCAGATAAAGGCTGGGGAGCAAGGAAGGAGATTCAAAAGCTCCACCCCTTCCGGAAATATTGCAAACAGGCAACTCTGCACCTAGACTTTTGAAGAAGTAAAAGGCACAGCCATTCCTGTGTCAACAGAGGTAGAGGAGACCATTCAGAAGAAAGCTGCTTATACAGGAAATATTGCTCAGATATGGGCCAAGGTGAGCTGGGGGGAAGCCCCTTGTATGGTACTCTGTTTGTTGTTTTTCTAAATTTATACCCCAAATTCAGTTCTGTAAAGGACACTAATTCTGTAAGGAATTTTGATCCAAGAAAAAAAAAGACAATACTTCCATCAAGAGGTAGGAAGATTTTCACAGGAATTGCATTTTTTTACTTATTGTGAGCATGGGAAAAGCCATCTTATCAGAACGAAATTTTGAAATACAGGTATATTATCTGATGTACATATGCTGTATTTTGCTAATAGGAAGCAAGGTTAAGTCTCCAGTTACGTAAAGATGTGCAAATGAGAGACTGGTGAATCTGACATAAGAGAAGCAAAGCAGAACTTGAAGAGTGTACCATTGCTGATGGAGGTTACAATGCACAGAGAAGGTTGAAACCTGAAGCTAAGGCAGAGAGGATACAAAAATTCAGGGGACTTTTGTCATTTGTTTGTTGCAGTGGGTTATTTGGTTTTCTTACTTAGATGCTAATATTTACACATGACTGACCGGTTTAAGCATTATTATAAATGGTCCCACGTTGCTTTTCCAGCTTTGCCAGAAAACTACTGTTTTTCTAAAGACAAATCTTACCAGCCCTCAGCATCTTCTATAATAGATGTACTACATTGCTAAGTTTCTGAAGATAACTTTTTTCAAAGTAGGTACATTCCTGAAAAATCAAAGTACATTCTGCTTGCATTTATGCTGTAAAAACACAGTTGAACTGAGACTACCTTGCTATGACTGGTAATGTAGTTACTTCAAGGCTTGCCTAACCTTGATAAACCAAAGATCATGCTGTAAAAAGGTCACCGTCCTCTGGCTAAACATGGGATAATTATTTTTTTACTCAATACTGATGCAGGGTAGCTGGTTTTCACCACTAAGTACCATGCTCTTACTTTTTCCTATTCTCCCTCTTAGAGGAGTGGGGAATGGAGAGTAATAAAAATATTATTCTATTATGTATTTATTTATATATTAAATATGTTATATAAAAAGATAGATAGATGGCTATAAAGCTATCTGTATATCTCCTGCTAGAGAACCCTCCATAGCTTCTGATGATGTCATAGACAAAGCAATTTCAGATGCTTATTGAAGCCAAAGTCCACATGCAAGAGCTTTCTGCAACGTTATTTCACATACATATTTTAATAGTGTTCCCTCTCCAATTCTGCCGTCTGTCCCACTGCCAAATGAAAGCCCAGTATCTGTCAACATATTCCTGTTGGGTGCCTTCAACAGACAGCAGCTGTCAGTTATACTGGGGGGTACATGACATGAAAATGAGGCTACAGATGTAGACCATATGCCATGGTTTAAAATGTGGAAGTGTTCCTCAGCTCAATCAGGTTTCTTTGTTTCTCGTTCAGAGGCAGCAAGGCTGTGCCACTGTTAATAAAACACCATGCCGTGGAATGGATGACACCCTGAGTGAACTACCCAAGTAACTAACTCAGAAGTATTCAATTCTCTCTTAGATGCCTTTGTGATTTCTCCTTAGTATCAAATATGCTATTGCTGCTATAGTTAATTATGCAGATAATCTCTAGCAGTCTGTACAAGGTGGAGTTTCCCTCAAAAAGAAAAAAAAAAAAAACAAAACAAAATGATCACAAATTAATTCTATTTTTGACAGAAACCTCACACGGGCACAAGCTACCTGAAGAAAGTAATGTGATTCTTCAAAGTGTTTCTGTGCTTGTTCCTCCTTATAAGGTGTGGCTGGGTTCCTTCCTCCTTGGAGGCACCCTCAAGTTTTCATGCTCTTCCCACTTCTTTCATAGCTGCAACACAGCCAAGTACCAACTGGCATCTGAAAGAAAATGCAAGAGATCACCACACAAATAAATTTTCTAGCAAAGAACTGATCGTGAGGAGAGGACAGGCCTTCACTGTCACCTTCGGTGGAACAGAACAGCCTGAGCAAAACTTAACATTCACTGCAGAAACAGGTATGGCTCCCAACTTTTTTCACAGAAAGAGTAATGCTGCCTCATGACATTCTTTTGCCCCAATATGCACTGTAAGACAGCAAGATAATATTTTGGAGCCAAGATGGTGGTTCACAAATTCATGTAACTAGCTGTTTGTTTTGTTGTATTACTCCCATCCCAACTAGCAATGATAGTTTCCTTTAGTTTCTAACATGTGGCCCAAACTATTATGAGCAGAACGTTACATGTCTGCTCAGTCTGTTGCTGACTAAATTTCCATTTCAGCAAGCTCAGAAAACAAAAATGTTGTTTATTTTCCTTAAAAGGTCCAAACCCCTCAAAGATGGCTAAGACCCAGGTCACATTTGGTATCTCCAGCACAGTGAGCACAGAGAGTTGGAGTGCAGTTCTACAGTCTACCAGTTCCAACTCTGTGAGCATCTCCATTTCCAGCCCACCAAATGCTGTCATTGGACGCTACAGGCTGAGTGTTCAAAGTACTTCAAGTGGCAGCTCCTCTCCGGCAAGCCTTGGCACTTTTGTTTTGCTCTTTAACCCATGGTCTTCAGGTATGCACGTCAGATTTTCCACGAAAGAACCAAGTTGCTTGTATGAACATTAATATTTGCAGCTTCTACATTTTATCTAGAGTTCTTTAACCACATAATGTACCAGTGAGAAAAGAAAATAGTACATAAAATCAGCTCTTGATTTATAGAGCTGATATGTACATATGTACTGGACAGCTCCTTGCCCTAAAAGGTTAAGTTCTGCTCAAGCTGATAAAATTCTGCTTTTGACAGAGCTTCCCTACTTCTGCGTTAGTATAAAAGAATGCATCTGGTCTCTGTAGAGAAAAGAGTCATACCTACCAGCTGCCATATTTTCCCAGATTTGACAGTGTCTTCGCTCACGACACCCCCCACCCCTCCCTCAAACTATAAGAAATCCTAGTTCCAGGGTCTGTTTATAATAGCAAGCACAGCAATGCATAGATGGGTATCTTCAAGAAATCTTACTGATGGAGACAGGCTCCCGAGGTTTTGGTACATACCTCTGGTTTGGCTTTCCAGGTGATGATGTGTTCATGCCTAACACGGCTGAGTGTGAGGAATATGTGCTAGAAGAGTTTGGCATTATTTTTGCGGGCAACAAAAACCATATCAACAGCTTTGGATGGAACTATGGCCAGGTAAGTGCAGAACTGAAACACCAGGCAGCTTTTCATGCTCTAGTTTTCATACAAACTGGGTGACCAGAACATGTTTACTTTATCAAGTTAATTTCAGTCATCCATATCTGAAGAGCAAGAGCCTGGTATTGAGATCAGAAATCATGCCAAGCCCTGTTATACTGAAAAATATAAGGATTTGCAATTGCTTAAGTCTCTGATTTGATGTAGGACGCAGAGGTGCAGCCAGTAGAAACCTTAATGTCTGATAGGAAGCAAACTACTGTAGCAATGCTGAGAAGTAAAGTTCTGGCCTTAAGTCCATGGATTCACAGTTTTGAAGAACTCTTTTCGAGTTCCAATCCTCACAGTTTGCCAAGGCCTCATTTTTATATCATAATTCCTGGCTAAGCTGCAGCACTTCATTTGGTGACTAAAAAACAATCAAACATTTACAAGGCTCTACTTATCCTCATTTTTAGTCAACTGTAGTAACACTAACATTTCTATAACATAGTTTCAAGGAGATATTCTCAATATTTGCCTTTCCATGCTGGATCGAAGCTTATACTATCGTCAGGATCCTGCCACAGATGTAGCTCACCGAAATGACCCCAAATATCTGGGCCGTGTTCTCAGCGCAGTGGTGAGTAACACATTTACAAAGTCCAAACTACTAACTGTTCTTTTAAAGTAGTTAGCTTCCTCACCTATACCAATGCACAGGGTTATTCTACTGAGACGCATTTGTTGTGTCACCCACTTTCCCTATTATAAGGTAAATTTGCTGAGGGCTCACTACAACATTGTTCAGGCACCTTCTGACAGCTGCTTGCATGAAGTACTTTGATGATGCTGTTCAATCATACAGTGGTAAAGGTGCCACCTCGTATCAGAAAGGTTCACTGAGAACTGATGTTTGTCTTCTTACCTGGTGCTACGGTACACAGGTGGGAGAAACAGAAACTGAATGCTCATCTTTTGAGAGCACATCATTTCATTTCCCTAAAAAGATAAAGCTTCTTCCTCAAGATCAGCTGCACAAAGCACTAACTTTTGTCCACTAAAATGTCATTTGAAGCTTTCTGCCTGCCCACTCCTCTATCACTGTAACACATTATTCTCATTATAAATTTAGTGAATATTTTTACAGGTCAATGCCAATGATGACCAAGGGGTGCTGCTGGGAAACTGGAGTGGAGATTATGAGGGTGGGAAAAGTCCAAGCAGCTGGACTGGAAGTGGTGAAATCCTGCAAAACTGGAAGAAATCAGGATTCAAACCTGTTAGATATGGACAATGTTGGGTTTTTGCAGCGGTGTTGACTACAGGTATGTTTTATGTCATGGACATAACTGACACTGCATAGATTCTGTTGAAAGAAGGACTGGTACTTCCTACATAAAAATCTTTCAAAACATTGTGTGTTATATGAAACTACATATTCCCGGAATAAGCTTTCTGAACATGATAGTATATTTTCTCTTTATATAGTGCTCAGATGTCTGGGGATTCCCACTCGTACAATTACAAACTTCAGCTCTGCACATGATGCAGATAGAAATCTGCGTGTGGATGAGTTTTATGATGTTTCTGGAAATCATTTGGACAGGGCAGCTGACAGTATATGGTAAGGCTCTATAATATTTAATAGTATGGACACCTTAGAGTTTTAAGGTGCAGAGTATAGATTCTAATGACAAATGTTTTGTTACCTTCTTAAAAGTTGCCTAGAAAGAATTACCCACACACAGGATCAATTAAAAAATACTACAAAGTAATACTACAAAACTCGTTGTTTTCACTCTTTTTCTGTTAAACAGAGAATTGTGACATGATTTACAGAAATGAACTGAAGCCAGGGCAGGCAAAGTTACAGCAATGATGCCACAGATGATTGAAAAATTGTGGTATTACACCAGAAATGTCAAATAGTGGGACTTGACTTATTTTGGAACTCTCTTGAAAGACAGTTCACATTAAGCTGTGAAATTTCAACAGAATGAGCTTTCCTGCCTTTTTTGTTTGTTTTTGTATTGACACCATTTGCAGTGAAAGCTATTTAATTATTGCCATCAAATGTAACTCAAACAAGCTTGCATTTGTCTTAGAACAGGTGTTTTTTCCTTGTTTACTCTGTTTCTTCTGGCTCCTTTCTAATATTAGTAACTAGCACTGTGCTGTAAGGAAAACAGCTAAAACTAAGGAAGAGCACATGCACAAAACTTTTAGAGAAAAACAGGCTCAAATTCTGTATGATTTGTGTAATTCCACAAATTTGCTTTCTGCTGTTGAACACTTACGCCTTTCACAATGCAATTTTCAGCCCCTATGTGGTTAATATAGGCAGAATCAGAGCTGAAGTGGTCAGTGTCAGGTAAGAACCTATGCAAATTAAAGCATTTACCCAAGATGGATGATAAATGGATGTGGACAAGAATTCAGAAACACATACTAGGTACCTTACTTTGTCCATTCTTGCATGCAGGAATTTCCATGTCTGGAACGAAAGCTGGTTTTCCCGTAGTGACTTGGGCTCCTCATACAGTGGATGGCAAATTCTGGATGCAACTCCCCAAGAACAAAGCGGAGGTACACAGGTTTATTTCAGGAATAATGCTGGAAAATTATAAGTGACTTTCAGAGAAACAGAAAAAAATATGTAAAACCATTGTAAAAGTAGTTCCTCATCCCACTCAGAAGTAGAGTAACAGAAAAGAACACTTTATTACATTACAAAAGCCTCAGAGCATAGGTGGATGGCAAGAAACAAACTGAGACACCTAGAAGCAGTCTTTTGCAGCAATTTCTGTATTTCCAATGTAGGTATCCAGAGCTATTGAAAATCAAGGGATAATATATATAAAAAAGTCAAGTGTACCTCCAGAATAAACACAATATATGTTGACAATTGTTCTGGTATGAGGATCTGTGTGGGTGAAAGAGCTAGCATGAGACACCAAAACTGGGAATTTCAGAGTCATTGATAAATATCTGTCTAGTACAAGGTTCACTGTCAAAGAGTTAATTAGGTGTATTTGTTTTTTCTTCTTGATGCGGTAGGAATTTATCAGTGTGGTCCTGCCTCACGGAATGCCATCAAAGAAGGAGATGTAGATCTGGACTACGACTGCCCCTTTGTATTTGCAGAAGTGAATGCAGACTGTATGTACTGGAACTATGATCCTGCCACTGGAAAGAAAACATTGATGTACTCTGAGTCTACTGTAATTGGCCAACTCATGAGCACCAAGGCAGTTGGTAGAGATGATCGTGTAGATGTCACCAATCATTATAAATATGAAGAAGGTAATAAAATGACAGGTTCTTCTAGTTACATAGTTGCTTCATACCTGAACTCTTCTAGTGACATAGTTGCTTCATACCTGAACTTATATGAACTTTAGGCTAGTCTCCTAGTAGGCAATTTTGGCACCTGTAAGTTAAGAACAAAATTTATATTCATCTTATTTCATTCTAATTTAAAAGGGAACAGAAGGTAACAAGTAAAAAATACTGCCTTGTCCTTCCTGATACAGACCTGCTTTGTGGGACCTAAGTAAGGCAGGTCCAAGTATGTCCAAGTGAAGCGTTCAATGTTCCACCTAGCTGTTACTAATGTGCACTGACTGCCTCTGTTTTGTGAGAATTAAGACTACATCTACAGCCCAGCTACTCAACAGCAGGATCAAACACCTGTCACAGAAATCTAAGCTAAATCAACATTTAGGCCTGGGAAAAGCCCCTCTTTCAAAGGGTCAAACTTGCAAACTTGCCAGAGTTTTGGGTTTGATAGTACAGGGAAAAAAAAATTAGGCATGAAGTGAATTTGCAAGTGCAAAGAATGACCAGTGCTACTAGCAATATATACCAGAAAGATGAAAAGCATGCATGATAAAACACAGCCCAGATAACTAGTGTCCCTTTTGCATTGGCTACAGCTGGGATAAAGTTGCTGCCCTGCTAAATGCCTTGTGAACATACCACCGTTTTGGCTGTTAGCTCCTGCAGTGGGTCAAGGCTTTCCTTTTCCCTCCCCGCCGCAGTTGAATAGGCTGTAGGTAGGCAAGAGGCTGGGATGGGACCCAGCCAGCACAGCCAACCCAGAATAACCAATGGTACATTCCACAGCATGTGACTGAGTGCACAGCAACACAGTTTTAGAGAAAGGTGGAGGAAATGAGGCATGGGGGATCATGGGTATGGCATCTCTATTTTCAAATAATTTAAGTCTGTTGAGGCCCTGCTTTCCAGGATGCAGCTGGACATCTGTGAGCCGGTATGGAGTAGTTAATGTATTCCTCTTTTTGCTTTGCTCCAGTACCTTCCCTGTTTAGCTATCATTATCTCAGTCTTTGAGACTTCTTGCCTGCCTTCTGTTTTCTCCCCATCCTGCAGGAATGGGGAGTGAGTGAGAAGA
Source organism: Phaethornis superciliosus (assembly GCA_023637945.1). NCBI lineage: Eukaryota > Metazoa > Chordata > Aves > Apodiformes > Trochilidae > Phaethornis > Phaethornis superciliosus. The sequence continues at coordinate 14,800,952 of JAJQWJ010000019.1, read as the reverse complement.
TGAGTGGATGCTTGGCTGCTGGCCAGAGTCAACCCATCATACGCTGTTGTCAGCCTTCCCTTATATTAGGGGCCTTTTCCATCTTAGCAAATTAGAATTTACAATTCTAAATATTTCAGCCATAAAAAGACACAGAAGTGCAAAGAGCGTGAAACTCTGGACTTAAGATTTTGTGTTAAAAACATTGCTATTAGGACAGTTACACTACTGACTGCAAATCCAGATAACCAGGTGTGGCTGTGGAAAACTAGGGGTTTGTTCATCTGTAAGTACAGACACTACATACATTCTGCTGGCTTGTCTCTAGCAATCATATAAAACAAGAGATGCATGTAAACAACTGAGGATAATTTTCATGGTTCTCTCTGGCAGGGTCGACAAAAGAAAGAGACGTTTTTAAAAAAGCCCGTAAGAAGCTGGGACTTGAGGATAAGTTTGATCCTACAGCACCAACACCACATGAAATAGATCTAAAGCCTGACATCTCAGGGAAGTTCAAGGTGGCTGGCCCTTTAGATGTTGGGAAAGATATCAATCTCATTCTGGTTCTTGCAAACTTACAGTCTGATGCTAAGACTCTTCACATAAATATGACTGCTTGGAGCACTGTGTACACGAGAAGACCAATTAAGGAGATCTGGAAAGACTCCGTATTTGTCACTTTGTCTCCTAAAGAAGGTAATTTTTCCAATAAATTTCAATTATAGTTGTGTAATTTTTTTATCAGCAAATGGTCATTAGAAGCTGGTCAACTCAGGGGAAAAAGCTCTAAAGCACTGCAATCTTGAATTTCTGTGCAGAAGAGGCTGAAAAGGAATGACACTGCTTACAAACATACTAAAAAGGCATGTTTCACACCATCATATCCTTAAGTACTATTTACAGTTTGGAAAACGTATCCTAGGAGTGAAAATAAGATGGTGAGTAAACACAAAGTTTCTTTTAACAAAATCTGCATTTAAAATATTAAGGACAACATGAAAACAGGAATCAACTCCAACTAACGTGTTCAGATCAGCTACGATGAGCCTTACTGAAAACTAAAAAGGACGGGGCTAACAGCAGAAACAAAAAACTTGATCCATTAGCACATCAGAATGCAATTAATAGTGTGAGGAATAGATGTAGCTGAAATAGCTCACTAAGCTCAACAGAGAAGAAAGTTTGTAGTGCAGGAACTGTTGAGGAGTAAAGGATCTCAACATTTTTAGTTGTTTTTTTTTTTTTTCAGAGGCAGTTTGATAACCTTATGGAAGAAAATCTCTCCCTAATTATGAGTATCACTAGAAAGATGACATTAAGTTACTGTGTTACCGTTAGGATCTTGGGATAATAGCTATATATAATAGCAACCCTAAAGTGATCGTTCATTCACAACTGATAACTAACTATTTTGTGTTAATCTTTGGATTCAAGTCACTAGTGAGAAGCAGAAATTATATTTCATTTCCTTAATATGTAACTTGATTTCTGGAGCTGCAACCTATCAGCTTCCCATAACGCATCCAGAATTGGATTCTCAATTAAGACGGAGCTTATATGCCTTATGGCATTTATACTCAGGCAGGCACTTTGTGCTGTCTTGTGTTCACACAGGCTGTGTTAAACCAGTGGCTGAATTTACAGTCAGCAGGGAGATTTTTTTGTCCATATCTGATGGCAGGAACCATTTAACAGATTTTTGCCCTGTTCTGAAGGTATGCTCTGTTTGCTAGGATTTGCAGTTAACAAATCTGTCACTACTGGAGAAATCTAGGAAATTCACATTGCCCTCATTTGCTTGCTCGCTTTTGTGTGTCTTTGCATTTGTGACTTGTCATACATATTTGTATCTTTCATCCCCTGTATACTGCTGGAAGGTACTCTGTGGCTTTGTTTGCATGCAGCATGGCTACTCTGAACTTCATGATTATTGTACAAATAGCCAAAAATGTGTAATGGCCTAGATTCAGGAACAGAGGAGATAGATTCCTTCCCATCCAATGTTCCTTACTTTGAATTACAGCATGGGAACTCCTGTAAAAACACATGAAATAAACAGCAGATAGGGCTAAAAAAGATTAAAAAGTAAGTATGTCATTCAGCTCATATCAGTATTATCACGAGCAAGTAGGAACAGTGAGGCCTGACAGAGCATGCCCCATAACAAATGGAGTGACACTGGTAAACTCCTGAATCTGTCTTACCTTTTAAAGCAAATGGAAGGAAAATAAGCCAGGCAATATGGTAGCAAGGAATGGAGGAGGGATCATAATGAAAAATTCACTCTCTCTCTCTCTTAACAGCAAAATGAAAGATTTGAATTAATTTAGTTTGGCATTGATGGCTGAAGGCGTTCCTAGTCCCAGAGATGGCATAAAAGGAATAATACAACAGTACTAGTGTATTAGGTTTGGAAGTCTGTGCTGATAAAAGTGTGTATCAATTCCTTTTCTTATTTTTTCTCCCAGAGAAACAATACCTCATTAAGATACCATATACTGAGTACCAACAGCAGCTAACTACAGACAACATGATAGAGATAACAGCTTTATGTCATGTAGAAGGTGGGATTCAAGTGCTAGTGCAAAGAGACATCACCCTGGACAATCCTGCCATCGACATACAGGTAAATTGCTGTCCCCTTGCTGCAAGTGCAGTGGCACAGCAAGGGGAAAATGAGCTCGTATAAGCACTTTCTTCCCCAGAAGACATTCTGTTCACATTCTGCCATGGTCCATCATAGCAGCTCATAATACCTCCTGATGACTGAGAAGGCTCAGATAGAAAAGAATAATGAAAACCTGACTTTTCAAGCATATTATCTGCACAGGTACTTGGTGAAGCAAAAGTGAACAAAGAAGTGGATGTGGAAGTGCTGTTTACCAATCCTATTGATATGGAAGTGATGGACTGCGTGCTGCAGGTAGAAGGCAATGACCTGCTCAGAGGAATCCTTCAGATAGAGTAAGTATGAGAAATGCTTCCCTCCTGCCATGGAAGACAATTGAACGAGAAAATAAGCATGGAAGACTTGGAACCATACAGAGGGATGAGACAGCATTTTAGTCTTGCTGTAACTTAGGAGGCCAGTCAGTGTAAAATCTCATAATGAAGCACACAGCTTTGAAACTACTCTTCATCTAAGCTAGGCTTTGGCTCCATAGTTTCAGAGGTCAAATAACTGCTGTCATAATTTGGACAGAACTTGTTTTCCTGCCTATCTATCAGGACCCAGAAAAAAATACACAGACTAACACATGCAGTACACTTTGTTTAGGCTGTCTGTGGTGCTACAGGACAGATGGGTTGAACCTTCTTTTTCTGATCATAGGGCCAGCAGTAGGATATGTGACTGCTTCTGTCCATGCTATACTAAATTATAGTATGCATTAATCAGTTGGATTTTTTTCTACTTTATTCAATGCACTGCAGGTACCAATCTGCGTGTTCAGCCTTCTAAATGATTTGCATTTATGTCACACTGATAGACATGCATGTAAAAACCATATGCATCAGTGTTCCAGCTTTGGGAACAAAAATGAACACAGACTGTTTAAACACAGGTGATCTTAAACAATGGTACCTCTGAAAAGTACAACCCCAAGTATGTTCCATGCATAGAAATTCAGACACAATTAATCACAACTAAGGAGGACAGCTTTTAAACAACAGACTAAACCATTACAAGCAGCTACTCCTTACATAAGTGAATTTACTTTACTAAGGGACTAGAACCTTAACATAGCTGAAATCCATAAGGCAGACAGAAAGAGAACAGAAAAAATAGTCAATGTCACAGTAAAAGTTTGGTCTGGTTTGGGTTTTTTAATTAAAAAAAAAAAAACACAAGTTTTTCCAAAGCAAGAATTATGAGCATGCTGAGTTTCAAGCTAAACCTTGAATGCCAAACCTCCCCTGGCACAACTTGAGACCATGCCCTCTGTCTTGCTGATAGCTGCCTGGGAAAAAAGACCAACCCTGGCTCCAACCTCCTTTCAGGTAGTTGTAGAGAGCGATGAGGTCTCCCCTGAGCCTCCTCTTCTCCAGGCTGAACAGCCCCAGCTCCCTCAGCCTCTCCTCATAGGACTTGTGCTTGAGTCCCTTCACCAGCCTAGTTGCCCTCCTTTGGACCTGCTCCAGGACCTCAATATCCTTCCTGTACCGAGGGGTCCAGAACTGGACACAGTACTCAAGGTCTGGCCTCACTAGTGCTGAGTACAGGGGCAGAATCACTTCCTTGGACCTGCTGGCCACGCTGCTCCTGATACAGGCCAGGATGCCATTGGCCTTCTTGGCCACCTGGGCACACTGCTGGCTCATGTTCAGCTTCCTGTAAATCCAAACTCCCAGGTCCCTCTCTGTCTGGCTGCTTTCCAGCCACTCTGTCCCCAGCCTGTAGCGCTGCATGGGGTGGTTGTGGCCAAAGTGCAGGACCCAGCACTTGGCCGTGTTGAACCTCATCCCATTGGAATCAGCCCAACTCTCCAGTCTGTCCAGGTCCCTCTGCAGAGCCCTCCTGCCTTCCAGCTGATCCACACTCCCCTCAGCTTAGTGTCATCTGCAAATTTGCTGATGATGGACTCAATCCCCTCATCTAAATCATCAATAAAGACAGTAAACAGAACTGGGCCCAACACTGATCCCTGGGGGACACCACTAGTGACCGGACGCCAGCTGGATGCAGCACCGTTGAGCACCACGCTCTGGGGCCAGCCCTCCAGCCAGTTCCTAACCCAGCACAGAGGGCTGATAGCTTTTTCAGGAGAATGCTGTGGGAGATGGTGTCAAAGGCCTTGCTGAAGTCCAGGTAGACCACATCCACAGCCTTCCCCTTATCCACCAGGTGGGTCACCTGATGATAAAAGGAGATCAGGTTGGTCAGACAGGACCTGCCCTTCCTAAACCCATGCTGGCTGGGTCTAATCCCTTGTCCATCCTGTAAGTGCTGTGTGATTACACTGCGCATATGATCTGCTCCATGACCTTGCCAGGCACTGAGGTCAGGCTGACGGGAATGAAAGCACTGCAATAGTTCCTTTCATTATAGATCCCAGGTTCCTACTTTTATGCCTTATGACTTTGTCCCTTGACTAGTTCTTTTTCCTCTAAGTATTTCACAATTGAAACCAAAAGGTTACATTTTCAGTCTGTCCTCCACTTTGAATAAATACAAAATTGCACACAATTTTTGACATATACTAGCAAATGCAGCTGCTTCTAAAAATCACCTGGGATATGGGAGCTTGCTCTTCGACTGAATACACACAGAGACAAACACAAACAAACAAATATACACAGTAATTTACCACTGCCTTTTGTGCTTGAGCAACCAGGTATGGTCTATCCCATAATTTACAACCTCTCCTGAGGGAATTTAGCAACTTCATGTTGTCTATCACATACAACTTTGTCCTCAGGCAAGACAAGACAATGTATCAGGGTAAGGCTGCTTGGGAAAACCATGGGATTTTCCAACAATTACAAAACACACTGGTTAAAACATTCCAACTTGCATCCATAATTCTGCTGTGTAAACACTGACATTTTCTAGGTGTTATTATCTCTCCCAGATCAGGAGCTTGTCTTAATGTTCTTCATAGTCTCAGATTATTCTTTTTTAATAATTCAGTTACATGATTGATTTACAACCTCTGTTCTTCATGAAATTTCCTCTCACATGATACCAGTATGTGCCCCTCTGTGTGCTTATCTGGGTCACTGCATAATGTATTTGTGAGAAACCTTAATGAACGGGTTTGAGCACTTAAACATGTATGATAGCCTGCATGGTCATTCTCCACTGAACTAATACAAATTCTTACTTTAGATGGGAGATAGTTAGCGAAGAAACTCAAGCATTACGCAAAAGCAGATTTTCAGTTTATATTTTTCCATTTGTTTCCTCTTTTAGCGTACCACCACTGAAATCCAGGGAGACATCCAGTATGAAGTTTACACTTACCCCTTCTGAGACAGGTCCCAAACATCTACTTGTAAACTTCTCCTGTGACAAATTTTCAGATATCAAGACCTTTAAGATGGTAAATGTGATTGATTAACATGATGATATACAACGAATGGTCTGTGTATGAACTAAGCAAAATGCTGTAAGAAATCTTGCGTAAGAAAACAATGAGAAAATTAGCAAAACAAAATTCTCACTTCCTGTGATAAGGGGTTAACAATGTCATATGGTTAAAATTTTACACTGCAATTTTACATAAACTGAGGAATACTCAATTCCTCATTGACTGTAGTGCGTGTCCTTGTTATTAAAAAGATCATGTTACCTTCTAATCAGAGACTGCTAGTTTTACTTTTGCCTGATTTTCTTTGGAAATAATTCTTTCTGGGTCCAGATGTCTCTGCATAAACACTTCTGGACTCACTTTTACATATTCAAAGTTTCACGCAGTGGACCTGCAAAGCAGTGTTTCTCCTCGCTGCAAAAGTAGTCAGAATGCTACAAAGTAGACAGAATGAGCTGCGCAATTTATATCCTTTAGCTTTGTCCTTCCTTTGCTGCAAAGTATGTCCTGTTATTTTTTCTTTTTTTTGGTGAATCACAATGACCAAATGAGACATAAGAAATAATCAAAAGGAATTTGGATGGTGCCCAATTTTGAGAGCCGTTTGACAAACACACTGAGGTAACTCCTTAGGCTCGAGAGACTTGTTATTTTTGCATTCTGGTATTTTACACTTGCTGAAAGTCCTCTGTGAAAATCAAAGGGAGGGTAATCTTAAATTGAAGGGTATTTTACCTTGAGAAGAGTTAGGAATTCTTCAGTTTAGACCGTGTGTGTCAGGAAGTCATCTTTCAGTGTTTAAGTTCAATAAAGCTTACTTAAAACCTTTCATGGGAGGATAGGCACAGGCCAAAAGGAGGGTTCTAGGAACAAGTAAACTAGGTGTACCTAGTTCAGAGATTGACTTTGTTTATGGCTAATGATTATACAACAGTAAGTCAATCTTCGACAGAAAATTATCTGTGTAGATTAAGTGAATGGAAAGTCTGGGAACTGCTCTATTGCACTTTGGACTTGCTGGGTCAGGAAAACCAGTAAAATTTTAAGTGCTCAGAGCCAGCTCTGTGCCCCTAGTTCCACCACACAGTGCAGGGCGCCTGCGACTCACTGTAGGCACTCCTCACTGTTACACAAGCAGCCCAAGCTCAGACTCGTTATAAATTCTTCCTGACCTTGGGGACTGCAAAATTGTTTTAGGAAGGCACTTGCAGCCACCTTGTTTTCCATGGTCCATCACACAATGTCAGCATGATACCATAGCAAGATAGGCTAGAGAGAGGTACCTACTGTACAAGTAGTCCATGGTAGCACCCTCTTTCTCCTGTTTCTCTAGGTTTGCCAGAGCCAAGAGCTCTCATCATGTAAGCTGAACAGTAGAAGCTGATGCTCAAGCATAGCCTCAGACTCCGATTGTGGATATGCTCTTCTTGACTTTTTACACATGTTTACATGCATGAAAACGACCAAACTACAGTAAAGCAAAGTGAACAGCATTATCAGAAATTAGAGAAGCCTGCAAATTGGAACTGTAGGAGAATTACAAGGGAGGCAACACCCTTCAACACCCTTCCACTGCAACACTTCACACGCACTTGAAGTTCATGTGCCTAATTAAATGTGTGCCTGCTTGGATGAAGATTCATAGAAAGGATTCTCCAATGCTTTTTGTGGAAACTATACTGATCTCCTCTTTCTAGTAAAGAGTAGCAACAATATTAGTGTAAAGTGCAATACAGTTACCCTGAGGATGTGACAGTGCAATTAAGGAGAGGAACGACATAAATGAATATGCTTTTGTCTGAAAGTTAGCAAACTGCAATTTCAAGGTTCTGAAATAAGGGGCAAGGAGGAACAAAATATTTTGAACCATTTTAGATGATGGATGGGTGGAACTGAGGCAGGAAAACACCTTTTACAATGTTAAGTCATTAGTCACTTAGGAACCATGACCGCTGCATTCCACAGGGATTACAAAAGCAGCTGCTGATGCTTTGCTGTGGTGAAGGTGCGAACTGGCAGGTGCCAGGCTGGGATGTAGGCCACTCTGAGAGAGAAGTTCTTGTGGCTTGGTGCACGCTGCTGAGGGTGTGTCATGCAGAGGTAAAGGAGGTGGTTGCAACTGAGACAGAAAAAGTGTTCTGAGATATAATTACCTCTGTGAGTAGCAAGGAAGAAGAAAGGAAATAGTCATTCCCCAGCAGGTGCAATGTGTAACATCTTAAGCAATCACTGTAAGTACTGAACGCCTGAACTTAAGAACTGGTCGATGCGGTTTGTCACTAGAGCTGTGTGTGAAGATCAGGTAACACCAGAGGCTTGTGGCTCTTATGGTTTCCAAGGAATATGAATTAAGGAAAAGAGGAAAAGACCAACTAAAGTAGCTTTGAACAGCAATCAAAATCAATTTGAGGCGATTCCTGGAACAAGTTTTAACAGCTTGAAGATCCTTGAAACTTCCAAGAGGAGGAAGGACCTCTGAATCATAACGTAAGTGAAGATATGCCTTACCAGATACTCTACTGCCAAACACGAGAAGTTTCAGTGTTTCTCTTTCAGGATAGGGCCAGCATGGTGGCATGTAAGTAAGTACTACTTTCATCTTTGTAGTAACAACAAAAATTTTCTCAAAAAGGTTCAGGGAAGCCAATGTTTTTTTAAAAAATCAACCTTAGAAATAGCTGTTGGAGGTTAATTTCTGCTTCTTTTTAAGTTTGGCTGGGTTTTTTTTCTTTGTAATTTAAAACTTGGTTATTTTGGTTGTTTGAGTCTTTACTGAGTGCTAAAACACCATTAAGCAGAGCTGCAGAATCTTAATCTCCCAACAACGTTACTTTGTTATCTGGACACCTTTAAGCAAGGGTACAAAACCAAAAAGAAATATATTCACAGGTGTAAAGACAGACAGTCTTAGAGTTTGCTCAGCTGAAAACTAACTACTTGTGGTTAATAGCTTGGGTGCTCTTTTTGAACTAAAACTTTTGCTGAAATAGTAGCATGGGGCTGGCTAACAGAAGAGGTAAACAGACATTTGTTCCCAATTAGAGTGAAATAGTTTGAGACTCAGGAAATCCCCCCAAACCAACTCGCAGCTGTTAAAGAGAACCAGAAGTGACATTAACCAATATGGAAGTTAAGTAATCAGGAAATCCTTCTTTTTCCTTCCTATGGCTTTTACATCCCACCACACTCCCTGTTTCCTCATCCCTAAAGATAACTTAAATCATGGCACACCTATTATCCCTTGTAGGAAGTTCTTGTATTGGGATTCAAGAGAATGCATTTCCTCTGAGTAAATAATTTTGGTATCTCCTCCCATAATTACACCCACGTTGAGTAGAGACATTGGCATTAGACATTAGACATACATATATTATAGGAACTAGTTAATTCTTTTGACAAGTCTACAGGTATTAATAACAACTGCTACATACCTCTCCCTTTTCTCAAATTTCAGCTGATAGCACAAAAAGATTGCTGGGGTTTTTCCTTTTATGATTAATGTGCCTTGGACATCCTTGAAGAACAAAGCAGAAGTTTTATTCAACTCTCATAAGCTGGGGGAATGGCAGGTGAGTTCTGCGTATCATTTGCTTCCCTTCAGCATGTACGTTATTCTGGACTGTCCTTTAGATACTTGCCCTGTGGGCATCTACTGAGACTTCCTATCTGTAGGAAATTTTATATTGTAATTTGTTCTTACACTTCATTTTCCAAGCTTAATTGTTGGTAAGATCTGTTTGAGAATAATTTTTTAGCTAAACAGAAGACTGGGGGGGAGGAATAACAGAAATTCTTATTACTTCAAAGCTACTGTGTAGTACTCCGTCTAAACCTCTTATTTTTTAAATGCTATTTCAGGACGTGTTATGTTTTTTTAACAAAATTTATGTAATCCATGCTAACCATGGAGACTATAGATGGGAATAAAAAAAAATTATTAAAATCCTAGCAAAGGAAACCAGTAATAATAATATCTCTTCTTTTTAGAGTTTAAGGTGATTACTAAACTGGAAAATCAGGGTTCTCTCTTGTTTAATGATGAAAAAACATTTTTCAACTCAGTTTTTTAAATGTTGCTTTGCAGGGAAAATAAGAGCCTACCACAGTTCATTGTTGTCCCAGACAGTCATGCTAAAGACTCTCTTTTTCAGCCCATCAATGCTTACTCAGATTATTTTTTTGTGGTCCTATACTACATAGAAAAAAAATCTTCCTTTAATTTTATTGTGGTACTTATTTGCAGGAGTTAGATTTTACTTTTACTTCTTCAAAGACTCTATATCAACTGTTATTTAATACACAGCTGTACTGTTTCAGATCTGACTTACAATTTTATTGCTATGCTCTATGGTATGAGATAGACTTGGAAGCTTCCTTGATGATCGTTGTCACAATAGTACACGGTGCCACAAGCCTTACTTAATTTATTTGTCCTTTCCATTCCACTCCTTTTTTTCTGTTATTGTATTCTTTTGAATTCCCTTTAAAATGGTGGTGTCCCCTCATCCTGTCCCTCTTCCTACCCCCCCACTGCATTTATGATATTAGCATTAATAAAAGGTGAATTAGCATTCACCAATGTACTTGCCCTGAGCATTTGCCAAAAACTTGCAAGACAACACTCTAGGTATGCTCTGTGGAGTCTCAGAGGGCAGACAGAAACAGAGAACAGTGCCTCTTACTGCTCCTGAAGACAGTATAATTGTTCAAGTTTGAGCACGGCAATATAATACAAAGTACAAAACAGAGAACAATCTTGCAAGAAAGATCATACACATACTCACTTGACAAAAAGTAGTTTAGTCTTTTGCCTTTTAACGTGGCAAGAGCCATTTTACGGGTTTTAAACCACATAGCATAATAACGAACACATTGTAAAGTCACCAGACTTCCTCTTGGACATGAAGGTAGTGCTTATTAGAACAGGAATCCAGTGGTCCAGTTATCACTTTTTACAAAACTTAATTCAGTCAGATTGATTTCTTTGTCAAAAGCTCATACTTATGTGCCCAAGTAAGTCTTGTTTATGCATATAAGACAGATCATTTATCACTATGCATCTTTCCCTATTCTAGGCCACATGGCATCAGGATATAAGCAGGAAAAGTAAGATGTCCTAATAGCCATTTTTGGGATCCTAAAAATGTTTATGTTCATAGAATCATTTTGGTTGGAATAGACCTTTAGGATCATCAAGCCCATCCAACTTTTAACCCAGCACACTGCCAAATGCAACATGTTCCTAAGCACCCCGTTCTTCACATCTTTTAAATATCCCCAGGGAGAGTGACTTACTTCCCTAAGCAGCCTCTGTTCCAGAGCCCAACAACTCTTTCAGTACAGAACTTCTTTTTAACGACCAATCTAAGCCTCCCTGGCATCATTAGAAACCATTTTCTCTTGTTCTACAGCTTGGACACTTTTTTTGGCACTGACAATTAAATTATACTGACTTGCCCCAGTAATTTTTTTTCCCCAAGTCCAGTGATAAAACATCATCCAGCACAGTGAAAGGAAGTCTCCAAGTCCTCAGTGTATGGCAGCTCTGTAACAAAACACAAGCAAAACTTTCTATTATCGACCACTAAACTTAATGGAGCACCTGCTTTTCAGTTGCCCTTCGTCTGGTAAAAGATAACTGCTCTTACCAGCCTCAGCATGCCACTTACAAGCAAATTACTACTTTTCTTGCTGGCTGCATCTTCGTATCTTCTATTACAGATCTAACACCAACACATATCAGCTGGCAGCCATCAGTAAACGCAGGCACACACCATACTGACAGATATGCCAATACTGAGCTGACCGTGAGGCGAGGACAAGCCTTCACTATAACCCTGTACTTCAACAGACCACAGCAAACCGGGGAGAGCCTAGCATTTGTCACGGAAACAGGTAACACTCTCCACGTACTCATAGAAATGTGACCTGTAACCCCTTGTAGTTCTTCCATTTTTCTATTTAGAGCTGTCATTTTTCTACATGTATTTTTAATGCTTCCCGCCCCCCTGCAATGTGCTTATTTCAAGTGTGAGGCTAATAGTGAAAATACATTGCACCTTCTTTCCGGCAGGACCATACCCCTCAGAAGCTCACCGTACAAAGGCTGTATTTAAACTCTCTGAGGTGGGAGCAAGTGGCTGGAGTGCTGTCCAAGGACCCAGCGAGTCTGGCTATATGAACTTTACAATATCTAGCCCAGCCAATGCTGTCATTGGGCGATACAATCTCACCTTCCAGGTAACCTCAGGAAGCAAGATCTTCTCCAGATTCCTTGGGCAGTTTGTGTTACTCTTCAACCCTTGGTGCCCAGGTAGGTACTAACACCTTTCTTTTGAAAGTAACTGATCTATTTCCTTTCATATCTGCAGAGTGAGCTTGCTTCTTTAAGCTCTCGTTGGGTCACTACCAGCAGCAACCTCAGCTACCTCTTCAGAGATCTGGTTTTCCTACATTAGAAAACTGCTGCCATCCACAAGCTTTTTTATCCTAATCAAATATGCTATACAGGGTGATAGCACACTCTTTCTTAAGGACTGAGCAGATCGCTTTTTCAGTAGATGAGGGCTGACAGATTTTCCTAGCATACATATACTTCTCAGAGCTTGAAGCAAGCACACATTAATGTAACTGACTTGCACCTAAATCAAAGCAAGACTGCTCTTGCAGATGTTAACTGCGAAGACAATAGAGCTCAAGTAACTTTACAAAATCTGACAGGGCTAGTATGAAGATCTGTCATTTCCCAAGTCTCTCATCATGGGTTTAAAAGGGACATCTCTTGACACTCCATTTTTTGTTTCTTCACCCTCAGCATGTTGTAGAAGAAATGCAAACTCCCAAACTTGGATTCTGCAAATATACAATAGTCTAGAAACCTAGATTACCATTAAAATATACCACTTCATAGGTAAAGGTCCCCTCAGCCAGCCAACCAACCAACTAAACAGTTTATAAAAGAAGAGAGAAGTAACCACAATTACCCACTATTTTCTTCCGTGACCATGTTAGTCAAGGCCAAGTAACAAACCCCAGAAATTAATAAACTGTAATTTCAATAAAGAACTACTTAAAAATAAATAGTCAGGACTAGAGATGAAAGGAGGAGCACTGGGTTGGAGAAAAGCTATTAGTGGATCCTTAAGCCTTATCTGTTATTTTTACTGTGATGAAATGGTTCATTACTGAATCTGATAAGCTGACATTAAGCAGCACTGTCCATACAAAGATGGGCTGGGATACCACATGGAACTGTTTGACTTTAGAGGCTGCAGTAGTTAAGATGGGAGAAGATATAATAACACAAAAAGACATATATTTAGGGAGAACTAACAATAATTTTAGTGGCAGAGTTACCAGCTGAAAATCATGACAAATGTGTAACCATTTGTTGATTTAAGAATTATAACCAAAGTGAAATGGCCCTGAAAAAGGCAAATGCAATCTTAAGCTGTGAAAGAAGAAACAGCTGCTCAGATCTCTTTGCAATTTTCTTTCAGTTAATCTTTCCTGAACAGACATTATGAATTGGTAGTTGTTTGGTGAACAGTTACTAGGATAACTGAACATTTAAAAAGCCTTTTGGACAAGAAAAAAACTTCTAGTTCAGCAAGCTGCAAGCTCTTAATTTCACAGGTTGTGCATCTGAATCTGGACATAGAAAATACTTATTTTACAAAATGGTAACAAACAAATAAGCTTATTAATGCACGAATGTATGTTTCAAACCTGTGGATAACACAGAATTGATGTTTTAGCATTAATAAAGTCTCTAAAGGACATTTAAAGAGCAATCCAAGATACTTGCAAGCCAGCCTCTGATAACAATGCATTGTGTCCTAATGATATTGAAGGAATGTACAATTAGCTACTAGAATACAGAGTGATAATCATGGATTAAATGAACAGTCATACATTGCTCACAAGTGATATGTCAATGGTAAATCTTTTGGAGATAAAAGGATATGTATGCTTGATAATTTTTTATAAAGTACTTTCTTCCCTGTCTAGTGCTTGCCACCTGTTTCTGCAGGAAAATTTATGTGAAGAAATTACCAGAAATATACCTATGTTAGAAAGTGTACTGACATAGTGATTAAAAACTACCAACAGAAACTTGTATCCTGCTTGTTTCTCATTATGCCAGGATAAACTTTAACTTCAGAATGAGAAGACAGAATATATGACAACTTTGTAATTTAGTATTAAAAGGCATTAATTTAGTGACGGACTAGTCTATAGTGGTCTGTTGTCTTTCTATATTGTCAAAAAAGAGAACTAATGTGTCTGATGGCAAGTTTTTTCTCCTTCTGTGATGAAAGTTACAAAAGAAGGAGGTTGTTACTATTGTCATACTTGAAGAGATTTGCTACAGGTTTTTTTTCCCCTCCTTGTAAACTAATGCTAATTTTGCTCTGAGTTATTGATTTTAATAGTATTATTAGAAAAAAGTGCAAGTATACTTATTCAAAGAACTGGCTATAGGAAATTATAACTGAGAGCACACAAGCCTTAGAAAACAGATGTTCTTCAAGTGACTACAGAAGGGCCTTCCAAGTTGCTCAGAATCATAAACTCATTAGGACTACAAGTATTCTCCAGGCCCATGCTGGCCCAAAATCTTGGGAATCAATGATGATGATTTTTTTTTTCAAAGTGTGGAGACCCACCACAAAAACTTAATTCATGTGACATAATTGTAAAATAAATTATACAATCTTTTTATTATCAGGAAGAGATGGGAAGTTCCTATAAAAAGGTAAAGAAGTTGATTCAATGAAATTGAAAAGCTGATTTTTATATGTAGTGCCTGAAATCCTGAAGCTTTCCAAATATAATTTTAAACATTATGAAATTAAACATGAAGCTAAGTAGATATGGCCACCTAAAGTGATCAAAACAATCTAGTGCTTTCATAGCAGCTATATACTGTACCACAGACTACAGAAACCAACAAGTTAACAAGGAAATCCAAGTGAATGCTTGAGCAGAATATCTTAATAGTATTCCTGATAGCACTTTGGATAGTAAAAGAGATCTACATTCAGGAATCTTAAAATTAGACAAGCATGACTGAGAAACTGAGAAACTGTCATCTGTGTGATTCCTTTCAATTATACTATGAACTACCCTGATTAGGCAGAAAAATACAGTGAGCTAGCCCTGACTTTTTTCCATCTTCCTCAAAAAAACACAATGAACAGATAGGGGCCACTGAGATAATACACAAAGGCTATACTAAAATTAGGGAACAAAATTGAAGTAATATAAAACACAGATTTTCCCCTTTTCCCCTTCCCCCCACCCCACCAACTATATACACAATAGAAGGCATTTTCACTTACCTATACATGTTCAAGGAGCTTTAACAATGCAGTTCCCGAACAGTAGTTTTCCCTGGGCTAAATCAAGTTACAAGTGCTTCGTAAGGTTGCAAGTATTCTCAGGTTACACTCTCAGTGTAAAAGCATATCAAACATTATTTTCAGGTGATGATGTCTACATGACTAATGAAAATGAGAGACAAGAGTATGTTCTAAATGAAAATGGAATCATCTTTGTGGGCAATGCAAAATACATTGAAGCCAGAGGATGGTACTATGGACAGGTAAGCCATGAGGAATTCATTTGGACTCTTACTCAAAAGCATTTTCTCTTTATCATTATTTGCCTCTCTGACAGGTATGACTGTATGGAAAGGGAACAAATCTGGCTAGCCTTTTTGTGGTTTGCTCACATAACTAGTAGGATTTTGGTGTGAGGGATGAGTTAGCACAGTACTGCAGCTAGGACTGACTTGTACATGGGCTTGAAGCTCACAGTACAAGCGTGGACCTTGTCTGCGATCAAAGCATCCACACTGCAAGTGACAATACACTTGTGTGGCTCCAACACACTCTGATTTTTGTACTGCAGTTACAACTGACAAGGACATTGAATGGTTTGGGTTGGAAGGAGCCTTCGAAGATCATTTGGTATGATCTCCCTGCAATGTGCAGGAACATCTTCAACTAGATTGAGTTGCTCCAAGTCCCATCCAACCTGACCTTGAATGTTTCCTGGATTATAATTCAAGAGAATCTTGTAGCTGCAGTCAAAATAAGCTTGGCTAATTTAGTTTAACTGCAGTCATCGCTTCTGATGGCAGAAGGCATCCTGCCAGATTTTGCTTTATTTAGTTAGCACTGTCTTCAGCCAATACGGCAGTGTGAACTACACACACTACACACAGTCCCTACCACCTTTGGACTGGAATATCTTAAAATGAGAAACTGCAGCAGAATAATACCTAAGTCTGCTTGTGAAACTGCTTTCTTAAAAAATTTACCTTATCTGATCACAGTTTCAAGATCACCTTCTAAACATCTGTCTCACCATGCTTGATCTGAGCCTATACTATCGCCAGGACCCAGCCACTGATGTATCCCGACGAGGAGATCCTAAATATGTGGGCCGAGTAATCAGTTCCATGGTAAGAGATGGACAACAATCTTAATTCTACATGCTTAAGCAGAAAGTATCAGTTATACCACTGAGACTTAAGTCACCTGCACCTTCAGATGTGTAATTAACTAGATATAGTAGGTTTCACACAGTTGAATCTGTGCATTCTGTCCCTTGGGCTATTTTTAGATCAATGGAAATGATAATGATAATGGAGTTCTCCTTGGAAAGTGGCAAGGAAGTTTCCATTCACATGAGAATCCATCCAGATGGGATGGCAGCGTGGTAATCCTTCAGAAATGGCGTCAGGACAACTACAAACCAGTTCAGTATGGACAGTGTTGGGTTTTTGCAGGCGTGATGTGTACAGGTAAGCTTTAGGAATATATGACTGTGGTGAAATAAAGGCATTTGTGATCTCTGGTTTTATCAAAACTACAAAGCAATTAATTCTACAAGAGGGAACAGAGCTCTGAAGACTGATTGCTGAAGAATCACTAAAAAATTTAAACACTTGTTTTTCATTTTTTCTGTAATCTTTGAACAAAAGTTCTGTGTGGGTTTTGTTTGTGTTTGATTTATTTAGTTTTTTCATATGTATTTTCAGTTCTCAGGTGCCTGGGAATTCCAACTCGTTTGATTTCAAATTTTAACTCTGCCCATGATGTGGATAGAAACCTGAGTATTGATAAGTACTATGACAGCTCTGGAAAAAGTCTCAATATTGGCAAGGATTCCACATGGTAAATATAGTATTTTGCATCTCACCAATAATTAGAGAGGATTTATGAGACAAAAGCATGAACCCTAATAGTACAAAAGCAAATGAGTGGACAAATTTTTATACAATTATCTAAAACTAGATTAGATGTCCATTTGGAAAGAAAACATATGATTTTCAAACAACCAAACAACCAAGCTTCTTGCAGTCCCTGACCTCAAAGTTGCAACTTTATTCAAATATTCTAAACTTATGTTTCCAGTGACAATGTACCAGTATCCCAGGCACTTTTAATAACCAACACATAACAAGTCTGTTCCTGATAATGCAGCTGCGTAACCTCCATGCTCATAACATCTGTAACTTTTTCTCGCCACACATTCAAGGCCTGTGTTTCTCAGCTTGCCCTGTCATCCTCTCCCAGCTTAGATGGGAGGCTCCCCAAGAAGTTTTCCAATACTCTTTTAGCTAGACCTACCCTTTATGGGACACTGAAAAAGACAGCAATTAAAAGCAATCTTCAGACTTAGTTATAGGGCACTGTAATCCAGTGCTGTAAACTGCAACTGATCGGTGATTATCAATCAAACCCCACAATGTGAATAGCTGAAGAAATATGATATTCTTTAAATAGTAACATTTTAGACCTTAGTTGCCCTCCAGTTTTAATATCTTCACTCTGCAGCCACTTCACTTCTTAGAAAGTAAACTAATTATGCCCGAGGCTGTATCATATAGATCAGTCTCTATATGCACAAGGCTTTGCCAAAAGTACCTACTGAATCTGCTTCCTTTTACCAAGTGTATGGGGTTGAAGACTATGGGAAATCTTTCACCTCTTCAATTCTTTGTAAGTACTAGTCTCTGAACAAAATTCAGACAACAAATCTTTCCCCTGTCTTCCTATGGCTTAAATTTTAACAAACTTTTGTGCTATCCTTTCCCTTCAGAACTGGTGGAACTCTATACCACTGGAAGCTGTTGGAAAAAAAAAAAAAAAAAAAAGAAAAGAAAAGGAGAAAAAAAAAAGCTATAAGTAGTTTTTAAACAAGACAAAGAAATTCATAAAGAATGAGATGGCTAGCAATCCTTAAACTCAGTGGTCTCAATGTAAATAATTGAGAAAGTCCCCTTAACACTGACTGCTAGAGATGGCAGAGCGTATCAGGGGAAGAGTCACACTATTCACACACTGTTCTTACCTCTTTTCTAAACATCTACTGCTGCACTATTAGAGATGGACTATCATCAAACGTTATCTATATCCAAGGTTTCAATCTCTCACTTGCAGTTCATACTGCTCCCAAATTAAGCTGCTGACCTCTATATTCTCTCCCTCCCCACCCTAAGGTCTACACATCAAAAGCAGGCACCAAATCTGTCCGTTGAAAGAGATGGTCAGTTGCTGTAGCCAGACAGCTTGTTAACATCTTGGAGAATCTTGAAAAATAAAAAAATCCCCTACTCCTTTCAAATTTAAGTTTGTATGTCTCTATATTACTATGCTTTCGAGACACTGTTCACAGGAATTACAGAATCACATAATTACTGAGTCTGTAAAAGCCCTCTCAGATGATGACATTCAGCCTATGATCTAACACCACCACATCACCTGGACCATGGCACTAATCACCGGCTAGTTCATGGCATCCAGTCTTTCCTTAAACACCTGCAGGGATGATGATTCCACCACTTCCCTGGGCAGTCCATTCCAATGCCTGATCACATTCTCCCTGAGGAAGTGCTTTCTGATATCCAAATACTCTGATATTGTTCTTCATCTCCAGGGACTATCATGTCTGGAACGAAAGCTGGTTCATTCGCCCAGACCTGGGAACATCATACAACGGATGGCAGGTTTTAGATGCGACTCCGCAAGAACAAAGCAAAGGTAACAGTTTAAGTTCTTGGCATGACTTAACATTCCTTCTCCAAAGTGAGTTCACCAAAATTAATGTTTTTTTCATGTTTTAGGATTATTTCAGTGTGGCCCTGCATCTGTCATAGCTATCAAAGAAGGTGATGTAGACTTGGATTATGACACTTTATTTGTATATACGGAGGTGAATGCTGATTGCAACAGATGGATTGTATACAATGATGGAACTAAGAAAAGAGTTTATTGTGACACTGAAATAATTGGCAGGTTTATCAGCACCAAAGCTGTGGGCAGCAATTCCCGTGTGGATGTCACCTATAACTACAAATATCCAGAAGGTAAAGGAATTATCAAAAATTATCTCCTTGTTATGACACCTTCTACTGAACTCTCGATGCTAGGAATCTAGAATGGGTTTTGTTTGAACACCTCTCCCCATCCCTCAGAAAATACTTCTGGCCAGTATCCTCAGAATACTTTCTTAATACAACAGGTACTGTATTTCTGGTTTTGTATATTTAGTTGTTTCCTTATTAAAGACATGAAATATACCTTAGTCCCTTACACAGAAGTACAAAATGTAATATATATAAGAAACAGGGTTATAGAATACATCTTAAAGCCCAAGTCAGACAAATTCTGAAGCGGTCATACCAAAAACCTTAAAACTGAGTCTATCATGCATCACGAACTATGCACAGGTCTGTGTTACAGAAGGCTATGGATTAATAAGTACTCATTTTCCAGCATATCTGGCAGAGGACGTGCAGAAACAATCGAACCACTAATCCAAAACCTTAAACTTCTTTCTTGATGTGTCCAGTCTAACCCATCCTTCCTTTTGGAGAGCTCACCACATCCTGGTCCCATGGGAAGTGACTCAGTCTCCCTCTCTGACTGCATACATTCACAGAGTTAGGCTCCCTCATGTTCCTGCTCTGACATCCAGCCTTAAGCTACCCAGCCATTCTGTTAAGTTTGCACTACGGGTGGACTCAGTCCCAACAGATCAGACTCTGGAAATGAAACTACTAGGAAACAGTAGAGATTAAGTGCTGTTCATCTGTACTTAGATACATAAAGCAGCAAAGGGTAAGAACTGCATAGCCATAGTTTGCAGGATTATTTTTATCTCCCCTGAAAAATTAGCTATGCCTTTAGTGCAACCATATTTAACACAGTGGCTGGGCATCATCCGATTAGCAAAGTAACACTCGACACATTACTGCATGTTCTAACTGAAGAAAAAGAAGTCTTACATCATAAACAAATACAAATGCATTATATTTCATTTCTGTGACTTATTTACCTTATTACAGTGTATATATTATTTTACTGTGAAAAACCTGAACAGAAGCTAAATAAAAATATGTGGCTCTTTTAGGTATTGCTATTTCTGGGTGATGCAGAGCCAACATCCTGTATCATTCTGAAAGCTTTACAAGTATAGGTGCAATTGCAATGTAAATATGATTTTTACTTTCTTCTTTCCTCTGACCAGGCTCTTCTGAGGAAAGACGAGTTTATAAAAAGGCCTTGGCCAAGATATTTGGATCAAACATCACAGAAGGACACACAGAATCTCCAAATGGAAGACCTTCAGAACCAATTAGAAACCCTGGGATCTCTGGGAAATTCAAGTTGGCCCAACCTCCCGTGTTTGGCAAAGACATTACTCTAATCCTAACCCTCAATAACCTAACTTCTGACCTCAAGACTGTGAAGGTGGACATGAGTGCATCAACTGTCCTGTACACAAGGAGAGCAGTGGCAGAGATCCTGAAGGCAACCACTTCTGTGGATCTTGGTTCCAAACAAGGTAACTTTAATGCCCATAAGGACACTATACAGCCCCCTCCTTAGCCATATGAAGGCAACTGGAAGAAACACCGGTGTCATATCTACATTAGCCTTCTCAGTGCATCTATTAGTTCCATTTCTTAATAGCATTGTTTATGAACACATTTTACAAACTATTTTCTTCCTCTGAAAATTTTCATTACTTCAACCAAGAACTGCAGGTTTCATTAAATGCTACACAGAAGGCTATATTTATACTATAGGTCCAGAAGCAGCACTGTATATCTATGTGTGTGTGTGTCTATTTGCCTGTGGCAATTATTACATTAAAAGGAACACGCTTTTTTAATAAAAACATTCTGATACATGCTTTCTGGCACTCAACAGGCAACACTTTAATAGAAATTAACTAGGACAAAGGTTAAAAGATACAGTACACTCTCTCAGGACAAGGGACAGGGAAGTCAAAGTTATTAAAAGCATCATAGAAATCTTCTTCATCCCCAAGGGCTACAAAGATTAACATTTTTTCCATACAGAGAAGAAAGCTGTAGGGCTACAATAAGCAGCTGACCAGGTCACTTGGAGAACCCAACCCAAACTTTCTTCTTGACTGAGGTAATACAAATAGGAGGGAATAGATAAAACTGGTTATACCTCAAATCATAAGAAATACAAAGAGAGGAATACAGCAAAATACAAATGAGCAGATTCCCGCAGCTTCACGCCAAAATCCTCCATCCAAAACTGCAAGGGTAAAATGAATGAAAGCAGGAAAGGATCATGAGAAGAAAGACACAACCAATCTCATAGGGAGGAAATATAAACAGACTCCAGCTGTCTTGTCTTCTGCTCTGTTCAATAATTTCAGAAACTCTCACAATAACTCTTCTTTACTTTAGCATTCTTTGAGAATGTAATGGTTCCTAAATATATGTCTGAATTCCAGGGAAGCACATCAGAGTAAAGATCCCTTATTCTTATTATGGAAAATATCTGACTACTGACAAAAGGATCCAAGTTAATGCTTTGTGTGAAGTCATGCACATGAATGGGGCAAAGTTGCTGGTGGAGAAGACAATCATTTTAGAGGACACAAACATTATCATTAAGGTAAACAATTATCTTCCTGATATCTTTCCAGACAGAAAGAACTGACGAGTCTCTGTTGAGCACACCTGTTAAGATTTGGTGAGAATTTGGGGATAAATTAATTAATTTAGTCTGCAATTTCAGATGTTGCTCTAAAATTCTGCCTGCTTTATTAAACTGAGCAACTATATGTGAGGCACCCTAACTGAATCTTTGCCCAAATCAGCCCCCTGTTATTCAGAACAGCTCTGTTGCCTTCTTTCTTTCCTTCCCAGTCACTTCTGCATGCCACTTCTTCATGTTCACATAATTTGTTTTAATTTCACAAGTATTGTAGCTATTGGTAAGTGCTTCTTTTGCCTTTAAAGAACTTTGCCTACTCCCAACTCTAATCTTTGTTAGGGCCAGTTTATACTGTTCTAACACTTTAACCCTTACTAATGATGTGTCAGAAAAAAGTCACTCAGCAACCCTAAGATCAGACAGGTTTAATGAGATGTGTCTGTATAGTCAGGGCTCTATCGGCCTGAAACTGCACAAAATACTGCTTGACAGCACTGTTTAGCTAATTCAAATCCAGCTTTGAGTATTAGAAAAGGCACACCAACTGCCAGTGAAATTTCACTGCCCCTGCCAATATCTCACTAATCCTCAAATATGAGAGATGTTCTGCTAACACTTTGACCAAGTCCGACTCCAGGATAGTGCAGAACGGTGAATGATCAAAAATGTCTCTTTGTCATTCAGATTCCTCGGCAGATTGTTGTGAACAAAGCTGTTACTCTAGAGATCTCGTATGCCAACCCTCTCCCTGAACCTGTGAGCCGCTGTGTACTACTTGTGACTTTGATGAACCAACAGGTCAAGATACAGTAAGTGAAAGGTGTAGGATTTACTCAGTGCTTCTAAGATGACCAATACCATGTCTGGTTTTTCAACATGAAATAATCATATTAAACTGCATTTTTCGTATTTTCTATTTATTAAAGCAAAAATCCCACCAAATATATAGAGAGATACTATGATTTCTCAGTCATGTAGTACTGTTTTTCCAGGTAGGAACCACTTTAGCAAATAAAAACTCCTATCACCCTTCCTTTCTAGCAAATGGGCATGTACAATTTTAAGTCTTTGAAATTTCTTGTACAGATTGGTTTTATGCTTATATTTTTATATACAGTGCCCTAATACTACAAAAGTAAGTCTGAGCTAAAGAAAACAAGTAAGACACTGCTACAGCTCCCCTCATTTCATCCCAAGCAAGCTGTGTTCTCTAAGAGAACATGCCTTTTCATGCCTTTTCAAAACAAAAGCAAAATGGTTTACTGCTTTTTTCTTTTTCTCTGGACTCTGCTGCTTTATGGATAAACAAGTTATAGAAATTATAGAAACTATGATAACACTGAGTTATTTTATAAAACAGCCTGACTTGCTGTCATTCTGGAAATACTTGGTCATAAAATGGAATGAAAATATGGAAAACACTATTAAAGTGAAAAACTAAACCATTTTAGTCTATAAGACACAAAACAAAAAACACTGGCCATTAATAATCATATTGTTGCCAAAATTGATATGAACCAAGCAGACACCAGTTTTCCCATCCTGAGTTAGTGTTGACTGCCCAAACTTGCACCCACCCCTACTGGAAGCATGATGTAGTACTTCTCATTTCTGTCAGTCTATTCACGAGTAAATGAAGATGATTCTATCTTTGCCTCATTTCTTGGTCACAAGAAATGGGATCCTTGTGTCCCACAAAGCTTCAAACCATAAGTAATTATCAAAAAAAACAAAGCTGGGTCTCAAGTAACTGTTGCTGCCCTAGCTATTGCGCAGCTGTGCTTCTCAGAAAGCTCCATTCAGGCTTGCATTGTCTTTACTTAACTGTTTTTTTGGGGGGTTCTGTTTGTTTCTTTTTCAGTCTGGCACGACTCGCACCAAGGGAGAGATCAAAAATTTATTTTGAATTCACACCTCGCAGGACTGGGCCGTTACAACTGCAAGTAGACTTCTCTTGTGACAAATTTTCACACGTTAAGGGATTTGTAACCATTACAGTAGCACCTGCATAATATGACAGAATCAATCTCCAACTTCAGCATTAACACTGCAAGATATTTTGCCCTGTACAATGACAGCCAAGAAACTTTCCACAAAATATGGTGACCTCTTACACTGCAATAGAATCAATAAAGTCTCCTGCTTTCACAGTGCTTAATTATCTAGTCTCTAGTTGTATTTTTTGTTTGGTTGGTTGGTTGGGGTTTTTTTGGTCATCTTGTCTAGAAATATGAAAAAATGAAGCCCTTTCCTTGTAGAAATAGTTTCATTGTTTTATCAGATCTCATTATGTTAAGGTTTCAATTTTGACTTTTCCAACAGAAAATTAATGCAGTCTCATTGTGATCTCATTCTAAATGTCAACAATAAAAAAACCTGATTCATATAACTGTATTCTTTGGTAAAGAATTGTACATTTCATGGAAATATTTTGAGAAATAACATGATGGAGGAGTTCTTTTTCATTCATTTTACAAGCTTCTTACCTAAAAAATCAGAACATTTCCTCCATTGTTCATTTAATTCCTGTATTTTGCGACACCCTGAACCCTGTCGATGGGGAGGCAAAAAGCCTACAAAGTCTGGGAAAAGTAACATTTGGAGTCCATGACAATAGTGTTTCTGTAGCATGTGGGCATGGGCCTGTCACACAGCAGACAACATATCTACATATTCAAATCAGTTAATTTGTATATAACATGACAGTGACCTAAGCACCATGAAGTATTGGGAGAGTGATGCATTAATAAGGAAGTCCAGCAATACAACACTTTTTGCCCACCACTGTAAGGTCACTGGAGACAAGGAACACATCTGTCCTCAAAGCATCCCAAAGTAACTCATGTGCAAGCAACCTCTACTCCACACCTGTCAGTGTTTGCACACAGACATCTCACTTGTGGGTTCCCCATCCTAACACTGCCAGATACCACCTCTCACCTGAAATGAACTTTCAAGTAGCCTTAAGGATCCTCTGTTAGTGCAGGCAAGGTCACCTCTCCAGGGACTGCTGTGAAAGGTGATGAACAACAGGGCACAGCCACTATCTGGCTACCCTTCAGAACCAGGGAGTGAGGCAATAATGGCCTACAAGCAGCTCTGCCAATCCTGAAGATGTGGATTTGTTGTCTATCTCATGGAATGCTTAAAGAAGAATTAATTAGGCTAAAATTCTGAATCACCAAACTGACAGCAGTTCAATATGGGTATCTTTTGTCTCACAGGTGGCTGATGCATCCAGACCACAAATTCTTACTTAAAAAAAATACACAGGAAACCATAACAAACCTTTAAATTCCTCTTCTGAAAATAAATTTAACCTGCAGGTAATTATTTGCCTTTTGTGGTTGCCAGCAACCTTGATATGAATGTGGAAACAAGACAAAACCAGCAACAGACAAAAAAAAGACAGTGTAGAAGTGGAGTGGTAAAGAAAATCAGGGGCCACCACTTCACCTCTTACTTAGTTACAGGCCACTGGAAGTTCAGAACATGTGTGCAACACTCTCTCAGGACAAATTGGGAAGGCATGCTTCTAGCTAAGTTGGGACACAGGATGAGGGAGGACAGAACATGAGCTTCAGAAGTGGAGGAGTGTCTGTAATTACAGTGGGAAGGGCTCACACCAGAAGAACAGCTCTGTGGCTTCCTCCAGTGCCCAATTCAAGATTCCCTGCCAAATAGCTACAGAGAAGCTCTGCACCAGAACTCCAAATTATAAAGAAAAATTACTAAAAGTAGAGGCAGACATACCTAACAGAAATCCCTGATGCAGAGGTGACTGCATAACAATGCCCTCTCAACACAGCTTCTTCTATTAAAAAACATATTATAGGCAAAGGTGTCAGGAACAGATTCTTGTCACAAATTCACATGCTTCCAAGAATTTATTATATGTAGTTATCTGGAAGATCTTCAGGCAGACATGCCTTAAAAAAAAAATAAAGGTGGTTTATGCTATGCAGTCATGTTGCTACTGAGTGATGGCACAACGAACCACAAATCTACTTACATCACTCCATGTCGCTTAAGTCAAAGTTGTACCATGTATGTATTTCTCTTTACCTGCCCTCTACACATAGAGTCTCAGAAAAACTAAACTGACAGAAATTAAACTATACAAAAATAAGTTTCCTCAGTCTACCTAAGACTGTAGTTCCTTCATTGGATCAAATTCAGGAAGTTAGTAATTAAGACACCAGAATACTGTTTATCATCCTTCCTCAGCCATTCACCACTTTTAAACAAGCATAATTAGATTAAAGATTGTGCAATTAAAGCAGTGCTAAGTAGATACTCACGCAGGACATCACTACAAAACCAGTACCTAGCTACCACAGATCACACCCAGCTTGTATAAACTCTAGCTTATGTAGTGGAGTTCATCAGAAGTCCTAAGCCTTTTGTTATTCATGCTGGTGGAAGAGGATTCAGAATGCTTTTGCACACTCTTGTACCTGTAACCTGAACGACACACCGTTGTGGAAAAGAAGAAAGAAACCTTATGGCGGGTAAGTTAAGAGCCTGATTGCTCCAGATACCACTATACCAAAACAGATGAGTGACATTTGCTGAGGAAAGAGGATAGATTACATTTAGTCATTCTCCTGACAATGCAGCCCTTTTTACGTTAAATGAGTTATTGCATATTATATACTAGAACTGAATTTGGTTTGGTTTGGTTTGGTTTTTTTAATATCATCTTTAACGTACTGGTTTTTCCTGTTACACAGAACAACAGTAAGAAAATGTTTTTTCTATCATATCCATTAATTACGTTATTGCAGTGCTTTTGCAGCCACCTAATCAACACTGCTGCTGGCTAGTGATCTGGGAATCAAACTGCCAAATAGCAGTTTGACTCTAGTCCCTCTCTATAGCCATATATAGCTATATAGCCATTTTTAACTCATCTCCACATATTTGCCAGAAACACTTGAGTAACTGTGGACTTCACAAAGCAAGTCGAACTACTAATGCAGTAAATTCTTAGAGCTAACTAATGCAAGTCACTGCCTTCTTCGTATTTCCTGTGCGTCCCTGCATCCCCTCTTAACTCTGCTGTACATCTTGTCTTTGCCTCTCTCAAAGTCTTAGCAGCACTGCTGAGGTCCTTAAACATCAGAGGCCTGCTGGTCTCAAACACATGGCTCAGTTGCTATTAAATCCCATATGGACTACATTTTTATTGGCAGACATGCAAAATGTTCTTAGTTACCTGCATCACTGCACAACTAGTGACACGTATGCTCCTGCCCCAAAGAACTAGGACATTTAAACTGCACATTTCAGGATACACAGGGCTAGAATATCCATGAGTAAAGTGTTGCAAGGCTAACTGCTTTTTAAATTCTAAGCCCAAGTGACCTTCAGAAATACATTCTAATTCACTCTTAAATTAGAGGACTTGATGTTAGAAATGCTGCTTTCTGTAGATCCTTTTCAACTAATCATGTAAGGAAAAAAACTTATCATGCAAGACAGAAACCTTCTAGACCTGTCACATCATGTGACTAAAACATCACACTATCAGTGGAATTTTTTTCTCCAGGTGATGTATCTGAAACAAAACCCTTCAATTAACTGAAAATGCTCAAACATGGCTATGTGCACAGACTACTGGAAAACAACTTGCTCCAGGTCTACTGTGAGGGTCCTTACAGCCTCAAAACTGCATGAGCAAATGTATGTTTCTTCCAGAAAGCTGGAAAAAATTAGTATAATTACAAACGAACTAAGATTTCACAGAATATGATTCTGTGCTGCACATGCACCAGAAAACTCCAATCCCAGCCTCTCTATTCCTACAGCAGAATACAATAGAATCCCTCAGATGTGAACTTCAAAACTGGCAACCTATCATGATCCGGTAGAGCAACCCACTGCCTCAAGATATGCCACTCCTATATCATCTGTTCTCTGCTGGTCATCTTTTTCCAGGAGTGCAAAATTACACCCAGTTTCAAGCAACAAGAATAATTAACTTAGGTACAAGATACATAAGAAGATAAAGTGCAAGTTCAACAATGAAGAAGCCAGTCTCCTATTCATTATCTGTCTTAAGTGTTTCCAGGTTCAGGTGTGCATTTGTTCATGAGAGTTTTAAGACTTCTTTCTGTACATCTGTAAAGCATTCTGGGAATGAGAGATCCCCACAGAAAAAGAACAGGAATATGGAGCAGTAGAAAATTCTCTTCAACTTTAACAAAATCTTATTACAGTAGGGAACTGATTTCTACTTTTTTTAAAATCAAAGATGAACTCTCTGACTTAGCTGTTTCACTGAGTAGTTTATTTTGTGATTTTTAATCACTATTTTTCTAGAGCATCTAACTCCAGCTATATATAAGAAAATTACTGCATTAGGCAAACTTAAAAGATGTACACATTTCACGGAAGAACGGTTTTAATAAACTTGCCTTCTGTCTTTCTAGCCCTGAAAATAGCAAACGTCAATTGGCAATCTAAACTAAATAAAGCTGCGCACCACACCTCTGATTACAGCAGCGCAGAAGCAATCTTCAGGAGAGGACAGGCCTTCAACATCACAATGAACCTTCAGAAAACGGTGCAATGTGGAGGCAACTTCACCTTTATTGCAAGCACAGGTAATTTCCACATGGCACTCCTCTCACATGTAAGCCACTCCAGCTCAAAAACACTAGTGCCTTACATGGGCCACTACTGAATCATTAAATTGTGTCCTGTATCATTCAGGATCCATCGTCCTTTTAGGACTGGGAGCTCACATTTCAAAGTTCAATTTGTACTTAAAGGAAGATTAATTACTAAAGTAACAGTTAACAGAGAGGTAGGGGCCACTATCAGTCTAAAAATAAGTATCTCTGCTACCAAGGACTTACCTGCCACACTGCAAGTTGTCTTCATTCTGTGGACCCCAAACATCTTGCAACTCTATCTCCCACAGCCCATCACACTCATTTGTCTCCTCTCCACTTCAATGGTTTAAACTCCCCTTGATTAACTTCATATGTTCCCTATTACTGGAGCAGTCTGCATGACCCCATTCATAAGACTCCTATCTTTATCTTCCCAGAAGACTTCTCAAAAAAATTATCCTGGCAGCTGCTAACAGTTAATGAAATGTGTGGCCCATCCTGCTTACATATTTTTGAACTACCACGTTTTCAGGACAACAGGCTTGCCCCTCAGTTGTGCAGGTGTAACTGAGTCATGCGCGTAACACAGAGGGCTGCGTGGTATGATTGATCGGGTTGAAGTAGAGCTAGTCTGCACAGAGTAAGCATTTACCTGCTAAGCCACAATTATGCAGTTAAAAAAAATATGGAACTGAGATCATCACTGACCCCAAGTTTATAACCCACAGCTATCATTTAGAATTGTTGTCCCCATTCCCTCTGGCAGGACCATCTCCATCAGAATCACAGCAGACTAAAGCCGTGTTTAACCTTTTTGAGGAGAGTGCAAGTGGCTGGAGTGCAACCCAAGAACCCAGTGAGCCTGGCTCCATGAACTTCACAATATCCAGCCCAGCCAATGCTGTCATTGGACGATACAAACTCAGACTCCAGACTGTTTCTAGGAACAAGGTCTCTTCAACACTCCTGGGCCAGTTTGTGCTACTCTTCAATCCTTGGTGTACAAGTACGTTTTGGAGTTATTTGAATGACATAATACACAGTCAGGAAATCTGGGTGTCACAGAAAAGCATGTACATGACAGTCACAGCTACAGGAACATTTTTTTCTTTTGTTAAAGATCATTAATTAAGATTTTGCCCCTTCTTCAGTGCTTCCATACATCAAGGATTCAGCCTCTTGCTTGTAGAAGAAATCAGAAGCAGGAAGTACTCCAATGATTTATTCCAAATGTCTTTCCCTGATACTTGTGTTCAGTTGTAAACCAAGCTATATCTACCAGTAAGACACACACTGAGACTAGTGGAGGGACAGGAGCATGGTCAATTCTCCTCAAATGAACTTCATGCTTATTTTATTCACTCTCTAAACTGTTAAGAGATGCAGCAGGGCATCCTAAGCCTTAATGTACAGGCAGCTAGACTCATTCCGCAGAATTCCATTTGAAGTGAGATTTTCAATTACAGCAAAGCCATCATGTCCATTTGGGACAGCAAAGCCTTTCAGCCACCATGTCCCATTCTGCTTCTAGATGATGATGTCTATATGGCTAATGAAAAGGAGCGATGGGAGTATGTTCTGAATGACAGCGGAATCATATTTCAAGGACTGGAAAAATATATTCAATCAGAAGCCTGGAACTATGGACAGGTAAACATATCACCTATTCCAGAATTTTGAAAATAACAATAGTGGGTAAATAGGGTTTTGCAGAGAGAGAGAGTCATTGTCTCATAGTATAAAAGGCCAGTATTCCTCTCTCACTTTATGTTTTCTTGCAGATATACGTCTCACCTGTCACTACATTACAGCAGTGCCAAATCATTTCCCCTGTCTGGAATATGCTAATACAGGAATAAAATAAACAAAGTACAATTTTAATTTGGAGTATTACATGAATGGGTGAAATTCTGCTTGTTTCTCAACCTTTGTAATGGGCAAAGGAATCTACTCTATATTAACCTCTTTGTACCATGAGGTTAGTACATCTAAATACTTACACAGCTGGTTCAGTAAACAGGTCAAAAGACACTAAGAGCAGATCCTGTATCTACTCAACTGAAGCAGCTCCAGTTGGAATTTTTGAAAATTGATTTGGTCTTCTATGCATAACTGTTACAAATACAGCATAACTACATCCCATTTTAGTCACACAGCTATCCTGCAATTTGTTGGGCCAGTGAAAACTATTCCTGACCAATTCATGCCTAACAACTTCACCAGCAATTGCATGGACAGCACTTCTACCAAATCTCCTCATAACTGTCGCTACTAATAAATAGTAATTAATACTAATTATTAATAAATACTAATAAATTATTTCTATGTGTCTCAGAGGTCAAGTGGCACCCCTGCCCAACCACATCCATACAGCATAGCATTTTGGCATTCCCTGGACACACACAGTGCCTCCGTCACCCTAATCCACACTAATTATTTTTGTGGGTTTCTTTCAGTTCAAATAGTCTGATATAAGGTGATTGCAGCCATCCAGAGTGAAGCTTTCATAACAGAAATGGATCTGCAGTGGCATGACAGGATGTGGGAAGGTGCAAAGCCTGCTGAGCCAGACCTGGAGTGGTCTTGTCCATTCAACTAGGCCACGTAATATCTTTGTGAATGCCAGCAGCTATGGCCCCAAACCATACTCATAAACATGCTTTAAAATGTCAGCTGTCACCTTGCTTACACTATCACCTTGGCCCTGTTTTCTTTAATAGTACAGAAAATGCCTATACTACCAACATCATCCTATTGTGTGGATTTCATCCTTGGGTTTATGTATGAAACTATCCTTTAATATGTTGCTTGGTTTGATTTCAGTTTGAAGAGGATATTCTTGACATCTCTCTGGCTATACTGGATCGGAGCCTGAACTACCGCCAAGATCCAGCTGTTGATGTATCCAACCGAAACAATCCTATCTATGTCTGCAGGGTTATCAGTGCTATGGTAAAGTGATCAATACCTAGAGCTGTACAACGTACCTCCTACCAAACACCCTCATACTTTATTACAAATGCCTCTGTTTTTTATAACATGGCTAACTTTTCTGCAAAAAAATAGCTATAGAAGAGATAAACTGGAAATTTATTTTCAAGAAGTACCCCCAAAGTTTCATTTACCTTATTCCCTAAAGATTGCTCATAACTGAAGGAATGTTTCCAGGAGCTTTTGAGGAACTGAACCTCAGATGTACTTTCCTAACACATTTTCAGTCCTTTACACCTTTTCACTAATCTGTAAACCCTGTGGCCATTCTGAAATCATTCGCTAAGTTTTTCACACACCTAAAGAACCACAAAGTATTTTGGAAAACTGGTGTTGGCATAGCTGCATTTCCTGTGTGTATTTAGTATTCTCCATCTAAAGGGGGCTCATTCCAATTGTTGCACTTGAGCACACAAAACTCTAAGACTGAACTACTATGTCCCACCAGTCAGCCAATGAGTGGTACAAGCAGGGTCATTTCTGCCTATTTTCTTCTTCCTTTTTCTGTAAATATTGTAATTCTCTCACAAGAAGGACTCTTTCAGGTTAACAGCAACGATGAAAAAGGAGTAGTGGAAGGGAAGTGGAATGGAAATTACTGCTCAGGAACCAACCCCTTGCAGTGGAGTGGAAGTGTGACCATCCTTCGAAAGTGGTACAAGAGGCGATACAAACCTGTCCGGTACGGCCAGTGCTGGGTCTTTGCAGGAGTAATGTGCACAGGTATACAAGAAGAGATGACGAAACTTTTTTTTTTTTTTTTTTAACTAAAAAGGTAAAATAGTGTTATGAAGAGGCTTTGTCTCAGAGGGGATTAGGAAAAAGAAGTAGGTACCAGGGAAACCAGGGAGAAAATGGGATAAAGAAGAGGATAAAGAATGGGAGATTAAAATAAATGGGTGAATCTCTTTTCATAAAATGAACATGGCAGCTAAAAATGTCATGTGAGTGGAATTGTGTTCTGAGCAATTGTGCATAATGGCTGTGAAATGCATCACAGCTGGAAAGTTTTTGAGGGTTTGTTTCCGCAAGTGAGAACATATACGCTAGATTTCTCAGTCAAGAAAAACAGAAAAATACATTTTATATGTCTATAAAATAGGTTTACAACACTTACATGGTATTGTATACTGCAGTTCTGAGATCCTTGGGAATACCTACTCGTGTGATTACAAACTTCAACTCTGCCCATGACACAAATATAAATCTCAGTATTGATAAATACATTGACATTTCTGGAAAGACCCTGCACTTGACAGAAGACAGTGTTTGGTAAGTATTATTTTCTTAATATTTCTTCCATTATATTCTTCTCCAATTAAAAGACCTAGAATGTTGCTCCTAAAAAACTACCCCAGCCTCATGCTTCCAGTGATATAAAACCCACACCAAAGAAGCAACCGAGTTATGGACTCAGTTTCATAATTCTGAAGAAAGAACAGAAGAGATGCTTTTTATCATTGCTATTCAACATAAAATCTGAAAACATAGCTGCTAACTTTGTCTAAATTTTTCCAGAAAAAGATAAGAGTGGTAAACCTCTTGTCCACAAATGGTCCTCCTCTTGTCCCTTGACTCCTAGATCAGAGCACTCTCGTAAGTCCGTAAGTTTTAGACCCAGAATCAGACACTGTTGATTGTCTCAGCTTTTCATGATCAGCACAATGCTGAGAGGTTACTATGGTAAAGGTAATACATTTAATGCAGCTGAGAAAAACTCCATCCCATCCTTTAGGAAGTGCATGCTGTTCCTTTCAACTCAGAGAAGCTGGTAAAAACTAAGTTTTTGGCAAAAAAGTGCACAGAAACTATCACACTGCACATGCGTGCTGTGCTTCATGCATCAGTTTTTCAGTAATGAAAAGAACCCTGTATCATGTGAACTGGACAAGGGTGACGTAAAGTAGAAAGCAGCTGTAAACAGATACCAGCAGATAGCAATATACATAGAAGACCTTGGGATGTACAGCATGTTGTTCTGGGGTGTCCAGAATTGAATTAATTATTAATTATTTCCTTTTAACATTATTTGTTTCACAACATCCCAGCATTTTTGAGATGTCTTACGACAAAAAGCTGGCAAAGAAGGGGAAGCAGTACTCAAGAAAGGTGTCAGCAGCTGATCTCTCCAGAGAGTTTTCATACCCTCAACTAGGGTCATTATGTTCTAATACAGAACTAATTGTATCAATCAGAGACTCCCTGTTCTATCCCCCTTTCAGGAATTTCCATGTTTGGAATGAAAGCTGGTTCACTAGAGGAGATCTTGGCTCTTTTTATGATGGGTGGCAGGTTCTAGATGCAACACCCCAGGAAAGAAGCAAAGGTAACACTGTTGTAAATACAAAATGCTTTAGATACTGTTACTTGTAAAGACTGCTACAGAAATTTCAGTTACTACTCTCTTCTACCTACTCCCTGTAAATGTAGCATTAATTCACGTGCACAAGAAAGGCAACACCCACATCAATCTCAGGTCCATTGCTTTTCTGTCAGTCTTTGGATGGCCTACCAGCATGTAAATTAGTACTTTTTTTTGATCCACTGCCTCCACAGAAGTCATCATGAGAAGTTTGCATAGCTCCTAACATTACACAGATTGATAAAATGACACAGAACAGCTAAGGCTGGGAAGGTTGGTAAGAGGTTGTTTACTCCAAACCCCTGCTCAGCACAGTGTCACTAAGAACTGGTTTATCAGGACCATGTCCAACTGGGTTTTGAATATTTCATAGGATGGAGACTCCAAAAGGTCTCTGGACAAACTGTTGCAGAGTTTGACCACACTCAGAGAAAAAGCTGTTTTTCCTATGCTGAAATGGAATTTTCTGTTTCACTTTGTGCCCGCTACCACTTGTCCTTTTGCTGGCTATCACTAAGGAGAGTCTGATTCTGTTCTCTATAAATCAGGTATTTAAACACATCAGTAAGACTCCCCCAAGCCTTCCCTTAATCATTTTTGTGGCCCTTTGCAAGACTTGCTCCCTTATGTCCACATCTTTCTTGTATAAGGAGCCTAGAACTGGACACAGCACTCCACATGTGGTTGCACCAGCGATCGCACCTGTGGGCAACGGTCTTCCTGATGCTGCCCTGAATGCTGTTGGTCTGTCTTGCTGCATGGGCACACTGCTGGCATTAGACACATCTGGTGGCTTGCACTGCACATATTTAGCAGAAAAACACATTAAAACCCCTTTTAATGAGAGGCTAAGTGAAGATTTGAGATCTTAAGAGTCACAGAAGCAAACCAAAGAGTTCACAGTTGAAAATAAAATATACCCCATGACTCTATCCTGTACTTCACAGAACATGTATATACAATGCTAGATGACAGCCCCAAACTGTTCTCTGACTTTGGAACCAGGTGACATAGAAAGGCTTTGGTTCACAGCACTAAATGATAACTCAATGGCAAGGGGAAAAAAAAAAACAAAAAACCAAACAAGCAAGCAAACAAACAAAAAAACCCAAAAACACAAAACAAAAAACAAACAAACAGAAAAAAAAACCAACTACATTAAGAAGCTTGCTAGATAGTAAACAGTGTGGATGACCTATGGCCAGCACTTGTGTTCACACTTTGGCTCCATTTTCATTTACTGATACAGAGACAACTTCATTGATTTCCCCACTGCTAAGTTTACCAAATTTAGCTACTTGGTTCTTCAATGCACATACAACACCGATGGCTCACATCTCCTAAGTCTAATTGTACTTCCGACTTGTCTCCCTCTCCTCTCCTTTCACAAGACAGCTTAGAATACAGCCTTGCAAGCTTCAGATGGTCAGAACATTTCACACAGCAAATGTTGTAAAAAGTATTAGCCCTCCCTACACTTGATTATACTTGTAACCTCCTCTGCGCTCCTGTCTTTTGGGGGAAAAGGGACACCTCTGGACATGTTGCTACTATAGTGCACAACCACAGAAACACAGACTTTATCCAAATGTGTCTTTAGACTGAGTAGCTCTTGCTTTTGCTGTCAGCATGAGAATTTCTGTTCTTCTGCAACAGGCATTCACTTAACTTTTTCTTTCTTCAAATACAGGGATATACCAGTGTGGTCCGGCCTCCACCAGAGCCATTAAGGAAGGAGATGTGAACCTGGATTATGACAGCTCTTTTGTGTTTGCAGCAGTGAATGCTGACTATGTTACTTGGATTCGCTACAGCAAGAAAAGAAAGGAGAGAATTTATTCTGACACGAGGAAGATTGGAAAATTTATCAGCACCAAAGCAGTGGGCACCAACTCCCGTGTGGATGTCACTGCTAATTACAAATATCCAGAAGGTAAATTCTTTATTACAGCTGTCTTGCCACAAATGGTCAGAAGTGAATGGAATTTAGACCTTTGCTGGGTTTAGCACTGATTTTATTTCTTCTGGAGCAAAGTAATTGTGAATTTTCAGCGTCTTAGGGCTCAATGTCAGCTGACAGTGATTCGACGTGGCCTTTGTGGCCTTTGATTAAATACTAATATATTCAATACAAAGTCAGAGCTACTTCTGTAAAATATTCTGACTTAGCTGTTCTGATCAGCTAATGAGAATATTTCTGTTATGACACGCTGCAACAGCCAGTCTGCAGAGTTGTTTGGGGAAAGTTTCTGCAAAAAGGATCTTTTTCATCCCTCCTGATTTCAGAGGACATGGCAATTGCCTGATCTTATGCTCTCCCAAGAGTTATCTTTCTACTGCTCACAGCTTCTAAGAGGTTCCCATAAACAGATAGCTAAAGCTGACAGGCAGGTTTTACTTGCTAGTCTTCATGGCTGTGTATATCCATTTGCTTATGTGTCAAAATTACCATTTAGGTTAGACCTCACTTGCTCTTGTGTATCTTTGCCCTCCTCAACTTCCCTAATCAGGATTTACTGAGAGGAATTCTGGCTCCACCACACTATATTAAGCATGCATTAGATCTCTGACCATGTTATCTTTCAAAGCAGGATCCTTTAAAGAAAGGCGGGTGTATGAAAAAGCACTGAAGCTGCTTGGTGTGAGAAGCACTGGGAGAAGAAGCAAAATTACAAGACGGAGAAGACGACAATCTTCAGTAACATGGAGACAAAATATGACACAGCCTGCACAAAAACCCAGTATCTCAGGGAAGTTAATCCTTGATGCATCTCCTGTAATTGGCAAGGATATCCTTCTTACCTTGGCACTGAGGAACTTGATCTCAGATTTCAAGACCATAAAGGTTAAACTGAGAGCTTCAGCCATTCTCTACACAAGAAAACCAAAGATTGAGATAGTGCAGCTGTCTAGGTCAATTAAACTTGGATCTGAAGAAGGTAATTATAATTTTATTACAACTTAGGACATGACATAGCTTTGGTTTGTGGCCAAATCACATAGAAATAATGAATGGTTCAAGAAGTGCATGATCTGCAAACAGCTGGACGTTAGGCTACTCAGAGGAAAAGAAACATATAAGTATTTGCCCTGTCTTAAGCATTTGCTTTTGGGCACTGTCAGAAAGGATATCAAGGGTGACTTTTCTCCTGACCCAGCACAGCCACTATTAGTTCTACATTATGACCTTTTTTTTGCTAAGAGAGAACAACTAAGAGAACTGGAGACTATTACTCAGCTACAAGCCCCCCCTAAGGCAAGAATAAAGACATATTAATGGGGAAAATATCAGCCTACATCTTTAGCAGCAGTAGGACAGTAATTACAGACTGCAGCAGGAGCTACACTACCTGCAGACAGTGGCCTTTGCTCTGCTTTTACAGAAATGGTGTAAAAAATGAAATGTGTAACAGATGAATATAACTACCATCTCAAACTAATACACAGTGCATTATAACTGTGCTAGCAGCAGATAAATATTTTTTCTCAAGATCCATCACGTTCCTCACTGGCACAGAGACTCTGACTGTGCACCCTCCTTAAGGCAGAGGCTGAACACCTGCATCAGCAAGAGAATTTAAACCAAACCATCTTTTCATTTCTGCCTTCATTGCAAGGAAGAAGTATTAAATGCACAGCTTCAGATAAATAAAAAAAAACCACCAGCAGGAATTACTACATATATCCATCGTCAGGAGTGTCCAGCTACTGAGTTGTACCTTATCATTTAGTGTATGATGTGAAAGTAAGCAGAAGTTGCCTATGAGCATCGGTCCTGTCAACATCCAGAAATACCCAGCCCCAGGGTCATGACATCCTTATTCCTTTAGAGACTAATATATTACAGGTATCTGGTATTTAGACACAGAAAAACAAAGGCAGAGGGAAATGACATTTCTATTTCCATTCCAGTAAAAGAGATTTCATTCAAGATCACCTATTCCCAGTACAAAAACTCTCTGATGAATGACAGGAAGATCCTAGTGACTGCTGTGTGTGAAACCAAACGGGGAGCCTCGCTTCTAGTAGAGAAGGATATTGTACTTCAGGATCCTTTTCTTACCATCAAGGTAAAAAGCTACTTTCCACTTTGTCCCTACAGAGACGTGTTGAGAAGAAGCAGCTAGAATCCTTACTTCAACTATTCCTCATGGGAAGGAGTGTGGGAAGTGAAATCATGCCTGGCGGGCATTTGATCTTGCTGCTCTAGTAATAGGCAACAATATTGACACAAAGGAAGTGAAACACACTAAGGAAAAGCAAACCTGTCCAAAGTATAAATATGCTATGGTATTCTTGCCACTGCTTGCTGACAAGGCACTGATAAAAATTCTCAAGTGTTGTATGAGGGTTACAAGGAAGGTTTATCTAGAGAGAGAGAGAGACAGAGAGACCTACACCATATCTAGGCCTCCACTTTTGCTAGGGAAGCCTGATCATTCTAATCCAGTTTATTTAGGAAGCCTGATTTTTACCAAAGACATTTCCAGTGACTAGGCCGATAATGCCTGGGGGTGAGAGACTCATTATTACTAATACTCAAGGATGTTCCTTCACCATATCAGGAAACTGGCACTTTACACATTCTGTAGAATATTCTCAGATGATTAATCATTAGAACTGGAGGCCCTCACTTAAGACTGACATCTAACAAATGTTGCACAGTGGGTGAAAAGCAATTCTTCCTCTATAGGAAAGACCACACGCTATGTATGTCTTCCAGGGGATGGTTCTAAGTCTTCACAGACCATCACATCAATTGGTTTAATTTATTATGGGACAGTCCAGGCACATTCACACACTTCTGTTGACAAAGCATGCAGATAGTTTGCAGTTCTGTGAACAGCATAGAGGGAGGATGGTAATTCACAGTGTCTTTCACAGCCCCCAGACTAGATTAGTTATCCCAATCAACTCTGTCAGTAGAATACAGAAAAACCAAGGTTACACATAGGAATAACAAGTTTGAATTTTTGTAGGTTTAACAATTTCTGAATACCAAGTTCTAGTAATACCTTGTCAATAGCCTTCTATGCTGTTTCATGCAAATAACAGTGCCATCGTACACAGGGCAGGCCATCTGATTTAATTTACTTCAGTTCAATGACTGAGTTCCACAATGAGTTTATTTTTCTGTTAACTGAAACTTCTGTATAAACATACAGAAGTTAACAGAGAAATGCAACTAGGGTGTGCAGAACTTCTCCGTTCAGGTAATTAGTATTACACTGTCTACAAAGGTAACCAGACAGGCCAATTTCACTCCAGTCAAGAAAAAAGTTTTGTTTGTTGGTTTGGGATTTTTGCGTGAGACACCACAATTCACAATTCATGTCTGTTTCACACGACAGATGTTTTCTAATCCTAAATCTTACACTTAGCCTAATTAAAGCTCACTTGAATTAGACTGCCTACGGTAGTTAGCCATATATATGCCAAGTGAATTCCTATATTCTCATTCTGTTCTCTTTCTGCTAGCATATCAGAAGTGACATGATGCATATATGATATAGGATAACCTGCATGCCCAGGACCAATGTGTCCAAATGAAGAGAAAGTCAGGCAGTAGTGCCAGGCCAGCATGGATGAGCAAGGAACTCCTGGACACACTTTGGGGTAAAAATAAAATTTATAGAGGATGGAAGCAAGGACAGATAACCTGGGAGAAGTACAGGGATGTAGTCAGACAAGCAAGAGATCAGGTTAGGAAAGCAAATACACAGAGAGAATTGGATCTGGTAAGGGGGGGTTAAGGACAACAGGAAACATTTCTATAGGTATGCCAACAATAAGAGGAAGATCAGGGAAGACTCAAGTCTGACACCCAAAAGACACAATAATTCCTGGCTCCTTCCCACACAGGAGATCCTAAGAGGGTAAAGTGGTTTTCAAGAAGAAGAAAAAGAGAAAACCATGAGAAAGAACAGAGACTCATGCTGTGGCTGAGCAGAATGTTTTTTATCTGTAGGTCCTTGGTTCAACAGTGGTACACAAGGCTGTTAGCGTGCAGGTCACTTTTACCAACCCATTGTCTGAAGTGGTGACAGACTGTGTGATGACAGCAGAAGGTAGCGGCCTCCTCAAAGAGCAACTCAGAATCAAGTACGTAAACTCTATCTGGCTAAGAACTCGTTCACGTTGGTGGGAAATCTGGAATACAAGGTGGTTTTTTTTTAAATAGATTGTTTCTAACTCACAACTTTTGTTTCCACCAACCTTGGACAAAATACCATCATGTCAGTACTCTCCATATACTATTTGGAGTTTTTCACACCTCCTTTGCCAAGATTTGAATTACAGAATGCTCAGGGAGTTGAGAAGTGGCTTGCTTTTAATGGCAGCATGTAATTCAGAATTGTGTAGTTTGTGACTGAAGTACATAAAAGGCTAGAATTGTAAAACCTTTTTTCTTTTCTATGGCTTGCAAAAGGAAAACCAAACAGTCCTTAAAGGATAAGAGAGAAAATCAATATATATTTTTTCCTTTGGACATTAAAGTATTAAAGAGCCAGGACATATACTGTAATAAAATGTCTTAAAAATGTGTTCACTGATGCACCAGTAAGGAATTGTTCTCTTATCTCCTCCATGTTTATTATTTTAAATATGTTTTAATTTAAAATATTATTTTTATATGTCTCCAAAGCACTGGGGGAGCTAGAACCATAAACTGAGAGAAAAACAAAAAAAGATAGCTAAAGATAAGTAATGGCATAAATCACTAAGACTTAATGTACACTGAACACAAAATGCAGGTCTAGAACCTGACCTTGAACTTTAACTTGCTTTAGAGCATCAGTATTGCTCAGCTGCAATACTTCCTTAGAGCAGAGGCCCTTTTCTCCCACTCTCTCAGCCTCCTTGCATTGGACAGCCAAGAATAATTTCTAACTACAGATATAAAATCACAATAGGCAGTTACACTGATCATACCAAAATAGAGCACGAGATACCTAGAGTACTATAAATAATGTTGTGAGCATTGAGGGTAATACATAAAGTTGGATTTGAGCTCTTCTGAAACTAACATTGCTGACCATTCCATGCGCTCGATGTTTTGCTTTCATGATAAAACCGCTAATTCCCTATCACAGGTTGAGAACTGCAACTATTCCACAACATCCATTACATCTTATCAGTTCCTCAAGGGAAGGGTTGTGAGCATGGCAGTTTACGTACGCCTGTGCTAGAAGCACACAAACACAGCAGCCATTTACTGTGATTCTTCCATTTCATACTGTCTTAGATGTGCAGTGTCTGAATAATATACACTGACAATGTTTCATCTGCTTGAATTCACTGCTGTATTTTCTCTTTTAGTGTGGCAAGAATGGCTCCCATGGAGAGCTCAACAGTCCAATTTGAAATTATTCCCTACAAGAGCGGCACCAGGCAGCTTCAGGTGAACTTGGTTTGTGTCCATTTTTCAGATATTAAGGGATTTGTGATGCTTGATGTGGCTCCTGCTCACTGATACAACCTGTAGCTCAGCTCACTTTTGCCTGTTTAGGAGTTTGGTGTTCTGGCATTATTATGACTGGGAGCACAGAAATGCAGACCACTCAGCTAAAGTAAAGTTATGTACCGGGAATGGAAATTAATAAAAAGGCACTATATTGTAGTGAAAGTGTCATCCTTTTCTTTCCCTAACCTGTTCTATGGATTTATGAATAGAATTATTAGAGGAAATCATTGCATAACTTAACTTGAAGGAGAGAAATCTACTGTCTTGTTTTCAGCATTAAAGCTGGTAGCAATGACAGCAGCAGGACTTCCAAGGAACACCATTTAAAAATCACTGGTTTTATAAGCTTCATATAAGGTACCTTATTTATATCCACTACCATTAGTGTCATTCAGTAACAGCCAGTTATTATTTGCCCATGCCTGCTGCCACACACTTCATCCAGCCCATCTGTATCCTACAAAACCACTGTACCCTCCCAAATCGTGATAGAGGAAGTTCTACCTATTCCTTTCATGCAGGTATCATAAAGCAAGCAAGAAGAAAGGACTGATTTTTCTGTTTGCAAATGCAGATATTCTGCAACACTCACAGAAGTGCTCGGAAAGCACAGGATGGGAGGAAAAAGCTCAGATCAACGTAATCAGAAATATCTATGAAATTCACAATTAATAGTCCACTTCACAATGCTGTTGAAAGTAGACCTAACTAGCCAAAATAGCAAAGATCTGAATGTTAAGAGACAACGCAACCTCTTCCTTCAGACAACACCTAGTAATAACACCTCTCCTTCAATGGACAATCCCAGAAAGAATGTTTCAGGGACACAAACTGAGACTCTGTGACACAGAATAAAATGAGGTCCCATTTAAATTTCTTTGATTTAAAGCCAAAAGAATCTTCAAACATGTAATCTCCTATTTTATTACATCAATTACAATATTTTGCCACCCACATACACATTTACAAAGGATGCAGAAGCTTGTCAAAACTAGTCAGCCCAGAGAGACTGAACGAAGACTTAATAGGAGGACACACACAAAAAGGAATTCAGATTTCCCCAGGCAAAGGAGAGGGAAATAGGTAGCTTTGCACCTATCAATTAAGTTTTTTAGGATCTTGGAAAGTCAGGGTATGCAATCCTCCACCAGCCTCAGAAAAGGCCTTGAAGTAGTCCTGGTATTTCACAAAATCTCATTAAATCTTGCAAGAACGCAGAATGTCATTACATTTAACACACAGTACCAACAGTGTTTCTTTTTAAATATAATCCAAGAAATTATTTCAAACAGTGTTTGTCATATGAGCCTGGAATGACCTCATTGTAATTAACTATTTGTAAAGGAACCTTCCTTCAAACACAAATCAGCCCTGAAGCTTGCGCCAAATTCTAAGCTTTGCAACACTGCAGGTCGCAGTTTTTCAGGGTGTAAGCATTATTAACTGGTCTCAGCAACCACACCCAGTTCAGTTTCAGTGATAAAATGAAGATCTGGCCAGTGCAACGAACAAGAAATACACATTCTCCCTGCACTAGACACAAAGCAACTATTCAATTAAACTAATAACTATTACAGAGTAAAATGTGTACATGCCCAAGGAAGGATTTAAATAGCTTTTGCAAAACCTTCAATCTTTACACAGCCCTTGGTCAGTAGCCAATGGGAGTTAATGGTGTAAAATATGGCTAATTATCTGTATTTTTCCTTATACAGTTC
This sequence comes from Phaethornis superciliosus, assembly GCA_023637945.1. NCBI lineage: Eukaryota > Metazoa > Chordata > Aves > Apodiformes > Trochilidae > Phaethornis > Phaethornis superciliosus. Next base: position 14,757,787 of record JAJQWJ010000019.1, on the reverse strand, counting down.
AAATCTAAACTTGCCCAAGAGGCTGGCCCAGCCCTCCTGCCATTCTGGTTACTCAAAAAAATCAAGTAAGCACTAGTGATACTAGTGATCAAGTAACAAGTGATATGACACATACTATTAATGGATCTTGAAAAACACTGAAACCAGATTCCTCACCATTCTGTTCTCCTGATCTAAGTTTCCAGAGGCTTTCCAGAGCCAGTCATTATTACACTTTTACATATTAAAAACAAACAAACAAAACCCAAACAAATAAAGCCAAAAACAAACAAACAAAACCACAAACCACCACAGAAAAAGCTGGTAACTTGAAATTACTTGGTTCTGTCACCAAAGCTGCACTGCTTTACCATCTAGTATCTAACAGTCCTGTGTACCAGATTCAAAGGATACTGCTCACAACAAAAGGCAAAACAAAAAGAATAGATGAATTCTTTCTTGTTGCTCGAAAGAAAACAAATTGCACCAAAAAGGAATATTCACATCTAATTCATGGATGTGCCAAATCAGAAACAGAAATAGGCACAATAGTAGGGAAACTTATATATGTATTCTTTGATCAGTACATTCAGAAAGAAATACAGTTATTAAAGGATGCTGACATAAAATTTTCCTAGTTCTTAAATAACTAGGAAGAACTTCAGAGGGCACCAACAAGGCAAAACAGATCACGAAATAACAGTGAGTGAAATTCAGCTTGGAAAATGTACAGCAGGAAAGCCACTCTTAGGCAGGCATTATGCAGTGTTACGTCAGCTGTACCAGGTGCAGAAAGAGACCTCGGCATAGACAGATCAAAGGAGATGCCTGCATCTTGTGTTTCTATGATTCCCATTAATGAGATAGCAATCTGCAAAATGAACAGGAAGGCACTATTTATGATTAACAAGAATTCTCAGAGTGATATTAAGTCTTGCATAGCATGACACACTCAGTCTTGCAAATTACCAACTATGAAATAATGCCTCAGTTGCTGGGATGAAGCTCATGCACATTCTTCTGAGGCATCTGGCACGCTGTACTGTCACAGACCAAGATTAGGCTGCAGGAACCTTCACTCTGATCCAGTCTAACACATTGTACATGCTATGTTTTTGTTGTGTTTTAGAGGCAACTACAGGTTTGGACGTGGTTAATTGTAAGTGAATGTTAATTCTTACTGAATACTTACAAAGGGAATTCACTTGACTGATTTCATGGATCTTGTGCACTTGTGATTACATATGCATGTAAATTGATGTTAACAATACTGCAGCCTCAAGTTCAGAGGTCAAGATCAGTGTTAAGTAGAATGTTTATATTACAACCATAGTTTGACAAACAATGGAAGGTATCGGAAGCGTGATATTAATGTGTTAAATGTATGAGAAAATTATGTTCACAGCTAGCAACTCTAGAGAACAACGGACTGGAATACATAGTATAATAAAGGATGGACCGAGTTCACATGCTTCAACTTCCTGAAGAGCAGAAAGCCTGAAAAATACACCTGTTATCAACCAACTTTGTGACCAGAGAGATCAGTGAGAAGGACTTACAGGAAAGGTGGATTTTGCAGGGAAAAACTAAATCCAGTCTTTTCAAAAGAATGGCATAGTGAATGTTGTTCCTGGATCTCCAGCAAAGGTAAGTTATTCCTGCTGAAAAGTCTCTCTTTCTGGAGCCAGAAACACATAAGTAATAGATATGTGGAAAGTATATGAAAAGAACACCCATAAAACAAATCTACAAGACAAAGAAGTCAGAAGATTACTAAATGAATCCTTCACAGTTCAGACTAAAAAAAAAACCACACTATTTTCCTGAAGCATCTGACCTTTGCTAGAGAGCCTTAATGGCAACACAGTTAGAGAACCCGTTTGGTAGTTCTTATCACCGTATCTGAAGGACCGCCTATTCCACATGTCTGGACACATAACATACCACTATCAAGTGTTGTATTAAAGCAAGGCAACCAGGTTACTAAAGCAATGTAAGAGAACCTTTGTGTACAGCTCCAAATACAATTATACAATTAATACACACATTATGCAGTGTGCACAGAAGAAATACAATTCCAAAATGCAACCACCTTTTGAACACCAAATATAAAGAACACAAATACTTGGTATGTACGTTTCAGAAATACCTATCAATATATCTCATTGATAGTTCAGAGAACCTGCAGAGACACAAATTGCTGGTTGCATATAGCAAAATAGATGAGTGAATCCAAACTTAATTTTTGACAGAGCAGTTACAAACAAATTATACAGAAATGGGTGAACCATTTCACTACCCACAGTAATGAAGACGGTGTTGTGAGTTAGCCCTTACCAAACCCAAGTGCAGTATCAGATGTGAAGGGCATTTAAACTGACAGACTAAACAACTGATGACTGAAAGAAAAGCAACAGGTAAGCAGCTGATATTCCAGATAGGAAAAAATGTGATACTCAAGTGGGAAATCTCACCATTTCTGCTGAGTATTTTGACCTCTGTAGTGGCAAATTCCTGTTTCACTCAGATTTTCGATAGACACCTTCAGCATTGCAAATTCTCACCACAGTCAGGGCAAGCACTTGAGCACTTTTCAACAGGCCATTTTGGTGTAATGAAAGACAAAAAGAGACAATCTGTACTTCTCTGTTCAGCTCACCAAGTGTATCTTATGCAGCAAATATTACTCGTAGTTACCAATTTGACCAAGAGGTGGTACTATGTATACACAGCCATGACAAGGCAGGGGTGGTGGGATAAACACCTGCTTGCATCTAAACCACAGAAGTTCATAAATGCGTATACTGCAAAGGCGCATTTGAAAACACTAATCATGCATGTGAAGAAAGACTGACAGAGTTGGGATTGTTCAGTGTGGAGAAGAGAAGGCTTGAGTGTGACAATGTATATAAATATATATACCTATATGTACATTGGTATACAATATGTATATGTTAATGCATATAAATACCTGAAGGGCAGGTGAACAGAGGATGAAGCCAGGCTCTTTTCAGTGGTGTCCTGCGACGAAACCAGAGGCAATGGGCAAAACCTGAAATACAGGAGGTCCCCTGTGAATGCCAGAAAACACTTTTTCAGTGGCACGGGTTGCCCAGAGGTTTCAGAGTCTCCATTCTTGGAGATACTCAAAAGAATCATCTTTACTACCCAGAATAACTGAGCAAGTCTTACCACCTCATGTTTTTTTATTGGCTTCTCAAATTATACATGAATTTGTAGATCTAAGTATTGTCAACTCCACAGTAAAAGCTGTTTATTGCTGCCATCTTATTTCCTGTCTTTTGACACATCATTTATCAATGTCATGACCTTCCTTTAATATTACCAACCTATTCACTACAAGTCTCCACTGTTGTTTTTTTAAAATTAGTCTGCATCATACTACATTCTGTTGAGGTTTTTTTCATTGTTGCTTTTAACAAGTTTCCTCATTTTGAAGTGGTTTCACTTTTTTAAATTAGGTACAAGGTTAACTAATGTATAATTTTTTTTTTCTGCTCCTTGAAGAGTTTAGGATCTATGCAGCTTAGACTTAAAATTTAAGTGCATTGTGTGAATAGTTTTAGAGTTAAGTTAAGCTTTGCACTTCCTACTCTGGGGTCCCCAACGCACAGCTCTGAAGAAATTCTCACTGGCTGTCTTAAAGGCTTCACACCCCACTCATCTGTAGGTAGGGAAAGTCAGCACATACTGTATGGTCTGAAAGATAAACAGTCAACTTCTTCCACTTATCTTGCAAGCCAGCTGTGCAGGAGAGGTGGCAACAGCATGTCCCACCCTGTATAAAGAAATCAAGCAAACAACTTTGCAAGTGGATAATTTTTAAAGAAAAGTGAAGGAAGGAGCTATTGCCTACCAGAGCAAACAGGAGCTAAAGGCTTTCACGGTACGAGGAACTGAACATGGGTCAAGGTAAGCAAAAATCACTTTGGTTAGTCCCAAACATTTGCCAGTTGTCTGTAAGGAAAAACAAGTGTCCCTGTTCCACATCAGAGTTCATGAGACTTGTGTAAGAGGCGAACTTCTTACAGGGCAGGATCCGGGAAGGTGCTCTAAAGACAGAGGGAGTTCAGTTTGCATGGAGCACTACACAAAACGGGGCAGCAAACAAAGGACAGTATCAGTTCCTAAGATGAGTTTCAGAGAAGCTGTAAGAGGCAGCTAAGGAAGAAATGTGAGAGTTTGGAAGCAAAGGCAGGAGAGTTATCCTTAACGTAGGGAACGGGTGGTGGGAGAGGAGGAGAGCTGGTCATCTCTCTGCCTCAGTTTTGTAGTCTTAGGCTTTTAGCCATTTACATGATAGCCAGAACAAACATCTTGCATCACAGAGAATATACAAGGTCAGAGCTGGGTCTGTGAAGCTTGAACTGGTGCAGGGCTATGAACTGGGACAGCCGTAAGAGGCTTTGGAAGCCAGATACGAATCACTCACTGAAAACCACGCATGGTAAAATTCATATGGGGAAAAAGAAACAAACCATTAAATCTAGCGCGATTCCCATAGCACATGAGAAGGAACAACAGCAATAGGAGAACGCACCAGTGCAGAGGACAAGGCAAGTTAGACGTGAGAGAGATCGATGAAAACTGTGAAGGGCAATAGTTGAGGCTTTAGCACATGAGAAATGGCTTTAGATAGGAGAGGAACACTCTGTGGATTTTATTTGTTTTTAGCTGGAACAAAGGGAGCAGCCTAGGTTAGCAAAGGGAGGTAGGTAACAGGAAACGTCTTATATGGGGCAGCATTTACAATCCACAAGCTTAAGAATCTTAGTCATGAGCTGGGAACTTAAGAGAGAAGTGAGGTCAGGATGATTCCCAAGGCTGAGCAAAACCAGGGTGTTACGTGCTCCTCAGCAAGATGTCTGGAAAGATTAAAAACACTACCAAAACCAGAAGAAAACTGCAAATATATGACCATGCTACACCTATTGAATTCCAAACTGGATGCCTAAAACTGACAATTTTTTTCTCTCTTCAGGTACTATGTAGAAGCACGTATTATGTGTATGCATGTGTAGGAGATAGAAGGAGGAAAGGGAGGAAGAGGAGCAGCTCTTCTGTTTCCTGCACCTTTGGGGCTGAGATTGCCAATTGATGTGGTGCAAAGAAGGAATAACTGTTTGATTTGCTGTGATCCTACACAGTTCAAGGACCTTACAGTTACTGAGCAGAAAGTCTCAAAGGTGGAGGGGTTACTGCTGGAGAGGAGAAAAATGTGATCAGCTGTTTTATGCCTCAGATTCATTCTGTATTTTCTCACACTACAGGTCTGAGCATCAAAAAATGTGATTTCAAGATCCCAATGAACAACAGTAACCACCACACAGAAGAAATCAGCACTGAAAGGCTTATGGTGAGGCGAGGACAGCCATTCACTATTACTGTGAGCTTCTCAGCTCCAGTACACAGCTACCTGCAGCTGCTGAAGAGGACCTTCCTTGTAGTACAGACAGGTAACATCATTACCATACCTATCAAAGCTTTGGTCCTCCCCCTGAATAACATTGCTGGTGAAAAAAGTCATCTCCAGAGCTGGACAGAGGTGCCCACATTTAAAAGTGAGCCCAATGAACTGTCATTCATTTAAGGCTGAGTAGAGTCTCCCGCTGCTGGGACTCAAAACTAGATCAAAACTGGGGATAAAAACTGGATCTCTTTCCAGAAGACACACTGCAGCACAATAACCAACGCAGAGTCACTAATCTGAGATTTCAAAGTATGGAATCTGTCCTGGCTTTTGGTTTAGGAACATTCAAACTCAGCTAGCCTGTTATATTTTCCATTACTGAGCATTTTTTAGTGAGACCCCTAAGAAGGGCAGCAGCTTTCAGCCCCAGATTGCGCTACCAGAATCTGAGCTGGCTGTGACTTTCGTTAAAAGACACTGAATACCAGAAGCAGCAGGACTGTACCATTCTGGCTGTCCCTGGTTTCTACATATCTATGAAACACACATCTCACTGTCAAACATGGAGGCCTGTGTGTAGCACTAACCTTGGGAAGATTCAATTTACTAGGTGTTAAGCTACTAAAGGGTTAAGACTGTCACAAGAAAGGAGAACTCTGGCTCTAGATATAGAAAAGGTCACTTTAATCTGCATGAGGCAAGGATGAGTATCTTGAATAGACACAACTGTATCTTTCTGACCACAGGATCACATCCTTCCAAAGCGGACAGAACCCAGACTGAATTTTCCATCTCCAGCCTGGGAGACCAGAAGCAGTGGAGTGCAGCACTGGAAGAACAAGACCCACGCTTCTGGACTATCTCAGTGAACACGCCTGCCAATGCTCCAATTGGCCACTACACTCTGCTTTTACGTGCCTACAAGTCTAGCTATCTCCTGGGCAATTTCACCCTTCTCTTTAATCCCTGGTGCCAAGGTATGTGGTCAGAACAGAAGCAGAGGCTGGGGTCAGTCACTTCACAAGAACAGCTTTTGCTGCCTGCACGGAGGTCGAGGCTGACCCCTGCAATGCTCCCCGCCATCCCTCCCTGTTCCCACACCACCTCAGGAAGGAGGCAACGGCTAAAAAAGGCTCAAGGCTTCCCACCTCAGCACTTCGGCTTCGTTCCAGGAGTGCTCCACTGCCGGAGCTCTTTTCCTCCTTCTAACGTGGCTTGCTTTAGTAGTAAGGGTGCACCAAAAGCCAGAGGACATTATTGCTCTGTTATCCCCTCCACCCTTCCGAGATTAGAATTAAAACTGGAAAAGGGAAGTAACACATGAGATGAGGAAGAGATATACAGAAAGTCTGACCTCGATAATGGCAGAGATGGGTGTTTGAGGGTCCCCTGCGGCGGGGCCAAATCGGGAGAGAGATCCACTGCTCTTCCCCGTCCCCGATGGCTGTGGATGCTGCAGAGCATGTGGCGGATCACGACCGCCCTGAGCCTGCGGGAGAAGGCCGCGCGCGGAAAGAGCCGGAAGGGGGCGAAAGAGGCCGGAAGGGGCGGGGGGGTGGGGTGGGGTGCCCGTCCCTCAGCTCTGATGGGCACGGCAAGAACTCTGACCCCTGTGTTCTGCCCTGTCCCGTAGCCCCCCAGGGTGCTGAAGGCCCCCGCACTTGGTCTTTCTGTTGGTAACATTACATTTATTCTGGCCCACTCAGATCATACTATAATGAGGAAAAAATGTTTGATAAAGTATTTCCTACAGTAAAGATTTTAAGATGAGTCAAGGTAATAATTGGTCTGATTAAGGCCACCATATCCTTCTTCTTAGGATAAGAGAATTCAATGACCAGGAGAGTAAAAGAGACAGCTAGTACAATAGGCCAGGCCTGGAGGAACTTCTTGTACAAAAAAAAACAGAGATAACAATGAAAGTTATCTTTCCTGTTTCATTCAAACTCTGGAGTATTCTTTACCGGGCAGAATGCAGGAACTGATGAAGTCCCTGGAGTGCAGTGGAGTCTGCTGATAGAAAAGAGGTGCAAATGCATCTGAGCAGAAATGCTTTCTTCCTGATGCTTTTTTCTTCTAATCTAGATGATGAAGTGTTTTTGGCTAATGAGGCACAGCGACAGGAGTACGTTTTAAACCAAGAGGGTGTCATCTACTCAGGGACTGAAAATGCCATCCTAGCACAACCCTGGGAGTTCAGTCAGGTAAACAAGGGGTCCAATGTCTGTGGTCTCTTGCAGCCACCACCACAAGCAGAAGTGTGTGTATCTCCTGTGTCTTGTAGGATGCTTCCACACTGTGGCTCTGATGAAATAACTTGTTGAATGCACTCACTGTGGCTGTGCAGGAGAACAGAAGCCAGGGTATAAAGTCCCATAGCCCAGTGGATGTAATTTTAGTCACCTTCTCAGGCTGTTTCCTATGAAAAAATGCATTGCTCTATACCTGGGTTTCATGTGCCTTTCTTTCATCAATAGCTTGAAAAGTATGTAATAGACCTTAGCAATACTGTCTAGTTCATAAAGTGAGGACAAGTAGATCTTCCAGTTTGCCTAAGGCCATGTGACACAGCCAATTACCACAATGGGATTTTATACCACTTACTGGAACTACTTCTGTGCCAACAGAGTGCTCCAGCAAAACAACAGTTTCTCTTAATCAAAGGGATGCAGTGTCACGCTAATGCACTTCTTCCATTGCTTCAAGAAAGCTGTAGGTCTGCCTTTAGTGTGCTGTGCTCTCCCTCCACATCTCTGCTTGGGCCTCTCCTCCACAGCCTGCTTACCTAGACTATCAGCAGAAAGGGAGAAATAATCTGCATAGCTACAAACCTTTGCAGGAACTCTAGACAACCAATGTTCAGGCCAAATTTCCTGACATGATGTGTTCTTTTTTCAGTTTGAGAAGGACATTGTGGACATCTGCTTCACACTGCTGGATGTAGGTGAACGGCATCAACAAGACAAAGATCACTCCCAGCGCAAAAGCCCTGTGTACATCTGCCGCACAGTTGCCGCCATGGTAAGGAGAGCAGATGGCAGCCCTGGCTCCAATGGAGAGACCCGAACACAGAGTGAAAGCTAATCCCAGTTTATGGCACCCCACTGTCCCAGACCTGTTCCATACAACACCTCCTGCCCATCTCCAGCCCTTCCTCATATTCCTGTTGCAGACAAGTAGTGCTCAGGAGTTTGTTAGCACTGGCAGTACACTTACTGAATAAATCTCAGGGGAGACTATTGCACCTGTTCTGCTCAGCCATGACCTTCATGCTTTGCACAAAAAATCCTTTGGTTTTATCTGCCTTGGGAGTAGCTTTATCATACAGAATGAGGTGTACCTACCAAAGAGAGGCAATTTCTTAATTCATCTTTTTCTCATTCCCTGCAGCTGAGCTGTGATGAGTTTAGAGGAATACTAACAGAATGCAGGACCGAGCAATACCACAATGGAACACCCCCTTCCAAGTGGCTGGGAAGCAGCCCTATTCTCCAGCAGTGGGCTGCATCCCAATGCAAGCCTGTCCATTATGGGCAGTGCTGGGTGTTTGCTGCAGTCATGTGTTCAGGTACAGTGGTTGTTCAGAGACTTTTGTGTTGAACAAAGCCTTATTTGGTAAGCAGAACCTCTAGCATATGCCTGAATTCCTGGATTAACATAGGTATTAGTAACATAATCCGTAATCTTTAGGCGAGAGGCAAGTCCTCAGAATTTTCTCATCAAGATTCAGCAATGGCAGCTTTGAGGTAAGAGTATCAGCACACACTATTTGCTGAATGCACCTATGATAGCTTATTTCCTACGGTGGAAATACCTCTTGCAAAATTCAAACAGCAGGCCTGGTTCCATGTGTAATAGACCACGCACCAAAAAAGGCTCCACATTTGTCAGCAGAGATACTTTTAAAGCAAGACGAATTTATTCACAGCTCTTTCTTTTGCACAGTTCTGAGGTGCCTGGGAATTCCTACCAGGGTGGTCACAGGCTTTACATGGGCTCACAATACTAACAGGAGCCTGAGTGTGGACGAGTATTATGATGACGATGGGAGACTGCTTACACAAGACAAGAATGCCCGTGTCTGGTAAGAAAACATGGCAGGGTCTAAGCAAGAATTCAAGACAACACCTTTATCTAGAAAGGGGTAGAGGGGAGAAAAGAAAGAGGTTAACAGCTACAAGGAGGTGGATATGAAACAGTTCAGCTGCGGTGTTGTCTACATGACCTGTTCTTGAACAATTGTCACAAGCCAAACTGAAGAGCGCCCTATTACTACAGCCGACAAAGGAGAAATGATAGCCCAGTCCAGCTGGAGAAACTCCACTTGTGTCAAAAGCAATGGACTCTGCTCTCCTCAACACACACTGAGATCTTTCAAAAGGGGATTAATTTGCTGTAGCGTCAAACTGTACCTCAGAGCTCAATTGCTTATTATGTACACATGATGTTGTCTCTTGCAGGACCTTCCATGTTTGGAATGAATGCTGGATGGATCGAGCAGACTTGCTACCAAAGTACAGTGGGTGGCAGGCACTAGATGCCACCTGCCAGGAAAAAGGGAAAGGTAAGATATCAGACAGACTTGTAGGGGTAGAAAGGGGAGTGGACTGTGGAGCAAATAAAGCAGGTCAATATTCCTCCCTTCCCCAGCTTCCAGTGGAAGGATGCTAAAGGACAGGAACTTGCCCTGGTGACTTCAGGCACTAAATCATTATTTATCTGTTTGGTTTGTGCAGCCTGTTTAGCTCTAAAACCTCTTTATCATAGTAATGCTCCCTAATGCCCTCCTAAACCAGATATTTCACCATCCCCAGTACAGGTTTAAACTAGTCACAGGTTGAGCTGGTAAAGCATGTGAATCTTAACTGTGCTGTATTTTCTCTTCAGGTCCATCCTTTTGTGGGCCAGCCCCTGTTCGAGCCATCAAGGAAGGGGACACAGAAGTTGATTATGATGTCTGCTACTTCTTTGCTGCCATCAATGCCAAGTGCCAGGTCTGGATACAAAAAGCAGATTACACACTCCAGCCAGCTCTTGGTGGCACAAAGTATACCGGCAACAACATTAGCACCAAGAGTATAGGCAGTGAACGCTGTGAGGATATCACACAGAACTACAAGTATCCTGAAGGTATGGAGCACTACTGTGCCATAGCTACAGATATAGTTATTCTGGCAGGTGTTAGCACCAAGGTGCTTTAAAAATCATGACAAATCTTTGACAAGTAGACTTTCAGGTACATCCAATGAATGTCCTATCTGCTGAAATGCTCAAACTGCTCCAGCCAGAAGCACAACAGGGTCTCTCTCTATGCTCTTAAAAACAGTCATCTACCACACTGTCAGGATAATTCAATAACATCCTTCTGCATGTACTGCTTTACACTAATAACAGGAAATTACACCAAAATATGTGCTCCCTTTTTTTTGACAGGTTCTCTTCAGGAAAAAGAAGCACTTGGCAAAGCCTACAAAAATACAAAGAAACTTGACAGTTTCAAAACCAGCAGCAGCGAAACACGGTCTAGTTCCTTTCCTGCTGCCCCTGAAGAGCCAGTTAACCTTTTCATCCACCTCAGGCTAAAGAGTTCTCTGCTACTGGGACAAGATGTTGCACTTTCAATTGAAATGTTTAACCACAGTGGTGGAGAAAAGGCCACTCACCTGGTTGTTGGGGCCCAGTCTCTGCACTATAATGGTGTGCCTATTACCCAACTTTGGAAGGAAGAGTTTCATTTTATCCTCAAAAGTAATGAAGGTAAGGATTCTACCAGCTGCAAGGCTAAAAAAAAGCTTTTCTAGTCTTCTCACTTCAGGAAAAATGCACTTAGCCTTAAGTTTACAAAAGGTTGGCAGAGTAGTTTGATTACAGGTGGTTTAAATAAATCAGTTTGGCAACATCACCTTATGAGATTCTGAATCTGCCAATCCAGTTTGGAGTACTTAAACTTTTAAATGGTGCAGCTTTTAGTAAAATGTTAGGCACTAAACACTCCTAGGTGCCATGCAGGCCAAGACTAGACTGTACTTCTCATCTGCATTGTCATCTCTATTTCACTGCTCTGTATTCCAGCTAACAACATGCAGGTCTTAGTGCCTTCCTCACGGTACAGAAAAGAGTTGGGAGAGAACTATCTGCTTAGACTGACGGCTACGCTGAGAGACAAGGACTCCTTCCACACATACTTGGCACAGGAAGAGATCAGCGTTTGTGACTCACCTCTCACTATTGAGGTTTGATGAGTCTATGGTTCTGTTACTGCAGTAGTGAAAAAGCAGCTTTCACAGTCATGAGCAGCAAAGCAATTTTGGTGGGTTGCGTGGCTCTCCTTATGCCTTCTGTCAAAGCACAGAGACATTAGTTTGGCAAAGGTTGAGTTGTGCCACTGTTGCATACAGTACTCCCACTTCTACCCTGTCTACGTGCAAGCATAAGGCAATCCCAGTAACTCCTAACTCACTCACCAGCCTCACTAGAATCAGAGGCTGCAGGGGGAAACTACAGCAAAATATTCTAGTTGAGAAGAAAGTAAGCTGTACTTTGGCCTTCCAGTTTACTGGAAGCTCAGACTGAGACTTCTGACACCAAAACATTATTAATCTCCCTTCAACCATAGAATCTCTTTCCTACTCTTAGTTTCAGGTCATTTTCTTCTTTCAACCATAGAATCTCTTTCCTACTCTTAGTTTCAGGTCATTTTCTTCTTTCAACAGTTTCCAGAAAACCTGGTACAGTATCAGCCAAGCACAGCAAAGATCAGCCTCCTGAACCCTCTCGCAGAACCCTTGGAGAAGTGTGTGATAGTGGTTGCAGGGCGAGGACTCATTTACAGACAAAGAAAGTACAGGTAAGTGCAAACTGATCTAAGAATGGCAAATGGAAAAACAGACACAATAGCTAGAGAAACCCTTGCACAGGAAAGGCTGTCTCCAAAATTAAATGGGCAACAACATGGCAGGAAGAGACTGCTACAGCATGAAAGCCCCAGGCGTCTTGTCCTTTACTTACAGATCATAGTTTTTCACACTGGAAAGGAGAAAAGCAGATTAACAGAGCTTTCAACAGATGTGTAATACATAAGCTGAAGGCAGTATTACATTTGTGAAAGCTCCAACCCCAAATTCGTAGACAGCAGAAAAACTCCTCACAACAAAAAGGGTAACAAGAGAAGTACCACAAGTCCTAGTCAGAAATGCACATTAAATAACATAACAATTACAGGTCACGATGAAATTTAGACATTATTTGCTGTTGCGGAATCAACTGCTTTATAGCCAGCCTGAGCATCTGTAAACAGGGTAAAACTATTTTGTTTGTGATCTATCTTGCCACCCATCACCTACTGCTAGTGATTCAGACAGTCTGGGTACAATTTTAACAGGGTCTTCCCCTTCCCTACTGAAGAACCAAAAAAACCTGACTAAGCCAAATGGCATCCAAAAATTCATGCTCTCCTTCACATGAAAAAACACTCCATATGTCTCTTAAGAAGTTGCATTAAGACAAAGTAACCTTAGATGCTTCCATAGGGAGGCCAACCCCCCTGTCGTATCTCAATCCCAAACTACTGTCAGATCACATTTCATCGTGGTAGTTTAGATAACTGCTAGCCTTCTGGTTTTGGTCAGTTCGGGTATTCTTTCCTTTTTTTGGCACCACAGTTGTGGGTAGCAAATGTATCTCCTTGGCCCTGGGAACTAGAAATACAAAGAGGTGCATATCCTGTTTAATCTCCTCTTGTCTTTCAGGATGGGCTCTGTGCAACCTAAAAGCATTAAAGAGCTGCAAATCCCATTCACCCCCACCCAAGCAGGGCCCAGAAGACTCACTGCACATCTTACCTGCCTTCAACTCCAGAACGTGAAGAGCTACAAAACTATCGACATTGCAGCTGCCTGATGCTCAGCTTAGAACACGTCCTGCTGTCCTGTTTACAAAAGAGTGGTCATGATCCATGAGCTTAGGCAAGCATAGATATTAACAGTTTAATAAAGTTTAATTAATTAAAACTATGTCTGACTTCCTTTGTACAAACTCATCTCTCTCCCATCTGTCACTATGCTCACTCTCCAGTTTTATAAGCTTAACTTTATTGTGATGAAAATGGCTTCAATGGTCAAGCATATGCTACATTTCTCACCACACATACATGCTGAACCCACTACTGCTTAGTAATTTCCCCTACCCATGGCAAAAAAAGTATATCCTAGAATATTAAAGTGAAAACTGTAGTATTTCTCTAGAGATACAGTCTTACTCCACTACAGATCCCTGGTAAAGCAGCAAATATTTCCTATTGCTTTCTGAGAATACTTCAGTCTTCTCTAAGGTGAGGCAGGAAATAGCAGCAGTGCTGTGAATTTTATAACAGTTCATCAGGCTGCTTGCAAAGGAATTAAGGCTTTTTCCTTCCGTATATATACTCTACCAAATGAAAACATAAGGCCACTCAAGCAAATCTATCAATGTTTTATTGTTCTTTGAACCCCATAGTAGTTGTCATGTCTGCAGAATGGGGCACGTTCACAGCATTAAGATGCAGCACTGCACCATCCCCGGAATCCAAGTGAAATAACACCTTCTGGAATGGCAAAGAGCAGCTTCCTAGTGGAAAACTGCTGTTACCAAGTGGCAGTGAAGTTCTCTCCGAAGAACAGTGTTCTCACCATTCTCCCAGTAGCTGGAGAACAGAGAGGTTCACTGAACAAGTATATACCAGAGCCAGCGGCAGCAACACATGTAGACATGGAAGAACTAAACTTGATGCTGTGTGAAGTTCTTGATTTTGTTCATGTTGTGATCTACTGCATCAGTTAGAAATTGCACCCAGCCTTCCTCTGATGGTGGACATACATGGCTTGTCCTGCAAAAGTGGAGGAAATTCGTTAGGAAAGCCTCCTGAGTGTGTTACACCCATGCATCCAGACAACACATAGGTATTTTGAAGTGCTGAATTACCACAGGACTGCTACAGCCCCAGACTGTCTTCAGCAAGGAAGGACCTACATCTATATCTCTGGTCCCAAACTTCAATGTATTTGCCTCTGTCTTCATCCCTACCATCCTTATCTTATTCTTGTCCCTTTGTGAATGGATAAGATCATAATTATTCCAAAATGCCAGCATTTACTGTTTAGAATTGAGTCATCTTTGACAAAAGGGCGAATGCTACCAGCCTTCATAGCAGGAAACACATACACCCCTAAAAAATGGTAACTGATACTCACTTTGTAATCTCTAAGACTTTCCTTAACACCGAGGCCAACTTAGCAGCCTAGAAAGAAACAAAGGGAAATAAAGTGAGCCAATCGTGGAAAACAGGTGGTAAGCAGCAGTGGAAAATAAAAGGTGGTACAGGAATGCTTAATACAACCAAGAATGAGCAGAATTGCCATACATCCTGATGCAGAAGGAAACTAGCTATCACCACCATGCTGGGAGTGTCTCTCGATCTACCACTGGCTGGGTCAGGTGAAAATAAAGACAGGCTGTTTTCTAAAGCATACGATAAAATGTTTGTTTTGTGGTTTGTTCTTTTTTTTATTTATAAAGGTAAGCCTATTAGAAACACATAATTCCTACTAAGGCATGAAGTTAGAAGTGACTGACCATAATGCAATTGGTATTAAGCAGTACCTTCTCTTTTACCCCAAAAAAATCAAGCCTCTGGCCAAAGGCATGGAACCAGAACTAAGAATAAAAAATCTCAGATCAGAGAGGATGCATATTTAATTTATGATGCAAGGGACTCCTGCACATTATCTAGTGCAGCCTCCTCAAAGCAAGGCCTGCCTGCCTGCCTACCTCAAATTCAGTCAGGTTGCTCAGAGCCTTGCCCAATTGAATTTTGAGTAATGACAAAGATGAGAATTTACTGCTTCTCTGAGCAGCTTGTTTCAGTTTAACTATGCCTATTATTGTGAGAATTTTTAATTTTTCATTTTAATTTAGATAACACTATTTGATCAAGCCTACATTACCCAAGGAAGGAAACAGACATGCAGCACATCAGCAGCCTTAGATCTCACTTTCCTGAGGTAGTCACTGGATAGATCTATGGATTATAGTTCAGACCCAAAACACAAGTGGCCATGCTCTTCCCTGAAGAAGTAAAGATAAGACATGCGTTTCCACCTGAAGGAAGCTACGTGTTGAAGAACCAGAGGGGACTCTTCAGACCTAAGAACTTGATACTGAGGCAGTCACTAACACCCACCTCTCCCTAACAGTCACATAACCTTTCCAATTTGATTTCTACCCCTTCTCTACAGCCAACTGAGCAGACCCACATGCAGGCTGTGGATACTTACATTGAGTCGCACAGCTAACTGGTTCATAGGTGGATACATGCTCAGTGCAAGCTCATCAACACTAGAACAGAAGAGGAAAGCAATGGAAGAAAGGTCCTGATAGCACAATTCATGAATCCTCATCACATCCTATGCCCACTCAGAATGTAAGTCAGGAATGTCAGCGCATGACAAGGAGACAATGTCAGCCATGCTCCTGGGATGTCTCATTGCCTTCTCAGACATCTGTGTGCCACTCTCACCTTAGTATGACAGAGCTCCACCCAAAGCTGCAACATATGTCTTTCTCCCACCCCTGCTCCCACCACCTGATCACAGTTTCAGTATCCTAAAGGTTTTCCTAATCCACTTTCTAGACTTCTAGAAAGACAAGGACTGCTCTAGAGAAAAAAGGGCATGGAGAGAGGCCTGCTTACCTTGGGCTGATCTCATTAGCAATATCTGCAACATCATCCAGCTGAGCAATCTGCTCTGGAGAATCAGCTTTGCCATAAGCCTTCACTACACTCAACACCTTCTTCAGGCAAGCTTTAGAAGCCTTCATTAATCCCATGCAGGAGCTAAGCAGCTTCCGGTCAGCTTCTGACCAGTACGTATCTCTGTTGCCCCGGAAGCCAAGCTCTTCATCTTCCATGATGTCACTGTAAGGGTCTTGCCCTTCCAGCAGAGCCTGACATCAGTTCCAACAATACCCAAAAGGAAAGGGGAAAAATAATCCAGAAAGTGTACACATAATTTACAAAGGAATCTCTCTCCAGTCAACATCTCAGTTGCCAGATTCTGTTAATCCTGCCAGGACTGGATTAGAAAAACAAATCCCCCACTCCAATTCAACAGAGCAAATAGAAAAATCTTGGCAAATAGTGCCGTTTTTACATCAACCTAAACTGCCCCACCACACCACCCCACAATTCAGAACACAGTTTTATGGAAACCATGTCTAAAGTAAACCAGATTTATGTTAAAAACTCTGTAAGACTCAGGCATAATACAATAATCTAGCTCACATCAAAACAAATTTCAGTCAAAGCCTGTATATGAAACAAATCCTCAGCTGCATCACTAAACCATCAGTGCAGGTTCCTCAAAGCCTTAAGGGCTTCCTTACATGTTCCATCTCCTCCAGAGCATCTTTGACCACACCTAGACATGCAGTCAGAGTTGACACAACTGCTGCCTGGTTATCTGTAAAAGCAAAAGGATGAAAATTGTGGCACTGCACTGAATCAAATCATCTCACAATTACATTCATCTTGATTTTTGATCATTAGTTCTTGAGATTGCAGGACCAAACTTTCTGCAGAGCTCAGAGCTGCACTGTTGACATGCTTGGCTTCTAAGTTTGTATATTACAAAAACAGAGAGGTTCAGACAGGTTTTGCAGAATGACCAAGCCTTCATTGCACTAGCTAAAATGTACCTTACAAGGGCTACTGATATCCCAAGACAACATGTCCTAGTTCTGTTGTTCTGCACGTACAATACGCACCTCGTGGCAGGTTGGACACTTGCTCACATGCCTCCCACACACCACCAGTTGATATAAGTTGCTCCTGAGACAAGCTGAAACAAAACAAAACCACAAAAGACCAAATACCACCACTCTGTTAGACTGTGGTTTTCTTTTCTGCACCAAAGACAATCCAAATTAGTAGAATCTTTGCTGGGAAGCTGTCACCAACAACTTGTCAGTAGTACTTCATGTTTGTAAAGCAAGAAGTGCTGGCTCACACTTACATAATTATCTGTTGGAACAAGAAGCAAGAGCCTCTTACAAAGGCCTCCAAACATGCTTAGGCATATTACTTATCTTTCAGAACCCATGGAAATCAGAAGCCTGTATTAGAGATTGCTGACTTCTGCCTAAAGACAGTGGCATGTATCTGCAAAGAGGAAGTGATCCACAGGAGTTCTCCTATAACCAGCCATATAAAGCTATGGAATCAGAGCAAAGAGCAAAACCTATCAAACTGCAAAAACTATCCAGCACACTGATACTGCTTCCAGCATCTTTCCTTGGCAGAGACAGGATGAAAATAATTCTCCTTGTAGTCTGACTTGGTCATGGAAAAAGTGGGTACTGTTAGGGCCTTCAGTGTACTCCACCCTCCTAGGAGTTTAGCTAGCTAAGTACAAGGTCAGCTCTTTGCTGACAAGAGGTACTGTGAAAAAAGATGGGGGTGGGAGGTGTCGCTGCCCATGCAGGGCATTAGAATTACACCATCTTTAAGGTCCCTTCCAACCCTAACCATTCTATGATTCTAAGTGAGTACCAGCCCTTCCGTACCCTAGGAGTTGCTTTTAGCCTGACATCCTACCACTGGGCCTTCTTTATGCTACAGCTGTGTCTGTACCCAGTCTCATACCCCCCTGATTCTGACCTGGATCCTGACACACTGATTTGACCTCAGACCAAACTCATTGCAACGGACATGCTGGGCAATCACTGGATGGTGTCCAATGCCGGTTACTCTCTCTGCCTGACTCCAATACTGACTTGCTGGCTGGACTTTCCAGTCTGACCTCATCACTATGGGCTTGCCTGACAATATGAAGTGAACCTCGGTCCCCTCACCAGCACTGCTCTGATCAACTCTGGTACAGGGGAAGAGGACCCTTGCAGATGAGGCCACTGTCTCTTCCTGAATCATAACAAGGCTCTGCTTCTGCCTGCCTCCTTTCCTTAGGAAGAGCTCTGCATTTGCTGCTTCCTAACAAGTATACCTGTAACTTTTTCTTTCTTTTAATTCTGGAAAATTACTACCTCTCCAATGGAGCGCTGAGAATTGTCTCTGTGAGTTGGATCATTCCTTCCACTACTTCAGTGGTAGCATCTCGTACCATCTTCCGAAGAGTAGTACCTGGTTGAGATTGAGAAAAATCAAGAAAGTTGCCACTAAGTCAACACAGACAGAAAGCAACTGCTGAAGACGACACACAGACTGCTCCGTTTGTGTGCACAGGCCATAAATGAAGTTACAACTGTTCTGAAGGAAACAATGTGTTTCCAATTACTTTGGGCAAGGATCTGAATGTTTTATAAATATGAATGCTCTATCAGATCCTATGTTACCACTGTTTCACAGATGGAAATTTGCAGTAGACAGTAAGCGGTTCACTCATAACCATGCTGCAAGCCTATGGACAGCTGATAATGGGACTAACTACTCATGACAACTTACTCTCCTGCAGATACCAGATAACATATTAAGCTCTGAAATACTGGGTTTCTTTACATAGTGGCAAAACCCCACCACTGCCTTCACTGATAACTGCTCTGCTGTCACTATCTCACCTTGGCCCTTGGGTAGCCAGTAGTACACTGTGGCAACTGCAAGAATGGCATTTTGGACATCTTCACTCAGTTTCTGGCAGTCCTAAAAATTGAGAGGTGAATGGATTAACCATGAGTAGCGCATGGCTGCATTGCATTTAAAGTCTCACAGTCACTTACATTCAGATTGTTTTAAGAAAAGGGAAGCATTGTAAGTGCCATTTTGCTTGAGAAACAAACAGCACAAGAAGGTACTGTAAGCAAACTGTGTACGCTATAAGCCATCCCTGTGTGGCAGAAGAGTACCTTTGATTGTTATTCTGGAGATCTTTTTTTTTGTCTCCTCCAAACACAGACGTGACAAACTTCTCTCAAACAACAGCAGAAAGTGCTGTGCATTCTTTGCTGGATCTAAGGTCTGTACTGCTCAATACCCTGCCTCTATCAGCAACCCACTGTTAAAGACAGCAATGTAAGATACCAGTTCTCTGGGCAGTTCTTGAACTGGATTAATACACCCTGTGATGCAAAGCCCCTACTGATATCCCTTGTTGGCACTGAAAGGACTTTGTTTTAGTCAACTGAATGAAGAGCTGCCTGAAACTTGTCAAACACACTGTAATTTCAGTCTGCGGGGGCTTTCTCTCACCTCTGCAGAAGTCAGTGGAGACCTTGAGAATGCCAGACTCAGCTTTGTAGCTTCCTGTGAAGTTACTTTGAATGTCTGACCTAAAAAGGATTTAATGAAAACAAAAGAATCAGAAGTAACTTGAGAAAAAGACAAAAGAACAGAGAAGCTAGATGAGACACATCTCTGATACTACCTTGCCCTATCTGATTGCCACCTGATTGCCATTTCTTCCTTCCAATTAAAAAAAAAAAATGCAAACACAGATTAAAAATTCCATAGTGCATTTGAGCCCTGCTTGTTGTGTGTGTGCTTTGTGTACTTTCTTTTTTTTCTCTTTTTCTTTTTTTTTTTTTTCTTTTTTTCATTTAGCTGGTGGTGACGTCCACAACCCCACTGTGTATCCTGGCCCACGTCATCTTCGGCATGGGCTCAGGGTTTAAAAACCTCGATGTGACAGTTGCTTCGACACCCGCCGCTGCTTTACCAGCGCCAACATCCCGACGTCCCCCCGAGCCGGAGCCCTGCCGCGCCCTGGCGCCACGGACAGTGCCCAAAGCGCCCACCCCTAGCCCAACCGGCACCTTCAGCGCACCCCACCCCTACCTAGCGCGTCCCAGAAGCGCGGCAGCTCGAACGCCTCGCGGCCCTCGCCCGGTTCGCCCTCTGTAACGGCAGAGAGAGAGCTCAGCCAGCGGAGACCTGACCTGGCCTGGCCTGGCCCCCACCTCCCACTCCGATTCGTCCCCGGCCCCCACCTCGGACCCGCGCCAGTACCGTCCGCAGCACCTGACTCAGCTCCCGCACCGGCTCCCGCGCCTCCATGGCTGCGGTCGCGGCCACCGCTCTGCTTGGTGTACGTCACATCCGCTTCCGGGGAACGGCAGCCTTGAGACTGCTCCCTCCCGCACCCTCCCTTTTTTCTGGCCCCGCACGCACAGAGCAGCCCTGGTGGGAGGGAGGCACTTTAATGGTGGGGGGACGGGAGGGGCTGGGAGGGTCAAGGACACTGGAAAGAGCGGAGATTCCCCCTAGAGCAGCAGGTGCAGGTCCTCAAAGTTCATCAAGTTGTTGGCCGTCTCAGACCAGGCTGCGTGAGTCGCCCCATCCATCTCGGGGGCCAAGCTGTTGGTGCTGTCCAGAGCATGGTTCGTGCCCCCGATGACTTCTAGGCATTCAGGGCACTTGCTCCTCTCCATCGCCCCCCCACACTCCCCAATCACATAGATGTGCCCATTTCTGCACTTGAACCAGTGGCCGCAGGGACAGCCAACAGCACTGACGATCTGCACCCGCTCAGCCTCGGAGATGCCCAGTCCCGACCCAGGCACGACAGCACGGAGCCTCTCCAGGGCAGCCACCACTGCAGCCTCCTCCTTCTCTGTCAATTTCTGTGCCCCATCCAGGACCCGACGTGCGGTGGCAACCTCTGCTGCAAGTGCTGGTGTAATCATCGTACCCACGACTTTGCGCCTCGCCAAGAGGCTCACCAGATAGGTCAGTCTCTGCAGCTCGGACTGCAGGTCAGATAGTTCCTGTCCTGTAAAGCTGAGACGTGGCTTATCCAGCCACTCCTGGACTTCATGCAGCCGCGTTCTCAGCCCTTTCCTCTCACTCGGGTCAATTTTGTTCATAGAATTGGTTAGGTCTGCTACACGTTCATAGAAGTTAAGTTGGTTCTGAATTAGCCCAATACTCTTTGTGGAGAGAGCAGAAGTTTTTAGTTTGTCTTCTAGCATGAGGTACTTTAGGGGCAGATTCCTCTGCAAAACAGCATTCCCTGTCAGTGCAGCCTGAAGTCTTTGTCTGCTAGACTCAATTTCCTGGGCTGGGCCTTGGATTTTTTCTTTTACCTTTTCTATCTCATCTAGCCGCCTTTTCACAATGGTGCCATATCTCAAATTCTTTCTGATAGGTGTCTGACAGATAGGGCATACCTTCAGCTTGATGACATCGCCATCTTCATCCATATAATGGTCGAGACCTTGGGATTCAAAGATATGGCCACAGTCTTCAAGCTGTACAAATCGAGCCCTTGGGTCTTCCTCAAAGCCAAACAAGATCTCTGTGAGTTCCCTGTGGTCACAAATGAGGCACTTCTTTGGGCAGGGCTCTCCACAAAATCCAATGCATGGATGCCCACAGCACAGCATCTTAGCACATGGCACATTGCAGCGAGGCCTGTTGCATGGTTCAGAGCAAAGATTGGTACACTGGTAGTGCTGGCACCGCCACTCGCATGGCTCAGCACATGGAAAACATTTCTCTCCACATTTCTTTTTACATCTACTGTGGATACAGTGATTCTGACATTCCAGCTGACAGGGAGGACATTCTGTAACACAGGGCTGCTGACACTTGTGGGAACAGACCAAGAAGCGTTTGCATGGGCTGTTACATGGCTTGTGAAATCTTCCTTCAAAGCAGGTATAACAGGAACCTGAGCATACATGGCCACACTCCAGTGTGACAGAACACTTAGTCTTACATTCCACTGGCTTCCCAAGTTTCATCTCCTCAGTGATCCAGCATTTAACTTTTTGGTTGTGGCCACATTTCAGTGTGACCGTGACCAGTTCAGGACACCGCTTAGTGCATTCCTGCCCACAGAAGTTGTTGCATGTGTGCCCACAGTTCAAGTTTTTCTGGCAAGGTTCTTGGCAAAGAAACTCACTGTCTGGAGTAGAGCATGGCACCATCTGCAAGTGACCACACTTAGAAATTGTTTTCTCTACTATGACCATGCATGGTCCACAGGGCTCAAAACATGACCGTGGACAGCGGTGCCCATCTGCACAAAGCACCTTTTGACAAGGCTTCAGGCACTGATACTCTTTGTGCTCTGTGTCATATGGGTGACATGCCCTTATGCAGACATGTCCACAGCTCAGCCTAAATTCACAGGGACGACTGCAGCCTCCCTCTGGAACCTTGCTGAAATCTGCTGCCGTAGATACCAGTGTCCTGGTTTCAGGGTGGTTTTGACAGCAAAGTGGCAATGAGTGGCCAATGTGACCTTTCTTCCTAAGGGTGTGAATGATCTTGCTCCAGAGAGGAACCTTACCAAGCATTCTCATATTTCCAATGCAATATAGCCCTTTCTTAGCTCTGGATAATGCAACACATATCCGATTGGGGATCTGTAAGAACCCAGTTCTCTCCTCTTTGTTGCTCCGCACAAGTGACAGCAGAATAATATCATTCTCCTCCCCCTGGTACTTATCTACTACATGAACTTTCACACCTGCAAAGGTCTTGGCTGGCATGAGCTTACGCAGACAGAAAAGCTGTCCAGTGTAAGTAGTGAGAATGGTGATCTGAGAAGGTAGGTAATCCTGACACAAGAGGTATTTGCACAGTTCCACAACAAACTGAGCCTCATGAGAGTTCTGGTGGCTCTTCCCTTCCTGGATCTCTTGCTCTGGAAAATCATGTTCCACAAAGAAGAGGTTAGCTACGACCCCCTGAAACAAGAAAGAAATGTCAGAAACAGTATTGTCTAATTCTCTATCGCACATTTCATTGATTCAGGTACAAATTTCAATACCTGAAATTGATCTAAGAATTTTAACTCCTTGAATACAAGATATGTTGCAGAAAGTCACTTAAGCCAGCAATAGAGGACAAAAGCAATTGCTTGGATTGCTGAAAACTCACTTTTATGTTCTCATACTTCAGGACAGAAGGATGGTTCTCCAGGTCCTGGTAAATATGAGGACTGAGAAGCTGGGCAATTTCAGGACGCATACGGTGCTGAAACACAAAGCAGCTTTATCAGTCTCAAGGAAGAAGGACCATGTTTCCATGTCAATATTGAGCTGTTCCACTGCTACAGACTGTAGTTAAATGTGGGACAAGGAAGACTTTACAGCAAGTCAAAAGAGAGCACCTCTCAAACCCCACCCTCCCCCACCCTGTTTCTGCCACCAGCCGCACTTCCAGGGGTAGTAGTAGGAGCATATTTTCAATAAAATTATCTGGCAAGGCTGATGTAATTAGAATGCTGGTTTCAGTGCAAATCTAAGAACAGCATTCTAGATAACAAAATCCAGCACCTCATCCTAACCCCTCAATACAGGTCTGCTGGAAGTAGAATTAACTTCTCCAGGTACCAATTAGATGATTATAGCAATTTAGCAGGACGCAGCATGAGAAGACTTCTGCTGTCAGTGTCCAGAGTTCTGGAAGTTTCAGATGCCACAACAAGGTATTTTCATTGCACTAAAACATGTGGGAACCACAGTGTTGTGGATGACACCACCAAACAATTTGGAAATATACTGGAACAGCGTGGCAGTTTGACAGCTCTTGTCATTCTTTTGAGGAATTAAATAGCACATTCTTTTCTTGTAGGCTGCTCTGATAATAGAAATATAAACCTAATTGTATCGCAAACTTAAAACAACTCAAATGCAATGGAGTTTTTGATAGCTCTTCCTTACTTGGTATGTCAGACGGACAAAGGGGAAATTGACTTTCACCAGCCGCTCAAAAAGAGACACTTCCAGATTGAAGTTCTTGGCTAGGTCATATACATTTGCACTAGGACGCAACTGAAAAAGAAGGGATAGGAAGTCTGTGTTTTAGCACTTCTCCTACGTACTAGTAAGATACCTCTCTCATCTCTTTTTCTGTCACTGGTCCCCCATAGAAAGGCCAGCGACTTGACTGTTGCAGGAATGCTAAACATCAAAATTAGAAACAGTCACAACTGAAATGGATACAAGCACATGCAAAATCATACCAGTTAAACCAAAATATAAATCCCACAGGAGCTCTCCTCCAAAATTACAGGGGACAGGACCTGTGGAAGCTAGGGAGCAGTAAGTCTTGGCAACTTTCACATATGGTGTTTGGATAAGAGATTCAACTTAATTTGCACAACAGTTAGAGGCATTAGTCATGGATGTTACCTGCTGGTGATCTCCAATGAGGATGAGGTGCTGGCAAGCTTTACTCAGAGTAGTAATGGTGTGAGCCTCAAGTACCTCTGCTGCCTCCTCTACAATGACAATTTGTGGCTCTACTTTTTGCAAGATCTGACGGTATTTGGCAGCACCTGAGCACAGAGACATGATAAAGCTTAGCTGAATATCCTTGCATGCAGGCAGTATGACAGGAGTTCTCAGGGAGAGAAGTAGGCTGTGTCCTAGAAAAGACTCGAGCTCCTCCTGAAATTCCCCATTCCACGACTTGTGGTCAGATAGGGTCCGGCAAATGGAAGATATCGCGTTGTTACGGAAAGTCAGGGTCCCTCCCCCTATAACCAATAGTATGTAACCTGTGGACCAGGTCGGGCCTTTAAGGAAAGGCAACAACGACTTAGCTTTTTGAACTTTAAAACGGCTCCATGGTTTCCGTATGCAGAGTTATTAGGGAAGGTTATTAGGGAAGGTGGGGATTAGAGTCTTATAACTTGGTCCTTTTCAGACATAAGATAGCTACTCAATACATGCTACACATAAACAAACACAAAATTTCCCTTCTCCAAAGGGTCAATTGACTTCACACTGTTATCACCAGAAGGTGATGTGGGAATAGCAGTGCAGATATTAGCTGTGCTTTACTCAGGCACAAGAAGCAGAGCATTTCTATAAGGAGAACGCTGCTTGAGATGGAGGGACTGCAACAACTCACAGAAACTGCTCATGCAGAATTGACAATTCACACAGCAGCCACATATGCAAAGGTAGTCAGAGACTAAGAAGGCTGCAGACTAATACAGAGCCTGACCAAGGCTGTCAGGCAGCACATGTTATTAATCTTTTGGCAACAAGGCCCTTTAACCATTACTGGATGCAGTGAAATACTAGCTTGCTTCCCAACTGCTGTGCACCTGTAGTTGTCATCCCCACAACTTGGGCCTCCTTGAGAATGCAGAGATCTTCTTGCAGCCTCAGTTCTGTCAGCCTTTCTGCTGCTGCCTGATACTGCTGTTCATGCTGCAGAATCCTCTGTCGAATTGACCCCTGATAGGTCTGCAGCCAAAGCCTGAGAAGAAAGTGCCATTATCACACACAACAAGGGAAACAGGATAATGACACAGAAGTTCTGAGCTGATTCTTAGAAGAAAGAGAAAGAGGAAGTTCAAAACATCCTCTGTGTCATTTGGGCAAGAGATTACTAGCATCTGTACTTAGTCCCAAACACACAGTAGAGGTGACAGAACTACCTGTACAATACAAGTAAGATAAGAACAAGCATGTTCACATAGGACCTGAATGGATATGGAAAGAAACATAGTGGCTTGAAAGAAAGAGTTTGGAAAATGGAACAGTTCTAGGAAAGATTTTCCTGACAGACCCTGCAAAATAGCTTTGTCACCTATAAAGCCTCCAGCGTGAGCTCAGATCAAGTTGCCACAGATCCTGAATACCCCTGGCCTCCAGCTCTGTCATTGTACTTAGTTTACGGAGTTCAACCTTCATCTTCTGTTTCATTTTCTTCCTCTGAGAAGCAGTTGTCTGCAAAAAAAAGCTCCCCAGTAAGCAGTTATGGCACAAAGATTCTCCTTTATCCGCACGCCCCTGTTACTCAATACAGCCAAGCAGAGCCAGAGCATGCTAGTGCATGCAGTTACCTCCCACTGTGCAGTCTTCTGTTGTGGCTGGGCTGTTTCTTCTTCCTGGCCATCCAGCTTCATAGCCAACAGAACACTGGCTAGTTCCTGAACAGCTCTGTGGTCTTCCACTTTCCTTCGCTGAGGCTTTACTGCCTCTTCATGCTCAATCACTCTGTCAGCTTGAATCAGGTCAGCCTCCTCTGGGATCTCCAAAAGCTCTTCTGCTTCACCTTCACACTCCTCCTCTGTCTCCTGAGGACCACCTGTGAGAGTCACCATGCAGTAAGCTACAGACACTTTAGAGGAATCATACTGCAGCAGTCAGATCACTATATGGAAATTTAGGCTAACCTTCTATCCACTACTTTAGGGTATCATGTAGCTTTCAGTGTTAAGTAGCAGTGTCTCTGGCACATATGCACTACGTAGGTACACACCTGTAGAGGATGGTGTGTGTCTGTCTGTCTATTTTGTTTTGTTTTTACCTGGATTCTCAGCTCCTATATTCTGTGCAGCATTCCGAGTGAAGAGAGTTACACCAAGGCCCAGCCACTCCAGAATCTTTGAGTGTTGTGCACCACTGTAGCAGAACTCCTCATAATCCTAATACATTGAAAGTCAAATCAGCAAGGCCTATGGCACTTCAGAACCTTAGGATGATGCTAAAGCAACACCTTGTAGCAGCAAGAAACTAGGACAAGTCCCCTGAGAGACCTCTAAAGCTAGAAAGCCTGAACAGTCTCACTTCTTCAGAAAGAGCATCCCTCCTCTCCTTTAGTTTAAGAGGGTCTCATTAGGGCACTTGTATTTTTATGCTGATAAAGATCACCTAGAATTTCAGCAGTTTAAATGAGAAATAGTCAAAGCCCCTGCCTGCCCCACCCAGTCTAGACTCCTGTCACTTGGCACAGCATGCTACTGACTCCATCACCTCCCTAGTAGCCAAGTGATGCCAAAAAGAAGTGTGCTTGCGGAACCTCATACCTATTAGCAGAAAGGGCAGTAAGCATACATTGGGACTGCTGGATTCATAAGAAAGGGACCTCTCTTACCAGTCCATTCATGAGGCTGTCCCAGTGCTGGGGGGCAATACATGCTTCCAAGTAGCACTCATGTAGAACTCCATATGTTGTGCACTCTAAGCGCTTTGCTCCTTCATAGAGCTCCTGCTCAGCCTGTTTCATCTCATTGGTTATCTATTCATAACAAAGACAAAGGAGGCATCATCATACTTGGAGAAACAAAGTTGAGAAAAAGCAGTTGAGAAAAACTTACAAAGGGAACAGGGACAGAAGAATTAAGAGGCTGACTTCAGTGTAAAACAAGGTGAAAGAATAGGTGTGAAGGAAGTTTAGTTATCTCCTCCAATGTACCCACAACCCAGCCCCATAAACTCAGGTGAAGCCTGCACATACATTCACGTAGGCTCTGCGGAGATGCATTGGCAAGTTGTATCGGAAGTTACAGTTCTTCCTCAGCTCCCTCAGGGTGAATTGCTTCAGGACCTCACTGCTACTTCTGCCCCCAACACGCACCATCCCATGTTTTTGGAATGTGTAGATTCCTGGGAATGAAAGATAAATATTAATACGAAAAAGAAAAACTCTCTTTTTTGTAGCAGTACAATGGGTGGGAGGAACACCCTTTGTCTGCAAATGCTAAGCTCGATTGGTCTGTGTGAGAATTTCCTACTGTGTGTCAATGGGGCTAGAGTCACTAGAAAAACCCAAAAGGGCAGGTCATCATGCCAGAAGATAGGAAGAGTTACAGTATAATTTATACCTGACCCTTCATCACACTTGCCAGGTAGCCAGGTAACTCTTACCTTCTAAGAACTGATCCAGTGCATGGTTAGTGTAGCAGACTATGAGGATAGGAGACTTCTGGCCTGTGTTTTGCCACACATGCTTATTAGTCAAGAGAGCTTGAGCAATCTTCAAACCCACATAGGTCTTCCCTGTAAAACAAGCTCAGAATCAGAAAGGGTAATCCGCTCTCTACAGAGTGCCTTGAAATACAGTAATCATCAAAACTAGATACAATGTTTCCCTGTGAGATGCAAATCTGTTCTGTGCCAAGACACCCCACCTAAGAGGTACATGTTTACAAAATGTAAATGACACTGTCTTTCTGGCCTATAGATAAGCAAGGCCATATTCTGCAAGCATATTGCCTTTTGATTAATACACTGGACCTGACACAGGGTTTCCTCTGCCACTGAATCCTCCAGCCCACTCTGACACTGGCTTCATACCTGACCTGCACATGAAACATCCACATACTAGTGGAATACAAGCAGTGGCGCTTGTTGAGTTCAGGTACCATAATTACAGTTAGTCTTGTAGTTCTTTATTGAGATAGAGAATCATGGCTGAACACTCCCAATGTTCTAACACACTAGGAAGACAAATAGGACTGTTGCATGACAACAAGTACTATGCTATCAAAGATGGCTGAAATTTTTTTCATCCCAAACATAAGCAGAGCCAAAAGTGCTGTTGGTGTCTATTTGCAATGTGTAAGATCAGATAAAGATATTTTAACCTTCTGCACAGCTCGTGCTAACTGGGCAACTCAAGCATAAATTAGGCACAGGACTAAAACTCTGGGAACAGTACAGCTTGCTTTCTCTGAAGTTAATGTCCCTGAATGAGGGAATCAAGGAGAACCCCTGAAATGACAGAGACTTAAAGCAAATGTTTCTCACCAGTCCCAGGAGGTCCTTGAATAACAGCAAGCTCCTTGGTGAGTGCAAGGCTCAGTGCCTGCATTTGAGACTCATCTAATCTCAATGTTTCCACTGAAGGCCACTGCTTGGGATCTAGAACATGGACACTTTGCCTTTTCAAACCACCAGGGTGAGTATTTTCATCTAACAGGGGATTTTCCATCAAGGGTGCAAAGTCATATGCAGTATCCACCGTAAGATATGTTGGATTCTTCACCTGCGTACCACATTCCACGATGTACTTCTGGAATGGGATATCTTCTTCCTGGATTTCCTGTAACCCTTCTAACACATGCCGATATGCCTCAAAGTAGGCAGCTGTCTCTACCATGAGGAAGGAGTCTGAGGGTTGAACCTCTGCCAGCAGTGCCTGGCTCTGTGCAGTAAAACATAGCTGCACAATTCCATTGGCAAGATCTGCATTATCACGATTAGAAACAGTGGCAAAAAGGCATGTTTCAAAGTGGTCTTTGGACATGCAGATCAGAGATCCATATAGCAGCCGTTTGGAATTCTGCCATCGTACAAACTTCAATGGTTTTATGTCAAACTGGACCTTGTAAACAATACCAGTTGGGGAACAGAGAGGGGTAATAATCCGTGTGTCAAAGTAGATCTTGATATCATCAAATTTTTTCTTTCTCAGTCCTTTGTCTTCAAAGCTCTGCAAAAGCTCGAAGATACCTTCCCTCAAAGGCCTTATAAAATCTTCTCTCAAAAGCCGAAAATGGGTGTCAAGATAAATGCTGGTGCTCTCATATCTTCCAGAAACAATATTGGGACGTAGAAAGGGTTTCTCATCATGGTGCAACTCATTATATGTCGGATAAATGGTCATTGTACGATAGGTTTCTCCTTGACTATCAGTCCGAGGCTGCATAAGAGTATAGTTATCAGCTCTCAGTGTGCCTTCACGTCTCTTCTCCTGCAGGTGCTGCACAAGCATCTGAACTTTATTTAGATTCTTCTCTGTTTCTTCTGTGATCTCCACACCAGAGGCTCTCAGGGCATTTAGAGATGTTGGCAGGACTGTCAAGAGCATGGAGATTTTTTGCACAGAGCTGGCTGGGAAAACACTGATGAGGTCCTGAAGAAGTAAAATGATGTTATGAATGTGCACAGGGTACTTCTGGCGTACAGCAGGGACTGCTTCCGTTATCATGTCAGACACATACTGCGGCAAACAGATCTTGAGAAAGTTGGACTCCTTCACCATTCCAAGAAGCTGCTGGACACTCTGTCTATCCATTCGGGAGCTGCATGCTTTTTGAAGCACTTGGCAAACGAGCTGAAGGAAATTGGGTTTCATAGCTGTTTGGGAAAGAAGTTCCTTCAAACCCAAACTGGAAGCAAGTGTGATGACAACTTCTGAAGGGTCTTTCTGAAGGAGACTTTCTAGGAATTTATAGCCAATCCTTTTGACTTGCTGAGGCTGCTCACTTAGCTTGGCACCACCCGGAGTAGGGTTCTGGTAGAAATGAGGATTCTCCCCAGATTGCATCCTTCTTACCCTACCTTCATCTTCTTGCCCATTCCTTGGTTCTCTAGCTCCTTCCCAGGCTTGTCCACCCTGATACATCCTTCCTCTACTCTCATTTTCTTGCACATTCCAGGATCCTCTGGCCCTCTTATGTGCTTTTCCACTTTGATACCTCCTTCCTTTATTCTCATTTTCTTGTTCATTCCAGGGTCCTCTCGCCCTCTCATGTGCTTGTCCACCCTGATGCCTCGTTCTCCTTCCCTCATTTTCCTGTTCATTCCAGCATCCTGTAGCTCTACTGTTGGCCTGTAGACCTTGGTTTGTTGGTTTATTCTTGGTTGACTGAGGAACTCTCCAAGCACCACCACCAAATCTCTCCTCTCTTTGCCCTAGTAGAAGAGTGTAATTACTAGCTTGAGGGCTTTCCTCTAACTGAACCATCCGGCCTGACACATTATTTGTTCTGTTTCTGCCTTTTTGTATAAAGCAAAGATCCCAATGATCTGCATGCCCTTAAAGAAAAAAACAAACAAACAAAGAAGGCACTCCTTGATTATAAATCAACTACATTAAGCTGTCTTTCAACACAAATGCATGAGCATTTGGGCCTGATAGCCAGCAATTTTTAGACACTTGGCATCAAGTTGGAAAATTACCACTGTACTCTCAGACTTTCAAATCACTGTTTCCTTTGCAACTTTTTCCTAAATACTAGATAGAACACCATGCTTAGCATTCTCTTAACTATGAACACACTAAAAACGAAACCCTTTTTGACAGAACAGAAAGCAAAGATAAGAAAGACTAGACATGAAGACTACTGCACAGGACAGGATTTCCCCAGGAGCTAACTGTCATTGAAATAATGACAAAGGCAGCAGCAGCTTACTTACAGTAACTGTATATAGTGGTTAAAATTACAGACCTGGACAAAGTCCAGCCTCCCAGAGTAGCAGGAGGTACAGACCATATAGCCTTTGTCATGCTCTCAATAGAATCCTTAGGGAAGCACAGAATACTACTAGCAATAGTTAGCAAAGAGACTGCTGCTGTGCATCATCACCTCGTGGCCCCAACCAGACTCCGGGGTTACATAAAGAAATGCTGTAATTTACGCTTGAGAGAAAATTTCACTCTACACGGTCAGGAGAGGAGTGGATCCCCCCGTACCAACACCACCCCCCACGCTTTCCGCTGCCCCCTGTCCTGCGTTCTCCGGCCCACTTCACCTCTCTCTCCGGATCGGGGACCCTCCATCGCTCGGCCCAGGGGCTCCTCTGGGACGCCGCAGCTCTCCGGGCCGAGGTCAGCTTTAGCGCTTGGGTCAACACCGCTCCTGCACCCAAGCACAGGCACCAGACTATTCGACGCTACCGCTCCCCCCCGCCCGCCACCAAAGTTTCACTTTCCAGTTCCCCGCAAGGCCCGCCCCCCGCCCGGTGCCGACAATGACCCTGACAACGGCCCCCGCAGCTCCCTGGGCCCGCCCCCCGCAGCTCCCCGGGCCCGCCCCCCGCCCGCCCCCGGCCTCGGACCAGTCGGCCCCCACTCGACACCGGCCCCGGCGCCCTCCCGGCCTCGCCCTCCCCGGGGGGCGACGCCCCCGCGTTGCCCAGGTACCGTCCGTCACTGGCGGGCAGCGCCCCCGATACGGAGCCCCTGCTCCTTTCTCCGTTACCAGCAGGGTCCCGGGAGCAGAGCCGCCGGCTGTCGCCGAGCAACTCGAGCGCCTGTTTCGGTTTCCTTTCGGCCGGGAGGGGCACAAGCCGCCCCGCCCCAAGACACAAGGACGGCTCCGCGCCTGCGCGGCCGCCGGGTCAGGTGGTGCCGCGCGGTTCCGGTGCGGCGGGGGCCATGCTTCAGCGCCTGGGGCTGGTGGGCACTATCGCGGAAGGGGATGCGGGGCCCGAGGACCCAGAGTCAGGGGGTTCCGAGGATGAGGAGGTGGGGCTGAGCAGGATCCACTGCCTCGGTCGGTCGGTCGGGGGGTCCGGCCGTCCCGCGGTCTTTGCTCACTGGTATTACCGCAGGAGCTGCGCTGGGCTCGGGGCCCCGGACGGCGCGGACCCGCAGGAGGAGACTTCAGCGCCTCCTTCGTTTTCGGCGAGGCAGAGGCCGGCGAGGAAGGCGCTTGGGCGGCAGCGCTGCGCGAGCTCCGCGGCAAGGTGAGGGCTGGGGCGGGCCGAGGCTGCAGCGCGGAAGCCGCGGTGCCCCTCGCTCCCCCGGTCTCGTCTTACAGCTCCGCTTTTGTGATTTCCTGCCTAGAGAGCAGCCACGACGCTGGATGAGAAGATTGAGAAAGTGAGGCTGAAAAGGAAGATCCAGGTCTGGACCTTTTCTCTCATTGCTAAAAAGCCTGGTGTGGGTTTGGTCTTCTGCTGAGTTACCGTTGGAGACGTGGACTCGGGGGGCATCCAGAGGGGCAGGATCAAGCTGCAGCTCATTAACTCAGCTGGGGTTGCAGCCACACCTGATGTGTCGCTGAACCGACGAGAATGCACAATTGTTAATGCTTAAGGTTATATATAACCATGGCACTGTGAATAAAATCAGAATTATAATAACAACAAATAAAACCTTACAAAGGATTTTACCCTTTTTTAATGATTTCTTTTTAGGAAAGAGAAACTGAACAAGCAAAAGTGAGAGATGAAGATGTAGAGACTGAGGATAATCAGACTAAAAAGATGGAGTGTGAGGATTTCAGTAGGGATGAAGATGATGTGGAGTCTCAGTATTCATTGGATGATGAAACTATCTTCACAAAAGCAGGTATTAGCAGTACATAGACAGTCAGAAGCCAGAATCTGACCAGTTCCAAGCACACTGGAGAAAAGTTTGTAGTGAAGCTTTGCTGGGAGTGGTCAGGAACCTCTTACTTTTTGTTCTCTTATGTCTGTGACATTCCTTCCAATTTTGGTCAAGCTTATTTTGAGTGGTAGCCATAGTACCTTAATTGAACTTGTCCCCAAGGAAGGATATTTGCTTGGCATTTTACTCCTTTGCATGCCTGTACTTGTTTCTGAGGCTTTTTCCTCAAGCTTGTCAGAGCAAAGAGTATGAGATGAAGGTAGTTACCGTATGTAGTTATGTGGTGTTTGCTTATGCTTGCTAATTCCTGTCATGTTTCTCTTTCTCTGCAGATACGGTCAAAGTGAAGGAACGGAGGAGATCAAAAAAGGGAAAAATGGTATGTGTTGGACAGAATGAAACCAGGTTGTTCTCCACTATTTTCTTCTGGGAAAAATTGACTTTGGTTACCAAACTTCAGCTCAGAAAGCAGCCCAGAGCTCCCTGAAAACATGTTGCGTTGCTACCTGTATTGTTCCTGTTATGTTGTTACTGTCTCTAGGAAGCAGAGAGCTTTTTCGAAGATGCTTCCCAGTATGATGATAACTTGTCATTCCAGGACATGAATCTTTCACGACCTTTGCTAAAGGTATTTGCCTTGTTGTTGTTTTTAAATATTTTACTTCAAAGAATGATATACAACCTCCCCTCTGCCAATCAGAACTGTCAAATTCTTTCTCTCCTTGAAGCTTCTCTAAAAATGAAATTGCATTGGAGCTAGTCTGATTGTCCTTTAGGACCTGTTATTCCCATTGTTTGGATATGTGTTTCATTTTGTGCCCGTTGCCTCTGGCCCTATCACTGGGCACCACTGGGCACTTCATTATCTTTTCACCTTCTCTTTGTGTATTTATATACATGGATATGATCCTCTGAGTCTCCTCCACACTGAACAGTCCCAGCTCTATCAGCCTTTCCTCACATGTGAGGTGCTCCAGTCCCATCATCTATGTGGCCCTTTGCTGAACTCTCCCTTATGCCCATGTCTGTTATGCTTGATGAGCCCAGCACTGGGCACAGTGCTTCAGGTATGGCCATACCAGAGACAGAGTTTAATGTCTTGATCTCCTTTGTAGGCAATCACAGCTCTTGGTTTCAAGCAACCAACCCCAATTCAGAAGGCTTGTATCCCTGTGGCCCTTCTAGGGAAGGATATTTGTGCCTGTGCTGCCACTGGGACAGGTAGGGGGTTGAGCAAAATACCGAAAACATGTATAAATAGCTTTTCACAATACTTGCTAATTCTTAATTTTGTTCTGTAGGTAAAACGGCTGCCTTCATCTTGCCTGTCCTTGAGCGCCTGATTTACAAACCTCGTCAGGCTCCGATAACAAGGGTGTTGGTTCTAGTGCCAACACGAGAGCTGGGTATTCAGGTTCACTCCGTCACAAAACAGCTGGCACAGTTCAGCAGTGTGACCACTTGCCTTGCTGTAGGTGAGTATTAAGTTGCTGGTGTGAACTGTACAGCTTGCTGTAAGTTTCTGTACAGAACTGGGAATTCTGTGTTCCTGACCTGGAAGGCTGCATGGTTATTGCAGCCATACTTCCCGTAGCTGTGCTGTAGTTTGAAATCTCACTTTCCAGTTCTGTGCTGTACTTCCAGTTTGTTGGTTTCTGAGAATGAAAAGGTGAGGCCACCTCTAGTTGTGATTATGGTGTTAAACCAAGTTGTTTCCCATCTAACAGGCAATTTGCATCACTGTGCTCCGCTGCAGCCTGTGAAGGGAGTCAGCAGTCTGTGTCTGTTCTTTTTTCAGGTGGCCTCGATGTGAAGACTCAGGAAGCAGCTCTGCGCTCTGGGCCAGACATTCTTATTGCCACTCCTGGGCGACTGATTGATCATCTTCACAACTGTCCTTCTTTCCACCTGAGCAGTGTTGAGGTTTTGATTTTGGATGAAGCAGACAGGTAGGCTAAGCAGGACAGCAGTGAAAAAATGAGATGGTAGTTTTTTGCTTTTCCCAGGCTTTGTTGTCCTGGCTTAAGTAATGTTTCTTACCTATAACCAGATGAAGCTGCCTTACCTTGCTGTTTTCCTCCCATGTAGGATGCTGGATGAATACTTTGAGGAACAGATGAAGGAAATAATCAGGTTGTGCTCCAGCCACCGTCAGACAATGCTTTTTTCTGCCACAATGACAGAGGAGGTACGACAGGCTGCTGAGAAGCATATTGAGGCAGAAAGTTGAATATAAATTTGTCTAGTCTTTTCCCAGAGATTATGTAGATTTTATTTCTTTACCTGTTTTCATAGGTGAAAGATCTGGCTTCTGTTTCCCTGAAAAATCCCACACGAATTTTTGTGAACAGCAACACAGATGTTGCCCCGTTCCTGCGGCAGGAGTTTGTCCGAATCAGACCCAACCGAGAGGGGGACCGTGAAGCCATTGTATCTGGTTAGTGACAAGCAAAGAAGAGCTGGAATTGGTTGATGACTATGAAGCAGGCTTCTGAGAGGACTTTCTTTCAGCTCTACTGACCCGAACCTTCCCAGATCATGTGATGCTTTTCACCCAGACCAAGAAGCAAGCTCACCGAATGCACATCCTACTTGGGCTGATGGGCCTACGGGTTGGGGAGCTTCATGGGAACCTCTCTCAGGCACAGCGGCTGGAGGCACTCAGGTATGATCAGGCTTATTTGGCAATCATAGGCAAAAAAGAAGTTAAAACTTGGAAGTTTTAGGGCAGAAGTGGATTGGTACATTGCTAATGCATTTGCTGTCTCTGCTCAGGCGCTTTAAGGATGAGCAGATTGATATTCTGGTAGCTACAGATGTGGCTGCACGTGGACTTGATATTGAAGGTGTTAAAACAGTGAGTATTTGCAGTGTGGAGCTTTTTAATGAGTCCCTTAATGTTGTTTCCCTGTTAAGATAGTTTCTGTTGTAGGTAATCAATTTTACCATGCCCAACACTGCCAAACACTATGTTCATCGAGTGGGTCGGACAGCAAGAGCAGGCAGGGCGGGTCGTTCAGTTTCACTTGTGGGTGAGGAAGAGCGTAAGATGCTGAAGGATATTGTGAAGACAGCCAAAACACCAGTGAAAGCCAGAATTCTGCCCCAAGGTATGAACTGAGGTAAAAAGCAGAAGGGCAGTATGTAGGGAATAGAATGCTGCAGAGGGACACCAAAAGAAGTGCTGAAAAACAAGATGGACCTTACATGAGCTGCTTCTCATGTTCACGGTGTATTGTTTTCAGATGTCATACTAAAATTTCGAGAGAAAATTGAGAATCTAGAGAAAGATGTGTATACAGTTCTGTGCTTGGAGCGTGAAGAACGTGAGATGCAGCAGTCAGAGGCCCAGGTAAATGGTTTATGTAAGGAATGTTTGGGGTTTTTTATCTTAAGGTTTTTTTTAGGATCTGGAGTAGATGTAGTCCGTAAGGAGGTTACCCTAATGGACTTAACCTGCTTATTTCAGAAAGCTAAGAGATTGATATTTTTTAGCCACCATAAGTTCACTTCTGGCTTGAATTGTCCCAGATCAATAAGGCAAAAAAACAGCTGGAAACAGGAAGACAAGAGTCTGGGGGTGAGGGTTTGGAGCGAAGCTGGTTCCAGACCCGTGAGGAAAGGAAGAAAGAGAAATGTGAGTAATGAAACTGCTACCATTTTGGACTCCATAGCTGCATCTGGACTCTGATCTGTACTTTGAGGGTTTTTTTTCTCCTGTGTTTTTGTTCATCTTTCCAGTGGCTAAAGCTCTGCAGGAATTTGACCTAGCATTACGAGGCAAGAAGAAAAGGAAGAAATTTATGCAGGACAGACAGAAAAAAGTCCAAATGACAGTAAGTACACTTAGAGACAAGTGGGACCCTGGGCAGACTATCCTAGTTTTCCCTTCGCAAAACCTCACATCACTGTAAACTTGCACTGTAAACTTTCAGCCAGAGGAGAGGTCACAATTTGAAATCTTGAAATCTCAAATGTACGCTGAGCGGTTGGCAAAAAGGAATCGTCGAGCAAAGCGAGCCAGAGCCTTGCCAGAAGATGACCAAGCAGCAGTACCAGCAGGTGGAGTTTTACAGCTGACTTGCATTATGGAACTTACTTTGTTAGAAATAGGTAAAACAAACAGATCTTTGAAGGAATTGCCACCGGTACTGGCCAAGGTGTGCGTTGGCTTTTCCCAACAGTTACTTGTCATTCTCAAGGCTCTAGAAAACCAGATGATGCTGTGACCTTCTCTTTGCAGCCAGTGTTCTAATTATTGTCTCTGTTTCAGGCCCCAAACAGAAGAAAAAGTTGTCTGTGTTTGATGAAGAGCTCACCAATACCAGCAGGAGGGCTCTGAAGCAGTACCGGGCTGGGTAATGTCTTAGCAGTAGTGAAGTAATGCAGACTTTAGTAGGTGTGATTTTCTTTTTGCATCTCTGGACATTCTCGGGTATACTTTGATACGGGGGGTAGAGGTGGGCAGAACAGAGAAGAACCTGTTCTGTTGATGTACTCCAGTGATTTTTTTATTACCTCCCCTTTCTCTGAAAGCCCATCATTTGAAGACCAAAAACGCCTGTGTGTGTCTCAACGTAGGAAAGGAGGAAACTTCAAATCCAAGTCCAGGTATAGCTCCCTTTCCTTTCTTACTTGAAGTATTTTTTCCCCCACTTTCTTCTTCCTGCGATTGTTTAAATCCCCTTGCTAAAGGTTTCTTGGTTCTGCAATAGCTTACCTTCCTACTGCAGCTCTGATGCTTGGGGCAGAGGGGCATGGCAGGGGGCGGGGCAATCGATACCACCTTTAACAGCACACTCCTAGGCTTCTACTTGGGAAAGCACTGCCTAGAAAATGCTTAGTGCTGTTCTTTATAATCATTAAGAGTTGGATGGGGGGAATGTAGTTTCAAATTATCTTATTTCAGGTACAAAAGAAAGTAAGACCTGTCAGATACGCTCCTTCTGGGGTCTTGATTTCTTTGTACTGCAACAAGACAACTTCAGCTAGTGAAATCACTTCAAGTTCTGCAAGAGCTTTGAGATGTTTGTCAATACCTGGTTCAAGACTTTGTGTGAAAAATCCTCAGCACTCCATGCAATAAAGGACTTTTTTTTCCCTAAAAAGCTTGCTCTTTTATAGGATAGCTAGAACTACTGAGAGCTGAAATGTTTTACAACTTTCTATCAGACTTTTATTTTGTGTAAGTCAAATAGTCTTTAGGGCAAAAACTGGAGAACACTTACTGCTTTGTTCCTATATATTTGTGATCTTCTTTTCAGCCACACTCATTAACCAATTTGTATGAGAATCCTGTTTCTAATAGGGACAAATGTTTTCAGGCTACCTGTCACAAAAATGTTTTAGGGTAAATAACAGTCACAGAAATTAAAGTAATCTTCAAGAGGTTACTATCTGGAGAAAGGATTAGCCCTAAAAAGTGGGGGCAAATAGCTTGCTCTTAACTGGAAATAAAATAACTGTAAGCTGAGGCATGAAGGCAAGACTACAACCAGATTGCAGGCTGTTGTACATTACTGTATGTAATTTATGATGGGTTTGTTCATCCTGGCTTTTTTTTTTCCACTAGCAGCAATACAGCTCTATCTATAAAGATCAAGCAAATTTACTGCACCCATTAGAGATCATTATTCCTAATATAGGCACCATTGTACTTGTTCTGACCAGAAGCCCATAGTTATTTTCATCACAGTGTTAAGCATTTTGATTATTTTTTTTTTCCATCTCAAGCTTTTTTTTCACCAGTCTTGCTAAATTTCATTGATATGCTTTTAATTCCTATACAGAACATAACAGTTGGTCTGGGCCACTTAGGTCTAACTCTAGCAAAGAGTAAACTCTTTGCTTCAAAGCTGGTCTTCTGGAGTGACCAAAGTGCAGTAGTGAAAGGTAACAGTTGCACTCCTGAGACAGACCAGTACAACAATGACTCAAGGTGCTGGGCTTTCCAGCTTTATTAGAAAGAACAAGCTTAACAAGCAGCATATATAAAATACACATTGCAAAGATCTGACAAGTGGTACTACTCAGTATATTCCCTTAATCAGTCTTCTCACATTTCAGAGTTACATTACAGAATATCTTATGGCCTTGGTGGACGCATGCCAGGTGGAGGAGGTCCTGTGAATAAAGGAAATAAGTAGAATATTGAAGAGGAAAGAAAAAGCAAGGCTAAACCAGAATGTTTTCTCCGTGCTTGAAGGGGGCCTCAGGAAACCCTTTTCTGGCACTGAGGCATTTAGTGACAACCATCAGAGCTAGTGAAGCATTGAAATATGCCACCCTTCAAGCGTTCGGTGTTACGGCTTACAACTTCTAGACATTTAAGATAACCTCAACTCACCTCTCATTCCTGGGGGTGGTGGTCTCATGCCTGGTGGTGGCATTCCCATAGGAGCACCTCGTCCAGGTGGCATTCCCATTGGTGGGCCCATAGGTGGTCTCATGCCTGGAGGAGGTCCCATCATTCCTTAAGCCAGGGAAAGAACAAGCCCATAAACCCAGATGACTATTCAATGCACAAGATAGATAATGGAATTATCTTCTATAATACCAGTTCTTCACCAGACTTGGATAAATGCCTCTTTTTCACAAATGTTACCACCTAACCTGAGCTCCTTGCTGCTCCACCCAGTGTAATTCCTACCTGGAGGAGGTGCTCCTCTACTCATGGGTGGAGGAGGACCCCCACGCCCTGGTGTGTACTGAGTTGGGGCTCCTGCTATGCTGGCAGTGGCTGCTGCAGCAGCGGCTGCAACGGTCCCTCGACCCTGAGGTGTCATCACCTGTAAACAACATAAAACAGGTTCACAGAGAAACAGCACAAGAGCTCCTTTACGTTAAGAACTCAAAAATAAGCAAAATGTAAATTATCCCTTTGGACAATTATGCCAATCTCCTTTCATTGTATTATTCAAATACTATGAGCCTGTAACATAATTCACTGGGTAACACTTGAATTCTGTGCAAGAAGCTGCACTTTACAAGCCTCTTCTTCCATTATACAAGACAAAGATTCTAGGGGGATCTAGTACCTAAGAAAGCCTCACTATGCCCAAGCTTCCTTGTAAAATTAACTACCATGACAACTCTTCCACTCCACCAATTTCTTGCATTGCACTGGTACCAAGAATTAAAAGCCACATAGCCCGTCGTGGGGGGTGGGCGGTGCTGGTGGCTGAGGGGGCGCAGGGGCCGGTGACGCATTCCCCGCCAGGCCCGCGGGCGGGGTCGACAGAGCTGCCGGGGAGGCCTCTCCGCAGGGACCGATCTAGCGCGAGTCCCGGGCACCCGTTAGCACGGGGAACTGGCGTGAGCGCTCCCGTGGCGGCCCCGAGGGCTCGGTGAACGCCGCTCATTGAGGCTGCGGAGGGAGCCGTCACGCGCGAGGGCTGACGGGACCGGAGGGCGCAGCGCGTGCCACCGTGCGGGCGGGTTCGTTGCGCACGGGGGCGGAGTGGTGCCAGCTGGCAGCGGTCTCCATGGCGATGCACTGCTGGCTGCAGCCACAGACAACCAGACAACCCTTTAAGAGTTGTCACAGCATCTCACCTGTTGGGATGGTCCTCCCACTCCTCTGACAGGGCCAGCTAATCCTGCTGGAGCCTGTGGCATGGGTGCACCCGCTGGTACTCCCCTCCCTGCTGCTCTCCCAACTCCAGGTCCTCCAGCAGCTCCAGCAAGAGGTACCCGGGCAATCCCAGTCTAAAAAGAAATGCCCCAAAAAGAAAGATTAATCAAAAACAAAAGTCCTCAGATCCTAGGGATGCCCACAGCCCTACTCTGGCTAATCAATGTCCAAGCCCACAAAGGCAATAGAACTTCCAGCAAGGTCTTCATTAGACCTTGTCAGAATAGCATCTGGAAGCCTAGGAAAATACTCTGGCTGCATTCGCCCGCAAGGAAGCATATTTATGGGACGTCCCTTCCCTTTCTCCTTAGTTTTTTACTCATTTTTCTTACATCTTTTGGAGGAGGTCCTTCAACTGTCATGGACACCAGATTTTCTCCTCGCAGCAAGACAAGCCCAAGGACTCGTTTCTCTTCCCGCTCAGGCTGCTTTGAATTTTTAGGTCTGGTGAAAAGAGAAAGAAAAGAGAGAGAAAAAAAAATCTAAAAATCAATGTTGGTCTTTGAATTTACAACAGCATATGTAACAGGCTATCCAGATAGGAGGACCTGCAGTAAATCCCATATTTTTACATGCCTCGAACTAAGTACACAGAGGGGTCTGAACACAAGATGTGTCTAATTTTCTACATGTTGTCCTCCAATGATGCTCAACTGTTACACTGACTGTGTTGGCATCACTTTGGTTATCAGGACAGAAATGAAACGAAGAGTCCCTTGAGCCTCAATAGTTTGAGGATTTGACAAGCGAGACTAAAGCCATGGCTGTTCCTGCAGAAGCTGGCAGCGGACGTTGCCAGCCGCTGCTCAGCGGGCACTGTCGGGGGGCGCGGGGCCGGCGCCGCTCACTTGATCTTGCGGAACTCGTCGCAGTCGCAGAGGATGAGGTTCATGTGCTTGTCGAAGGCCTTGAAGGTGCCGATGAAGACGCGCCC
Source organism: Phaethornis superciliosus (assembly GCA_023637945.1). NCBI lineage: Eukaryota > Metazoa > Chordata > Aves > Apodiformes > Trochilidae > Phaethornis > Phaethornis superciliosus. The sequence continues at coordinate 14,716,017 of JAJQWJ010000019.1, read as the reverse complement.
GTCCTGCAGGATGCACCGCATGCGGTAGTCGATGTGCTGCAGCATCTTGCTGCTCTTCCCCACCGTCTGCAAGACAACGCCGTTACACCGAGCGCCGCGGTAGCGTGGCCTAGCCGCACCGAGGCGACGCAGGCTTCCTCTCCCCGCGGGCCCGCCGGAGCTTCTGGCTCACCATGGCTGCAGCTCTGCGCGCTCCCTCCCGCCGCTGCCACTCGCTCCCGATCCGCCGCCCGCCCCGCCGGAAGGTCCTTCGGCAGTGGCTTCCGGTCGGCCGCACGCGGCTGCCCCACTAGCGTCGCGCTCCGCTTCGTCTCGGCGCGCCGATTACGTATTTCCGGAACCGTAGGCATAGCCCGTCGTGCGGGATGGGCGGTGCTGGTGGCTGAGGGGGCGCAGGGGCCGGTGACGCATTCCCCGCCAGGCCCGCGGGCGGGGTCGACAGAGCTGCCGGGGAGGCCTCTCCGCAGGGACCGATCTAGCGCGGGTCCCGGGCACCCGTTAGCACGGGGAACTGGCGTGAGCGCTCCCGTGGCGGCCCCGAGGGCTCGGTGAACGCCGCTCATTGAGGCTGCGGAAGGAGCCGTCACGCGCGAGGGCTGACGGGACCGGAGGGCGCAGCGCGTGCCACCGTGCGGGCGGGTTCGTTGCGCGCGGGGGCGGAGTGGTGCCAGCTGGCAGCGGTCTCCACGGCGATGCACTGCTGGCTCGTGACGCGTGTGCCGCAGCCAATCTGCGGTGATGCGGCTGAGTGACAGCTGGCGGGGCCAATGGCTAGCCGCGCCTCGGCAGGGCCGACGGAGCTGCCGGGCGGCCGGAGCGCGGAGCCGCGGCGGGGTCGGGTGAGCGCAGAGGGGTACAGGGGTGGGCGCGGGTTCCGCGTTGAGCCGGGCGGTGACGCCGCCGGCCTCGGGGTTGGCGGGCCCTGTGCCGGTGCCGCCCTCCCGGGCCTACTGCGGCGCCACGCCTGCGGTCCTCCCCGGTGGCCCGCCCTGCCGCCAGGCTCCGGCCTAGGGGCTTCGGCCGTGGGACGCCGGGGTCCTCCTTGTGTCCGCTCCCGCCTCCGGAGCCCCCGTTGAGCTACGACCTTTGGAGCTGCGGCTCCCGGTGCGCGCGTGGCCCGCCGCGCCGACTCCCGCATACGAGACCGGGGAGGGGCCGTGAGGCCGCCCGGGAAAGGCGCGGATCGCCGCTCCCCTGGGACACAGAGCAGCAGCGTGTCCTCAGGAAAATTGCTTAGCGCCTTACATTGAGTTTTGGCCCAAGCTTTGGGAGCTGGTGTCTGCTTCCAGCTCACTGAACTATATAAAAATAGAAAAAACGTAGTTTTCTCCTCTTTGCTGTGGCTGTCGGTTTCTGTCTTTGCTGAGAGGTAGCTTCTCCCCGGCTCTCTTGCAATGCTCAGGGTCCTAGTTCAGTGCCAGGCTTAGTATTTTACTGCCAAAGTGCAGTTATGGAAGGAATGTAGGATTCCAGAGACAGAGAATCCGAGCCACCTGATTCTATGGTGTCTCAAGTGTAAAGTATGTTTTCCTTTGCTTGCTATGTGAGGTAACACAGTATGTCGCCCTCAGGTTGTACTCTTCTACTGTCAGGCTGCTTGGTCAAGGAAGCTATGCTCTCTGCACGCAGTCTGCTAACAGAACTTCCACCTCGTGTTTGGTTTGTTGGCACCACCATTGGGCAACTTGCTGAGAACTGACTAGGATGTTTTATCACACCTTCGGGTTTCAGAAGCTGCAGCTATTTGCTTGTTGACTGGGGTATTCTACCAGGAAGCTTTTCTTTTTCATGGAATGTTCTTTCATGCTCCTCATTTTCATTCTGTGTGCAGCACAGTTTGTTCTCTGTGTAATAAAAAAGAGATTCAGTTTGTGAGTAGGGAAATTCTGTTTAAAGTACTCTAGTTGTTTTAGCTTGCAGCTTCTCAGAACTCTCTTGAATAGTGTGTTATTAGTGGGTCTGCTGATTCCTCTCTGCCTTGCAGCTATCTATCCCTATGACACTGCTTTGTATGCAGAAGCAAAGTGAATTAGTCGTTGCTGTATTTCAGCTTGGCTGTTGTCTCCCTGTTTAAAACTGAGAATTGCTTATATGCTGTTGTTGATAACCATGTGCTGTGAGAGATCCATAAGTGACTGATAATCAGAGTTATGCAGAACTGTAGTCTGTGCGTCTCAAGACCAGTCATCAGATAGATCAGTGAAATCTTTTCAAAGAATGCTTTTGACAGGCAACCTTGTGTTAAGAGGCTGACCTGAAGTACCCTTTGTATTTGTAGTCCAATCTTCATTGTCCTCTTCTGAAAAGCTGCTTCTGCTGAGATACTGATATGTATAGGTCCCTCAAAGGGTCGTTTGAGATGTGTTTGAAGAGTTTCCTACATTTTTAGTTTTTCATTCCTGCTTCTCTGGGTTTTGCTTAGGTAACAATTTTGATGCCTGAATCTCTTCCTCAGTAGGCTCATGTGATATCCATTCCATGGTGCTGCTGTGCAAGGAGATGGTCCGCAAGCTCTATTTCACTATGTGCTATTCCTTGAATACAGATTGGAATAGGGAACATGGCTTTCAGTCATGAGTGTATATTCATTTATGGAAGAAGTTGGGGGCTGAAATAATTTAACATATCACGGTGAGTTACTTTCTGAGTTTGCATGCAGCTGAAAGCTTTTTTTGAGATATGAAATTAGTATAATACTACTTAGTTGGTTATTGTTTCCAGTGGTGAGGATATCGAGGGAGCTGCAGGTAGAGTGCTTATAAGAAATATGGGTCAACTAATGCAGTACCTTTTTCTTGTAATAGAAGACTTCATATTTATATGGCATTAATGAACATGGTTTTGTGGTAGAGTTGGCAGAGTTAGGTTTGTGGTTGATGATATTAAGGATCTTTTCCAACCTAGATCATTCCATGACTTCTGCAGAATTTCCCATAATATCAATGTTGTGTTTTTTTTTTTTTTAAATGTGAACTTCTGCTCCCTGAATGACGCAAGTTCTTTACAAGGGAGATATGACAAGTTAGACATTCGTAAAAGCTTCTACCTACAGCAATCTGTGTGTCTGTGTTTTGGCATATAAAGTACTGTATTTTCTTGTACTCTGCAGTAGCAACTAGCAGTACAAATAAAGGACTATGACTGTACTTCAGGAGGCTGAAGGAAGAAATGGTAATTAAATGCCAGTTATTCATGGGTATATTAATTAAAGAGTTGCAGATTCGGTTCTTAATCCTCAAGGAAGTAATGTTTGAGCCTTTCCTCTTCACTGCACATTTGCTATGCCTTGAACACTGGATTTAGAAGGTTTCCAGGTGTGACTTGGTTCACTTGGGGAAGAAGTAATTATCTGTTCCGTTATTGCAAACCAGTCTGACTATTGGAGATGACACTTGCTGTTGTTATTTGCCTAAGATTTCTTGGGCTTTCAGATTTAGACCATCATAAGTTTGAGCTGCAGTGAGTGAAAAAGTGAAAATCACATGCCATTTGGGAACTGCCTGTTGTTTCTAGACTTAAAGGATGGAAACATGTAAATCCTCTAGGACTGGAGGTATTGTGCAGTTTAGACACTTTGTCCAGGGAATATGTACAGAGCTGTGCTACTGCATTTATACTAGTAATTTCCATAGTGTATTTAAAGATTATTTGATGAATTATCCCTGTTTTGAGCTATTACTGCAAAAGACATTTGAAAGTCTAAATTATTATTTATTTATTTGTGTGTGTGTGTGTATTCCAGACAAAAGAAGTGAGGGTGACTGATACATAGTTTTGTTAAGTTAATCACAGGGCTGTTAACTTTATTAAGTTAATCACAGGTGCTGTTCTCATCCTGGGTTCCTTGTGCTTTATTGCCTGAATTCCTAGTTTACTTTGGACAAATTAAGACCAATTGCTTCAGGATTATTGTTGAAGAAAGGAATAGGGTCTGATTTACTGATTGTAATGGGTACGAAAATAGAACCAGCAGCTGTGTATGCTTTTAGGGCTGGACGTCTCTTGAGAACATATTTGCTGCAAATTAACATGTCTCTCTTAGTGAAGAGTAAAGTTTATGGTTCAGTCTTGGAGTGAGAGAATAGAAAAATGATAATAAAAATCCGTGGAGAAAGCAGAGTATGTTAGCACACGCTCGGGGGTTTTGGAGATGGTGTTTCTGTAGGACATCTTATGCTCAGTGCTTTCTGTTTGTGAGTTGGCTTGGCTCTGTGGGCTGCCAGGGCTTCTTAGAAACACTAATTTAACATTTACAAATGTGTGAGCAGTCTTCCTTTGTGTGACCTCACGTTGTCTAAGCTGGATTTTTTTTACCTGATGCACCTTCTCTGAAGGACAGGCTTTCCAGTTTGTTGTCAAGATGAGAGTGGTAAAATGTTTATCCAGAGTAAATCTTGGAGCAGGAGATGGCTTTGTTGTATTCCTTTAAGGATTATGAAATGAAGTATCAGTGAATTTCTAGGTCAGCATCTTCTGCAGGCCAGACATACTAGTCTATTGTGGTAGACTTGGCTACTTTCATAGAAGTTTCCTTTTTCAGGACAGTCATCTTGTCTAGTTTCCTGGGCAAGGTGTCTTTGCAGCTCCTTGGTCTTTGCTGATGCATGGCAAGTTCATTCTTCTTTACTTGCCTTGCATCAGGAATATTACAAAGTCTTAGTCTATCTTAGTATCTCTTTTTCAGATGGTCAAGAAGGTCAGGAAAGTGTTAATCATGAAACAGTCTCCCTGCTCTGACCTGTTTCCATGTCTGTTCTGGGAAAGGGGGATTGCGCTAATTCAATAGGAGAAATAGGAGATGGGAAATTGTTCTTTGAATGCTTAGCATCTCATTCAGGGTATGCTGGAGGCTGTCTCAGAAGGAGTTCCTTAAGGACTGAGCTACTTCTGTGTACCATTAGATCTCATTTTTGGCTTCTTGAAGCCTTTGTTCCTGAGAACTACTCATGAGGAGGGTTGTCTCTCTTCCAGGTTACTTCTTCCCAAGTGCTCTGTGGGAGAGAACAGGGGTACTTCCTCCACCCATGAGAGGGTTAAAAAGGAACTGAACAAGTACATTTCTTTACAGCCTCTTACTACCAGATGAAGCACAAACCAACATGTCTGACAGCTGTCTGGGACCAAACCCTGAACACAAGCTTAAGCTCTAAGCCAGATAAAGGAGTGAAAGGTAGACCTCCATAGAAAATGCCAAGTTAACTTTTCTTCTGTGTTGAATATAAATGTTTTGCATTTATGATACTAGAGGAAAAGAATGGAATAAAGCTAGCTGCTGCTGTTCTGCTGAGGAGCCTGTTTGGGTATCCTGAATGGATCAAGGTATTTGAAAAATATTAGTTGGGTAATCAGTAAACACCGGCCCATGGGAGGGAGGCTACCTGGACAGTATGTTTCCCCTCTTGCATACAGACAGTAGCTGAACCTAGGGAGCTATTGTTTTACTAGTCCTGTAAACTCACCTGGCAGTGTGGACAGTGTGTGGCTGCTGGGGCTTTGTTGATCAGAGTGACTCTCCTTCTTGTGTATCTCAACAAGATCTCAAAGTATTCTGGAGGTGATAAGGTTGGGCATACAATTTTACACCGTGCTGTTTTAGTTTGAAGCCCTGATCTGTGGTGTATTGGATGTTTTGTCCCTAGCAGGCCCAGCAAACCATGAGGCTGATCTTAAGGAGTGTTTTGAAGCTTGGTGTTAGATGAAATGTAACAGTTGAAATAGTTTTCAGAGCTGCTCATTATCCTTTCTTTTAGCAGGTGTGGGAGTGCATGCTGTTGTAAAGGCACTTGGAGCAGCCTGGAGCAATGCCACCACCTTCAGACATTGTGAAAGTAGCTGTTGAGTGGCCAGGTGCCAATGCCCAGCTGCTGGAAATAGATCAGGTGAGACCTGGTAACCTGATGGGGGAGGAAAGGCACTACTATCTTGATACTGAAATGTGAGAGCTTAGAAATAGGCTGTATTCCTTTCTTTTTGAGAGGAATGTGGCTACTGAGGACTGTCTGTTTTTTTTCTAGAAAAGGCCTCTTGCTTCTATCATCAAGGAGGTCTGTGATGGGTGAGTGCTTCTCTGAATCTGTGTGGAGAAAGTCTTGCGCCCTGAAAAATCTTGTGCAAAGTTTCTTCCGCTTGTCTGTGTGCTGCCAGCATGATCCATGCTGTCTGCTGCCACTTTTGGCCATGGAATGGGCCAAGATTTAAATCAGGAAGATAAGGATCTGTTCTTAATCAAGATCCTGAAGAAAGAGGAGGAAAAAGCTTACGAATTCTTCTTCCTCTGCCAGGTGGTCATTGACAAATCCTGAATACTACACCTTGCGGTATGCTGATGGTCCTCAGCTGTACATCACAGAACAGGTCAGTGTGAGAGGAAGCAATTTGATGATGTCCTGGGCAAGAGTGCAGAATGCCTTGAACTAGTGTCATGAAACAATACTGTTGCTAGTCCTTGGGGGCCAGCATCTCTGCTATCAAAAATACTCAGACTTGAATGGTCTTGTTCAACAGGAGCCTTGCACTTGTCCCTCTGCATGCCCATAGGTGTGAGGACTCAATTCTCAGCCCTCAGCAGGGTTGTGTGGTATAGGAACTCTTTTACTTGTGCATATAAACCTGCACTGTAGATCCAGTTACATTCTTTTCCCCTCACTTTTCTGCAGTTTAAAGTTTATGTTTTCTTGCAGACTCGTTGTGACATCAAGAATGGAACTATCCTACAGCTGGCAGTTTCCCCGGTAAATGCTTCCTCACATCCCTTTTTTTCAGTTGGTATCCTCATGGCAGGTTGTTTCTTGCCTCTCAGCTTTTCTTTCTCCTTCTCCCCAAACTGTAGGGGACTTACCTTTGGTGCAGGCCTTTCTGCATAATCAGGTGAACACTTTTGTTTTCCCTCCTGATTGTGGTGTGTATCTTCCCTTTGGATGCTCTGCTATAAGGACTTTCTGTAAATAAATCCCGTGTACATTTTTATTACATTTTCTAGATTAGCATGTTGTAAAGCACCTGACAGATGCATTTCCAAAGTGAGTGCAGTTAGTAGTATTAGTCAGAAAGTAACAGTATTGGTGACTTAATGCAAAAATTAAAATGAGACAAATTTCAGAGGGGTTCCCAATGAATTCTTGCTATTGTGACCTTAGCAGTTGTCTTCTGCAAACTTGCTCCAGCTTCTTTTTTTATTGAAATTCTTAAACCTTTTTTGTGCAAGTGTCATGATATATAGCTGAGATTGAGTGGAATAGGAAGAGGTCACTTGGGCAAGAGGTGGTTGAGAGGATACGAGAAATATTCTAAGAAATCCTACAGAATGTCTTGTGAATACACAAAATGAGCTTGTGCTTTTCTTTGAATCTATGAGAGATTTTTCTTAACACTGTTTTTCTTTAATGGCCTCACTCCATATTTCTATATCCACCTGCACATATCAAGAAGAAAACCAAGCATTTGCTCTTACATGTAAAATAGCATTTTATTCACCTCTTGCTTGGCTGTAAATGTTGCTGAGTGCAGCGTTTTTTCAGTCTGTTTTAACTTCCTGACTGCTGTTACTTATCCTTTTATCGCTGGTATCTCTCTACCCTTGCTGTGGTCTCCCTGCCCACCCATGGACTTCTGACAGGATGCTGATGCTGGCAGAACTCAGCCTGCAGGTGACTAGTCTGTAACTGGCATCATTCCTCTTTCCTTCCAGTCTAGGGCAGCTCGCCAGCTGATGGAGAGGATCCAGTCACACAGTATGGAAGCCCGACTGGATGCCATGAAGGAATTGGCTAAACTTTCAGCAGATGTGACCTTTGCCACAGAGTTCATCAACATGGAAGGGATTACAGTGCTGACACGGCTTGTGGAGAGTGGGACTAAGCTTCTGTCACAGTAAGTTTCCTGTATTCCAGAGCTCTGCAACTGGGCCTCAAATGAAGGGCTAATTTGGCTTGCTGAAGTGCCATTCTTCATTTTCTCAGTTACAGTGAGATGTTGGCTTTCACCCTGACTGCCTTCTTGGAGCTCATGGACCATGGCATTGTCTCCTGGGACATGGTCTCAATAACCTTCATCAAACAGGTGAGTTTGGGTAAAGGAAGTGAGCAGATCTATTTCTTTTCATGTTTTAATGCAGCTACCAGGAAGAGCAGGATGACTTGTAGAAGCTGAGTTCTCACTGAGAGCACAGTGCACTCAGCTTTCTGAGCCCTGTCTCACTTGGCATGTCTCACTCATCACAGGGCTTTTGGAATGGGCATCTGTTGACCTGCTGGTTTATCTGTTTTTAGATTGCAGGGTATGTGAGTCAGCCTATGGTAGATGTCTCCATCCTCCAACGATCCCTAGCCATTCTAGAAAGTATGGTGCTAAACAGTCAGACTCTGTACCAGAAGATAGCAGAAGAGATCACTGTGGGACAGCTCATTTCTCATCTACAAGTGTGAGTATCCATTCAGCAGTGGTGTGATTTAAATCCATTTTGTGAATACCTGTTCATTTATAAATACATCTTTTTACATTTAGAACACTTTAAGATGCTAGTTTTAAAGTGCTATGGATTTCTAACAATTGTTTTTTTAAAGTAAAAAAATGGAAAAATATGTTCTGTGTTCTGTAACCAAACTGTGGCTGGGCTGTTGAGGTTGGATGGCAACGAAACAGAGAGGCATGCTCTTATTTGTGTTTGGTGTCTTCTACTGAAATAGGGGAGAAAAATTACCCACTCCATGTAAGTTTCCAGCTGTATCCATACAAACGACTGCAGTATAATGGCTTTACAGAGGTAGTTTCCGTACGGGAAACAAGCTGTGGTGGTGCTGAACTCTGAGCTCTGCTGTGATGCAGTCTGCACAATCTTCTGAATAATGGGGCTATTGGTCAGCAAATTTGTCAGCTTTTTGCAGGCCTTTTGAAGAGCTGGATGGCATGAATGTAGATTACCTTAATCCTGCTTGTCTGTAGAAATTCAAGATAGCTCTAGTAAATTTTCTTTCAGTGCAGGCAAAATAGCAAGTTGTAAAGTTCTATGCTGTCTGTTCTCTTATGATGCTCCCATTTTTTTTTCTGCAGCTCAAACCAAGAGATTCAGACATATGCCATAGCCCTGATCAATGCCCTCTTCCTAAAAGCACCTGAGGACAAGAGACAGGTTTGTTCTTGCTTTTTGATTTTAAATCTTAATAATGGTTAATACTTTATGCCTCAGAAATTATATTGTCTGGGCAAGGCAGACCATCAGACCTTGCCAAGAACTTACATAGCTGTTTCAGTGTGGCAACATAGGAGAAAAAGTACCATCCCATTAATCACATGTTCTGGAGCAGCACATCTGTGTTCAGCAGATGCTCACAAAGGAATCTGCAAGACCTTGAGACAGAAAGTAGTTCTCCATACAGCATGGCAGGTTTGGTGGGGTTTTTTGTTTTGGTTTGGTTTTGTTTTTAAGAAAGTTAATTTGTTATAGGAGTTGTAGGCTGTAGAGTTCTTGGGGTTTTTTTCACTTACTAAACAAACAGCTCCATCTCCCAAAAAAAAGGGACCTTTCATAATTCATAGGGGGGTATTCCTGCCAGTGTATGTGAGAAATGAAACTGTCCTGCTCTGAGGAAAATCCCAGGATCTCAGCTACATGCAAGATGTGCTTATGTCTGTATTGTGTGTGAAGTCTTCTCTAGTGCCCCGTTTGTGCCTTATGTCTGGACTTCGAGCTAAATCCTGTCTGCTTCTCTTTGTGCCTTTTTTTGCTTTCTGCCAGCAGGACAAGCTGCTTAACCCACTAGACCTGCCCATCACCGTAAGTAACTCGAGCCTGGGGGCTGGTCATGCAGAACTGTAGGCATGTTAGCTTTTCTCAAGTTATGCCTCCTTGTACTCAGAGATGATGTATACAGGCTTCAGATAGGGGATGAACCTAGGGAGAAGGGTGGGAAGACTCCTGGGGATGTACACAGACCTTGATAGGGAGAAGAAGCAGTAGTAGGATAAATCTTGAATGACTTATTGTGCAGACAAGATAAAGATGATTGTAAAAGAAAATTATAGCATAAGACAGGCCACCATGAACAAATTTTAAAAGTGGAGCCATTTCTTTAGAAGTCTGGATCTCCTTAAACAGGAGAGTTACAGTCTGAGTTTATGCGCTGAATCTCACTTGTGTTGAATGCCAGTTTCATATCTAGCTGCTTTGACAGGTAAAGCTGCTTGTCTGAATTCACAAAATTCTAGTACTGGTTGGGGGCTAGAGCCTACATTCTGCCTAATCTGTGACTTCTCCCTTATGGGAATTTTACTATAAGAACGTTTTTGCCCCATGTTATCTCCAAGTGAATCACCACTCTTGTTAATATTAATGATTTGGAATCTGCTGCATCTTTAGATTCTCAAGCATTTTTTAGATTGTCCAGGTGGCACAGGGAATGATGCACTTTTGCCAAGAGTAGAGTGCCTTTAGAGGAGAAACTATTGTTTCAATAAATGTTATGCAATTTCTAAAATTAATGGATATGCTTAGCACATGAAGGAAGAACATAGTCCTCTGTTGGTAATTTGGCCAAGATATGAATTTTCATAGCAAAAAAAATTCCAAGGGAACTTTCACTTTTTTCCTTTTCCCTCTCCTTTTCCTTTACTTTTTTTACCACCTTGAAACACCATCCACTTGACCACAAAGGGCCATGAAAATTATTAAGGGACTCAAATATATTTTATAATAGAGATTGAGAGATTTGGGATTGCTCAGTCTCGAGAAGGCTCAGGAAAGTCTTGCCAATATGGATAAGTATCTGATGGAAGGTAATAAAAGGAAATACATCTCTTCTCAATAGTGCCTGTTGACAGGACAGGAGGAGGTGGGCACAGCTCAAGCCCTGGGAAATTCCACCTGAACATATGCACACACAAAACCAAACAAAAAGTAATGAGAGGGTGATCAAACCCAGGAACAGGTTAGACTGAGAGCTTGTGGAGTCTCCATCAGTGGAGGTGTTAAAAACCTGACTGGACATGGTTCTGTGCATCCTGCTCTGTCTGATGTTGCTTGAACCAGGGGAACTTGACTAGTTGATCTCAAGACATCTCTTCCAAGATCAATGATTCTGTGATTCTATGACCCCATCAAGCCTCAAAGTGGGCTTTACTGGATTTGCATTAGAACATAGATCCCTTAGCAGTGGTTAGGCTATGTGCATGCTCATGCTTCTTAAAATGCTATTTAGAATTGTTTAATTGTCTTTGTCCTTCACACTGTTTATCTGCTTTAGTCACCTGTTACTTCATCCCATGTATGATCTAATTCCCTCAGAGTAAGGGTTCTTTGTGTTGCATGCAGGAACAAGTCCTAACAACAGGCCTTACTCTATTCTCAGTATTACCTCTCACAAATCATAGTATAAATACTGACTCAGAGGGCAGTGTGTTATGTCTGAAACCACTTCCTACTTCATCTAGTTGCTTTTTTGATACTTTCCACTCAAGTGCTGACTCATTTTGGTTGAAACATGAGTGCTGCTGAACTTGCAGCCATTTTGGTGTGGCTATCAGACAGTATATCATTTTCTGGTGGTTTTTCTAGGTTTCTGTCTAGAGCAAAAAGTGATTACAAGGACTTGAAATGAGGCTAATATACACATTTTGCCAGACTCCTTGTAAAGCCTTTCGAGCAGGGTTGATATGAACAGTTGGAACAGTTTTGGATTGCTGAGAGTGTACAGCTGATTTGAATGCAATTATCTAAGACTGCACATCTGCTTCCAGTTCCCAATCTGCACTGCACAGGAATGTGAAGAGATCTTGGACTGGTGGTTCTCCTGGAGTTCTTCCAAATGATGTATTGCCTGACAGATTTTTCTTACCCTGCTTATAACAGCAAATCTTCTGATATTATTCCATCTTGACATTACTATTTATATCAGCTACCAGTTTAGGTTGGGGACTGAGCTGTTGGACGGTATAGCAGCATAGGTGAAAAGTACCTGGGAGTGCTGGTGGATGGAAGGATGACCATGAGCCAGCAATGTGCCCTTGTGTCCAAGAAGGCCAGTGGCATCCTGGGGGTGAATTAGAAGGGGGGTGGCTAGTAGGTCAAGAGAGGTTCTCCTTCCCCTTTACTCTGCCCTGATGAGACAGCATCTGGAATATTGTGTCCAGTTCTGGGCCCCTCAGTTCAAGAAGGACCGGGAAGTGCTTGAAAGAGTCCAGCACAGAGTGATCAAGATGATGGAGTGGAACATCTCCCATATGAGGAAAGGCTGAGAGAGCTGGCTCTCTTCAGTTTGGAGAAGAGGAGAATGAGGGGTGACCTCATCAATGGTTATAAATATATAAGGGGTGAGTGCCAGGAGGATGGAGTCAAGCTTTTCTTAGAGGTGACAAACAATAGGACAGGGGGCAACAGTTATAAACTGGAGCATAGGTGGTTCTGTATAAATACAAAGAATTTTTTCACTGTGAGGGTGACAGAGCACAGTACAGGCTGCCTAGGGAGGTTGTAAAGTCTCCTTCCCTGGAGACGTTCAAAGCCCACCTGGATGTGTTCCTGTGTGACCTGCTATTGGTGACCCTGCTCTGGCAGGGGGGGTTGGACTTGATGATCTTTCAAGGTCCCTTCCAGCCCCTAACTTTCTATGATTCTATGATAGAAACCACTTTCCTAGCAGGTGCAGTGAGACTGCGGGTATTTTTAAAAGTACGTCTTCACAGTTTACTAGGAAAAAACAGGTTAAATTTTTGCAGGTCCATGTGTAATTGGTCCTGGATCTGAAGGCTTGCAGCAGATAGTGGCATCTGCTGTGACTGTTTGTCATCATAATGTGATGGTTGGGAAACCCTCATCTGGGGAAAGAAGCCATGCACTGAAGGGGAAAACCGGAAGCCTTCCTTTAAGCATGAAAATTATTTATGCTTTGGCTTTGTAAACTGAAGTGCTTCTGCACATTGTATTTAAACTGACTTCTAAATATCTTTCTAGGAACTGAGAAAAAGGAAATTTAAATTTTGGAGGGAGGAGGCCTGAAAACTACATCCTCTAGCCCTTCTGATCTTGGTTGTATGCCTAAGTATAGAAATTTGTGAAATGCTAACCGAAGGAAACTTTTGTAGATGACAGATTTTTCTGGGCAACCCACAGTATGCACCCTGTATCTTCTGATATTAAAGTATCATTAGATGTCCAATGTTAAGCTAAATTTACATCTGTTCTTTGACAACACTAGTGCCTTTCTTCGTATTAATGATGTTTTGTAGAGGAGCCCTCTGTGAGTTGTGCCACATAAAGATGACCCTTGTATCCCAAGTTGATGCTTGTTTTGGGGTGAGATTGACATGCTAGATTGACAGTTTGTTTCAATGCACTTTGTTGTGTGCCAGCGCTATCTTCAGTTCATAGGCTTCCTTCTTTCTCACCTTTCTGCACAATGTGGGTTTTTTGTTTATATTTCACTCATGTTATTCCGTCTCTGAATTCCACAACAGGAAATGGCTAACGCATTTGCCCAGAAGCACCTGAGGTCTATAATCTTAAATGTAAGTATGTCTGGATTGACAACAGTGTTTCCTAATATTCTCTCAGTAGAGGTTCCACTTATGCAGAGTATACATTCTACTGCCCTCAAACCACTTTCCTGAAAGTGACTCTTTCAGAGGTGAATTTGGAGCCACTTGTTCAAAAGGGAGTTATCAGAGTGCTGTTACAAAGAATTATCATTATGCTTCTGATGGAATATGGAGGTTCAAAAGCTGAATCTTCATATACAGAGATGTATATGCAGCCTGGCAAATGCTGACAGCTAATGCCTCAGTTTTTACTTGTATCCTTCTCATTTCTATCCTATCCTTTATTTTGCAGCATGTGATCAGAGGAAACCGCCCGATTAAAACAGAAATGGCACATCAGCTGTATGTGCTACAGGTCCTGACCTTTAATCTCCTGGAAGAGAGGATGATGACCAAGATGGATCCTAATGATCAGGTCACTATTATAGCTGAGTAAGATCTGATAGAATAGGATGTACATGGGGCCTTATTCCTGAGCTGCTTAGCTCCACAGAATTTGCAATAGATGGTGCATAAAGTTTCAAGACCACCCCTCACAATGTAGTCCTTTAGATTAGGGTACACTCAATACTATCCTGCTATATGCTAGGGGAACTTTAGCGATGTAAGTGTCACTAGGAGCCATAAATTCCTTTCTTGACCAGTGTGATGCCAGCTGTCAAACAGATTACTCCACCTATATGGAGGTCACATAATTTTATCCATTTTCTTGAAGTATACAAGGAAGCTGGGCATTTTTAAGTTGTTATTCAGTCATTAGATGCATTCCTTAGCATTATCTGAATGCCCAGGTATTAGCCACAATTAAATGTGGGGCAATTAAAGGAAAATGCACACAAACGTTTTACATTACCCGTTTGCTTTATCCAACCGACTGAAATTTGCCATTTTGAAATGTATTGCCTCTCCTTACATAGTGGTAATGACCTTTTGCAGCTCTGTATTCACTGTGTGAGCTCTAGAGAAAGAAGTGGGACTGTGCATTTTATGAAAATACTGCCCCAAAACGTTGATCCCATTTTACCATTTCTCTGTCTTTTGCCCTTCAGGCACAGAGAGACATCATATTTGAATTGAGAAGAATTGCATTTGATGCAGAGTCTGACAGCAACACCGTCCCTGGCAGTGGAACAGAAAAACGCAAAGCCATGTACACCAAGGACTACAAGATGCTAGGATTCACTGTATGCATCTAGAGAGTGCTGATTGTAAAGCATGTAAAGGGAATCTAAGCAATCTCCATCACATTGCCGAGGATATAAGGAACAGAAATAGCTGTTTGCTTTACCATATTTCTGTATATGAGTTTTAGACTCCCAGGGAAGATCATTACGAATTAGCTGACTGGTTAAATGCCAGGCATGTTCTCTAGAGATATTTACTTACCATATGCACCTATTGTATGAAGTATTTGGAATCAGCCTCTCGCCTACAAAGTTTAGATAGTGTTGTTAGCAGGTGTCCAAGGTTACCTCTTGGACAGGTGTGAGGGAGTGCTTGAGAGACCTGAAGTTGTAAAATTCATTCAGAGAAGTTTCTTACATTATTTCTTTGAGCTAATTTGTTTGGGTTCTTTCTACACACTCTTTTCCCAGAATCACATCAATCCAGCCATGGATTTTACTCAGACTCCTCCAGGGATGCTGGCACTGGACAACATGCTCTACTTGGCAAAATTTCATCAGGATACCTATATCAGAGTAAGTAAAGTTGCTGTTTTTTGCAGACACCAACACTTCAGCAGCTCTTAGTGTGTGTTGCATCTCCTTCTTGTAGATTGTTCTGGAGAACAGCAGTCGAGAAGATAAGCATGAGTGTCCCTTTGGGCGCAGTGCCATTGAGCTTACCAGGATGCTTTGCGAGATCCTGCAAGTTGGGGAACTCCGTAAGTACCATGTATTATCCCAGTTTCCCAAGTTGCTGGGCTAGTGCTTCTGGAAGCAGCTTACAGGCTGACCAGCATTCACAAGTGTCTGTACCTTGATCTGACTTCTTCCATGTAAGGATTGGGAGAGCTTGGAGTCGCAGTGTCAGTGTCCCAGTGATAATACAAATATCAAAGTAAAGTAAGAAATACTGTTGTGTGCATGCTGCTACCCCAGAAAAACTGACAACAGTGAAAGGCTTCAACTTCCTGAAACTTCTGCAGTGTGCTATATGAAAAAAATAATGCTCTAGAAACCATCATGAATTTGAGAAAAGTTTAGCAGCTCTGATAGTCTTAAAACAGCATTCTAAGGCAATTAACCACTATAAGAAATTCTGCCAGAGGGAAGTGGGAAACAACTGCAGTCATTTGAGCGGACTGGTGTGAAAAGAGCACTTGGGTCACAGAAGCTCACGTCAGGATAGTTGCCATTCCTGGTGTAGGCTGTGTATGTGGAGACAAAGCATTGAACTGTCTTAATCTCTTTGAGTTCATACTATTGTACACCATCATGTTTCTGTCGCTGTAGTGGATTTTAGTTGCTCTTAGTAGGTCTTGTGCAATAAGCTCACATGGTTGTGGTTTGCTTTCTTCCTGAAGCCAATGAAGGCCGAAATGACTATCACCCCATGTTTTTCACCCATGACCGTGCATTTGAGGAGCTATTTGCCATCTGCATACAGCTGTTGAACAAGACCTGGAAAGAAATGAGGGCAACAGCAGAAGATTTTAATAAGGTTAGAGCGGAGGTGAGGTATATTTGTAGAATCTTTTGCAGAACAGCACGTGTTCAGACAGCCTGTGAACTTGGTTAAAGAGTAGGGCACAAGAAGGTATGAGAGATCATTGACATTGGCAGAAATGGAGGATGGTCCAACTTTTGTTTTGTACAACCCAAGGTAATCCTTTGTTTTTCTGAGTCTACAAAGTCACTAGTACGTTGACACCCCTGGCCCTGTTTGTTCCATGTCAGTTCTTTGCTTCCGCTTATCTGTGCCCTAGTTCTCTGCTGCCATTAATCAGCAAGAATGTGACTTGCTTTCTCCCTGCCCAACCTCTTTAGGTTATGCAGGTTGTGAGGGAACAGATCACACGGGCTCTCCCCTCTAAACCTAATTCCTTGGACCAGTTCAAGAGCAAACTGCGAAGCCTGAGCTATTCTGAAATTCTGCGACTACGCCAGTCTGAGAGAATGAGCCAAGATGATTTCCAGTCACCGCCTATTGTGTAAGTGCCAAACAAAACCAGTTGCCTTTTGTGCTTGCCATTACCTCAATTTTCTGCTTAACTCTTCCATATTTTATTGCCAGAGAGTTGAGAGAGAAAATCCAACCTGAGATTTTGGAGCTGATAAAGCAACAGCGCCTGAATAGGCTTTGTGAGGGAAGTAGCTTCCGGAAAATTGGAAATCGCAGAAGACAAGGTAAGGTAACATCATCTGCTGTGCATTTTTCATGTGAAGAACTGTAGGCAAATAAAATTTTATGTATTAATCTGTTAGCTGGCTTGTTCACAGAAAGGAAAGCTGGCTACCTGGTCTATCTATACCAGGGATGGAACAGATACGTGTTTCTAAGAATGTAGCTATGGCCTAATGAACAAGAAGCCGTGCTGAGGAAGCTAGGAGATTAGAGGGATTGGGTGCAAAGACTGTAGAACAGTGCCTGTAGGACCTAAAGTGAATGATCTTGCTCATCTTACTCTACTTGATGTGTGTTCCAGAAAGATTTTGGTATTGTCGCCTGGCTCTGAATCACAAGGTGCTACACTATGGAGATCTGGAAGATAATGCCCAGGGGGAAGTGACCTTTGAATCTCTACAGGAAAAAAGTAAATCCTGATTACTGCTTGGAGCACGCTGCATTGTTCTGTGCTTTGCTCTCTAGAGACATTTATGAGTACAGTCCTAGAGATGAAAGCAAAAGAGCTGTGGTGGAAACGTGACTGAAGTGACATCAACTTTCAGTCCTTGACAAAATCCTTTGGGTCTTGGAATTGCTTGGCATTTTTTATAGCCACCAACTGCAGGGATATATTGCTGGTAGTGTGTTTTGGAAAACTACGGTTATGAGCTACAAAAACAGGAATAATGCTCAGTTGCAAAGACAAAACAAAGTTCTGTCTTTTCCTGGTTAGATTTCTTGTTTGCTTTACAATTTCATTATTAGTTCCAGTTGCAGACATCAAAGCCATTGTCACAGGGAAGGACTGTCCACACATGAAGGAGAAAAGTGCACTGAAACAGAACAAGGTAAGCGCTTCCCTTCTGCTAGTGACTAATATACAGTGCTAGAGTTGAAGACTATGAAAGCAAACAGCAGGAGCAAATGGTCTTCCACACTGCAAGTGTATATTTTACAAAGCCCATCTCATACCTGGGCCTTTTCCTAATACTCATTGAGGCTGCTTCGTGCTGTGAGCATGGTGTGGTCATGCTACAGGCTGCCCAGAGCTGCTCAAAGACTGGTATGGGAAAGTGCATTGAGCTGCTGCGAGGCAGCTTCTCTTGTGGGTTTAGCAAACAGAAGGTGCTATGATGTTTTTGTTCAGTCAATGAGTGAAAGATTCTTTTCCATTCAGGAAGTTTTAGAATTGGCCTTCTCGATATTATACGATCCTGATGAGACCTTGAATTTCATTGCACCTAATAAATATGAGGTAAGAAATATAGCTGTTAAGCAGTAAAATACAAAGCAATTAACTTCAGAGACTAAGAAAGATCAGTTGCTTCTCATTAAAGGCTTGAGCAGTGACTCCCACCAGGTTCATTCTTGGAATATGGTGTCAATGCTTATTGTGATTCTTCTTCTTTTTTCAGCTATCTTTATCTTTTTAAAAAAAAGACATAAACCCAAAAATTTTCCCTAGTCTACTTTCTTTTCTCCTCTGCAGTCAGTTGTTATCTTATCCCCATTCTATAAGACACTGATGCCTAAAAGAGCTTCACTTTTTCTGTTGTTATGCCACAGTAGAAACTTAGCCCTCTCCTGGCATCATGGGGTCACGCTGACCTCTAGGCCTCTTAACTGCCTGTAGAAATTTTCATGTGCACTGTTTTGGGGTTGTTTTTTTTCCCCCATAGGTTCGCTCCCTCCCATGTTTCCTATGTTAGAGCTGTTTAGGAGGATCTTGTAATTGTTGCATGGATAAGAAGATTCAACATAACCTGTTGTTCATGCTGGAGTTGTGAATTATCTTTCTTCTCCACAGTACTGTATCTGGATAGATGGGCTCAATGCTCTCTTGGGGAAGGACATGTCCAGCGAGCTGACTAAAAGCGACCTGGACACGCTGCTCAGCATGGAGATGAAGCTGAGGCTGCTGGATCTGGAGAACATCCAGATTCCCGAGGCACCGCCGCCCATCCCCAAGGAGCCCAGCAGCTACGACTTCGTCTATCACTACGGCTGAGGGGGCCGCGAGGCGGTGGCGCGCGCCCCCCGCCTGGCCTCTCGCGCGGGGGGGCGGGGCCGTGGGGAAGGGGCGGGGCTGCCCGCGACGCGTTACTTTTGTACGAGCTGCAACACGACCGTGACGCTGCTCCGGCTGCCGCCTCCTTCCGAACGGGGCCCACCCAGCCCGCGCCGGCACGGCTACGCTCGCCCGCCGCCCCTTCACCGGCACCGCCCCTCCTTTCGGCGCTGACCCCCAAAGCCGCCTTACAGTCCCGACGCGGTGGGGGCCCGGGACTCATGGCGGGGAGGGTCGGGCGGTTCTGCTCTACTACGGCTTCTCCATCGGCATCACCTACAAGTGGTAGATGAAGGGGAGGGGCGGTAGTGACGGCGGCTGTCGGTCCTGCAGCGCTTCCCCTTCCCGATGCTGGCCAGCTTCCTGCACCGCCTCCTCATCTTCGGCCTCTTGGCTCTCCCCCGCGGCCTGGCCAGCTGCCGCTCTGTGCGACTGCGGGCCGCGCTCTCCTGGCCTGACCGCATCCGCCGGGCGCGCGAGCGGGGCAGGGCAGCGGTGGCGCCCTCACCGTTCAGGCTGTACCGGAGCCGTTTTCGGGCCTCGTGGGAGCCGCAGGGTCCCGGGTCGGCCCAGCTGCGCTCCCGTGGTGCCGGCTCTGCCTCAGAGGTTGCGGTATGAGCATCGGCGTCAGTCCCGGTTCGGCTGCGGTGCCTTGATGGGGCAGTGCGGACACCGGCTGGGGTGTAGGGGCTGCTCCGCGCTTAAGTTTCTGAAGCAGCTTCGGACGCATCGGGACCTACTATGAGAATCCTGCGTCTCCACAAATTGCCTCCTCAAGTTATTTTTTTAATGTTGGTTTCAAGCAGCTATGTAATTTCCGGAGTTTTCTCTGGTTGGAACTTGGTCTTTATCGTAGAAGGTCGTCACACATGACAAAAACTACTGTAGCTGAGACCAAGGAGTGAACCTACTACTCAGAGCACAGAGCTCTTTGGCCGTACATTATGTTGGTTCAGTTGTCATCATGCTACCTCTCACTGAACAGCATCTGGCCTAAGATTCCTAACAAGGTTTGCAATGTCTTACATAAATATGTACTATGTTTTTCTGAAGAGTACTCCCTCCCCATGTGTAGCAGTACCACCTTTCAGCATAGCATGCCCCTGGATCAGTAGAACTGGTTCCTGTGATAACCTATACACAAGGGGAACGAGACTGTAAAAAGCTGCACCAGGATTCAGTGTGCGCTGAGGATTGTTGCAAGACAATTTAATTTACAAGGAACGTGACGGAAACATAAGGAGTGAAGCATGTCTGAGCAATGTTGGCACTAAAGAGTTACCCTAAGGAAAATCTTTAGTTTTTTTCTGGGTCTGGTCAGCTGTTTACATTGTTAATAGATGTTTGTGGGTTGTTTTCTTCTAATGTAGTGACAGGCAGTTAACTTAAGGGTGTGGTTTGTTTTTTTTTTTTGGTAAGGTTAAGTGGGTAAGTTTTTTTGGTTAGGTGTTGGGTTTGGTTGTGTGTGGGGGGGTTTACTGGGGGGCAGGGGGGTGTTTCGTTTTTTTTGTTTTGTTTTTATTCAGCTCTGTCATGTTCCTTGGATATTGCACTGAGTAACTGGAGCTTCCTGTATGTCACTCTCCCTGTAAGTACAAACACCATCTTCCCTGGGAGCCATCTGGTGGGGCTAAGAAAGTGCTTTGGTAGAGTCAGTTTCTTAAGTGGGTGTTTCTTAAGCTTGGTAGGACTGGCATGCAGGGTCTTTAATAGCTTGCTGGCAGCCATGTAGAAATGATTGATCTGCTTCCTATTAGTACTTGGATGGGAAGGACTACCTTGCAGGAAACTAACAGTGTATTTTCGTCCTTTCAGCTACACAATGACCAAATCCTCTGCCATTCTCTTAATCCTTTTTTCACTGCTTTTCAAGCTGGTAGAAGTGGTAAGAGTCTCACATAATGCTTCAGGGAGGGAGAAGGTCAGATCCAGGGAAATAGGGAGTACATGTATAATAAATGTATAACTAGAGGAAGAATGCAGTTATGTGGGTGAATCTGAAAGAGTAGGTGTCTTTCTCTGCTCAGCTTCAGGAGCCTGTAGTGACTTTATATTTGCTCTCATCTAGAGGGTGTAAATGCTGGTGGTGGTTCTGCTCATTGCTGGTGGGCTCTTCATGTTCACCTACAAGTCCAGACAGTTCAATCCACAGTGGTTTGTGCTGGTGCTGTATGCCTCTTTTCTTGGGGATATTCACTGGATTATCATGCAGATACTCATGCAAAAGGCTGAACTGGTTATGTCAGGTGTTAGGAAGTGGGTGGTGGTACCAGTAACGGAGGGGTATAAGGAGGTGGTAGCCCCTACTGCAGAAACAAAACATCTTGTATAAGGGACAGTGTTTGAAAGCTGGGTCAGGGGTTATCTTATGGTTAAACAAACCACCACAAATAAAGATGGTTTGGCCCTGCAGCAGCACTGGACTGCACTACAAATAAGGTGTATTTCTAGGAGTGGTATTAATAAAGGTTCCAGGAGCTATTTTATTTCCTGGCTTGTTGCTACCTGGTCTGCTACTGATTCTCTTTCAGGGCTCCAGAATCTCATTAATCTCATATTTCACCTTCAGCCACTCATGTTCCTGGTGCTCTTCCCACTCTTTGTGGTGTTTGAGGGTGCATAAGTTAATTAGAGAAAGCACGGATAGCTTCACAGAGTGCTTGGGTTGATAGCTTATCTGTCTGTTGTTTGAGATTATTCAATTAACTAAATGAACAGCTATGATCTTTACAAAGTTTCTAGAGGCCTGGAATTGCAAGGACCCAGATATACCTAATGCTAGCAGAATATTAAAGAGTATTTAATTAAAGAGACCCCTGACACACTTGCGGAAGGGCTGTGAAGAACAGGTCCACATCCTTTTGATACTGGAATGTGAGCAGCCTACCCCCATCTTGTTGTGAGGAGTCCTGGGTGCTGGGAAAGGCACTCTGCTACTCACTGTCTCGTTCCTAGGCCTGCTTTTGTCCATATCAGAGAAGCTCTTCTGTTTCCATGAAGTAGGAATGCTGTTCTTTCTGGTAGGGAAGCTGTTCTTGGGTGGAATTCTTGCCTTTGTTCTAGGCTTTTGAGCGCCTCCTGGTTTCCAGAACACCTAACCTCACACTTTCCATTGCTGGCATTTTTAAGGTAAGGCATAGTTCCTATGCTAATAATATTAGAAGGCAAATACTGAGTCATCCTTAATGGGCCTCATTTGGTGGGAACGTCTTTAGAGCCTTAGAAATAATTTCCTATTATTTTTATTCTCGCACAGGTATTTAATGCTTTGCTGTGCAGTCTCTGCCATTAAATGCCTTGGTCCCTGACAGCAAGGGACAGAAACTACTGTCTGTTCTGTAAATAAAGGTCCAGAGTTTGATGGGATCTTGGATAGGCTAAAACATGAGTCTTGTGAGCAATGGCTGCTTTGGGAGGGCAGAGCGATAACAAGGATATGTTCTTGCATCAGGCTGGGGTATCACCAAACCACTGGTTTGAGCTATCTCTTTAACCTGGTATGGCACGTTCTCCCCTCTGAGGAATTCAATACAAATAATTTTCTGTTGAATGGTAATGTGAAATTTGTCTTATCTGGAGGTCATAGAATTCCCAGGTAGCCAAGCTGTTTAGTTAGAGGACTTAACAATCCCACATCCTGATATAGGAGGCCAGCCTGTTTCTGGAAACTGTTTTTAAAGTCTCTTGTGCATGGAAAAACTTGCTGATGGAAGCAACCTAGCAGCTTGATCTGCGCTTGAGCAGAAAAACATCTTAATGCACGTTTCCTCAGGTCCTGCCCTGCCACTTGTCATGCGTTTTTCTTTTTTTTCCCTCACAGGAAATCTGAATTTTGTTCCTCACCATGTGTTTGCTGGGAGACCACCTCAGTCTCTTGAACTGGCTGGGCTTTGCTATCTGTCTGTCAGGAATCTCCCTTCATGGCATTCTCAAAGCCATGAATTCTAAAGGTGATTCTGTTTTAAATCCCTTTCTGTTTCTCTGTAGGCATTCTCGTAGCTTTACTAGGAGTTGTGTCTACTTCCAGCTCCTTGCCAGTGCCAGGCTTGATGGGTACTCTGGTGAGTTTGTTATTGAATGGGCTGTCTGTGTGCAGGTGAGAAAGCACCAAAGCTACACAGAGGTGGGCTTTGTCCCTGACCCGGAACTGCTGCTGCACTGCACTTAACATGGTGAGGAGGAGGCAAAGGATGTTGGAAACCCAGACCAACACTGACTGAACATGAAGCACAAAGTCCCCTACTCACTTCTTACTGACCCTGCCTGCAGCTGTGTAGGAGGAAGGAGAGTCCTGCTGTTCTGTGGCAATGTGGATCTGTAGATGCTGCACAAGGAACCAGCAATATCCTCTTCACAAAGAGCAAATCTGGAATATGAGCTCTTGTTTCAGTGGAAGTAGAACAACATGGTGAGACTGGGAATGCTATAGAAAGCTCATTAGGGAATCCTGAAGGCTGTATATTGAGTGTGGACCATAAGCTGTAGAGAGTGTAGACATGCCTGGACTGCAGGCTGAATGGCTCAGGGATTATTTTAATGTTGTTTAGGCTTTGCCTTCAAAAGAGAAGGCAGATTTACCTTCAAATACTTAATGATTCTAACTAGGAACTACCATAGATGACTATCTATAAAACTGTAGACTTGTCCCACTGAGAAGGAGCCTATGTGATTCAGGGGTGACTAATAATAGGACAAGGGGCAACGTTTATAAACCAGAGCATAAGTGGTTCTGTATAAATATTAGAAACAATTTTTTCACTGTGAGGGTGACATAGCACTGGCACAGGCTGCCTTGGGAGGTTGTGAAGTCTCCTTCCCTGGAAACATTCAAAGGATGAAGGGCCAGGATGTGTTCCTGTGTGACCTGCTATAGGTGACCCTATTCTGGCAGGGGGAGGGTTGGACTCAATGATCTTTTGAGGTCCCTTCCAACCCGAAACTTTCTATGATTCTATGTGCCTGGTGACCTCCACATTCAGTGTGCTTATTAAGGAGAGAATTGAGTGCTGGTATTTGGAACCAATTAAACAGAGCCAAATGGCTGCTGTTTGGAGTAAAGAGGGATTCTTTCCTTTTAGATCCATATTGACCTTGCTACTGCGTGCCCAATTATTTTTGAGGCTCCGCACACAAAATGTTGCACATGAACAGGATCCTTGATTTCTTAAGGCCAGGGCTGTCTTCTGTAACCTGTTATTTGTGCCAGCCAAGAGAGCATACTTACTTGTCTACCTTCATGCATGAACAGGACACTGTGTCTTAAGAAGACTTAGTATTGTGGCTTTCTTTGTAGGGATCTTATCTCTTTGCCCACTGGATTGGATCAGTTAGTGCTGCAGCCTTGTCCCACAAAGGGGAATGGTGCAGGATTTGAGGTGTGTCCTTTTCCTGTCTGCTAAGACACAAGTGATATTAAGCAGGTGGCTGTTTTTTTGCATAGCAGAATTTTCACCTCTTTGAAAGTTTTGTTTGATGCTAGCTTTTGGAGTGGAAGTAACTTGAGAGAGACCCCCATAGGGATAACAACGTGATCCTTCTCCTGAGAGGAGCTGGGATTTAAAGTTCTTGTATTCTGTTGAAGAATCTGAACCGTTCTGGCTAGATTGTGCCTCTGTTATCTAGCTCCATAGTTGTCAGATACAAGTCTTGATTATTTCAATAAAAAGTATGTCTGGCAAAAAAATGGTTCTGAAGAAGGAAGCTTATGTTAATAATGATCAATTTAATGGTGTTCTGGGAAACACTGGTAACTTGCTTCAGAGCAGACAGCAGGTGGTGCATTTACCTCACATAAAGCTACTAACTGTCAGTTCAGGCCAGGCTGGTGCACCAAGGGATCTGGTGTATCAAGGGGGGTGCCTGGAGCTTAAAATGGTTTGGTCTGCCTCTTGGTGTGCAATGAAAATGCCAGAAATGGAGAAAGAGGCAAGGGTGAAGGACTGAAAGGAGAGAGGCGTGCTGGAGCAATGGTACGAAGAAAATGAGAAAGCACGAGCTTGTAGCCATAGTAGTGCATTGCAGACTCTAGGCCTGAAGAGGTAGGGTTGGAGTCTACTTGGAGACAAGATGGAAGTATGGAGGGGAATGTACTGCAGAGTAGGTGCTGGGAGTACCAGTAGAGTCCCTCTTTGCCTCTGGAAATATCCCTGGGAGGCTATGCAGCTCCTTGGCCTTGTACAGTGGTAGCCAAGGCCCCTTGTCATTGCTGAACCTGTTTTAGACTTGTTAATCTGAGCCTGATGTGCAGGCCCAGGGGCTTTGAGGGCTTCAGACTTTCAGAAGTCCCTTTGTGCCACAGTGTGCTCCCTGCAGTCTTCTGCGAGGAGCAACGAAGCTCAGTGGTTGTGCAGACTGTTTACTGATGAGACCTGAGTCAGGGGATGCTTTAGGGGATGGGAGAAGTATTTTTTTGTTCAGTCCCTCGTGTGTGGCATGGTTTGGTTCTGCTCTCTCCTCAAAGGAGGAGTGTGAAGGCTGAGTGAGTACACTGGAACCACTCATGAAGCTCTGCAGTGTATGTGAGTTCATGCTGTGTGGGCCAATGCACACACACTGACACAGACATGCACAGGAAACAGAAGGCTGTCACTGAATATTTATGGTGTTTGAACTAATTAACTAGCAGACGCAAAGCTGAGTGAATTTCAAAGGTGCTGCAAAATCTTGCCTGTAATACCAGGTGCTTACATGTGTAAGGAATTACCCACAGAATCACAGAATGTTTAGGTTGGAAGAGACCTCCAACATCATCCAGTCCAACCTTTGACCAACACCATAATCTAACTACTAAACCATGTCCTTAATGACCAGGTCCAAACGCCTTTTAAATGCCTCCAGGGATGGTGACTCCACCATTGCCCTGGGCCATTTAAATGCTTGACAACCCTCCCAGTGAAAAAATGTTTCCTAACATCCATCCTAAACCTCCCTTGGCACAGCTTACATCCATTCCCTCTGGTCCTATCACACTTTACTAAGGAGAAGAGTCTGTTTTCCTCCTGGCTCCAACCTCCCCTGAGGCAGTTGCAGAGAGCCATGAGGTCTCTTCTCACCTCCCCTTCTCCAGACCAAACACCCCCAGCTCCTCAGCTCCTCACTGGACTTGTGCTCCAGGCCCTTCATGAGCTTTGTTGCCCTTCTCTGGACACACTCCAGCACTTCTATGTCCCTCTTACAGTGAGGGGCCCAGAACTGAACACAGTACTCAAGATGTGGCCGCACCAGAGCTGAGTACAGAGGGATGTTCACCTCCCTATTCCTGCTGGCCACTGAGTTTCTAATACAAGCCAGGATGCCCTTGGCCTACTTGGCCACCTGCACACACTGCTGACTCATATTAAGTTGACTGTCAACCAATACCCCCAGGTCTCTTTCCAACTTAGAGCTCTCTAACCACACTTCCCCAAGTCTCTATCTTACCATGGGGTTGTTATGACCCAGGTGTAAGACCTGGGATTTGGCCTTGTTAAACCTCATACAATTAACCTTGGCCCATTGGTCTAACCTGTCTAGGTCCTGCTTTAAGGCTTCCCTACCCTCCAGCAGATCAACAGACCCACCTAGTTTGGTGTCATCTGTACTCATTCCCCTGGGAGACCTCTTATTTGAAGAAGATGCTTGGCTTCCTGCTGAAATTTCAATACAGTAAATCTCCTGATGGCAAGGAAGAAGTGTCTCTGCACTCCTCTGGTCCTCTGTGCAGCAAACAAGGTATCATGAGCAAGCTTACTGTGGAGAAGCCAGCCGGGCTCCAAAACACAGGAATGGCAAGGCAGAGCAGTAACACAGGGCTTCATTGCTTGTTTTAGTAGAATATCTGTAGGTTGTATTACATGGTTTGTGGTTGGTGCCCAGTGAGGTGGGGAAAGGGGAGCTTGGGGTGCAGAGGGCTGGAAGGCTGCTTCCCACTCAGCCTGGGGCTGTAAAGGGATTACATTAATCTGTGGTCTTTCCAGTGGCAAATAATTGGCCCTAGTTCTGTACTGCTGCTTCTGCACCAGGACTTTTTGTTTTTCCTTTCTTTCGTTGGGGTATGCAAGTTTTGATATTTACAGCCTTAGGATTCTGCAGTCCCAGGAAGCCAAAAGAACTCTTGCTCCTAATATGCAGCCAGTACTTGGAAATGTCTCACTTTTCTGGAGTCATGATAACCTGGGAGGTTCCATGTCCTGCAGTTGTTTGGGGAATCATATTTAGGGGGGGGGCGTGAACTGTTTGTCATGCTTTGCACTACGAAAGGTGATGCAACCAAAACTGGGCTGTGTCTGGGACTTATGAGAGTGGTGGTGTTTGTGGTGGTGTTTTATGCTAAGGTCTTGCCTACCTTCTTCCAACTAGTTGCTTCCAGCACCAAGGACTTCTGAATGCCTGGCTGTGCCTTCGTTGCCAGCCTGGTCTCCCAGGGGAATGATCTGTATCTGCCCTTCCTCTGGACCTTGCCAGGAGCAGAGGCTGCTGACAGTTTGTGGCTGCGTGCCTGGTGAAAAGTATCAGAATTGACCATGCAACTGTTAATGAAAATCACAAGTGGGAAGATGCAGCCAAGTCCTGTAATTGAACTAATTGGAGCAATAGTCATGAATGTACTGAGCCACTCTCCCTGTCTCAGCCTCCTAATTCTCATGTTTCAGCACCTCCTCCACCACGCTGCACAAGACAGATCCACCTGCCCTGTGGATATAATGCACTGTATAAAGGGAGCTGAAAGGTGTTAACCACTGCTGAATAACGGGAAAGGATCACTTCCCTCTGTCTGCTGGCAATACTTTACCTAATGCACTCTAGGATGTCATCAGCCTTCTTTGCAGCAAGGGCACGGTGCCAGCTCATCTGAAGGTACCAGGATTATCTTGCATGAATTGCAAGAACTTGCCCCGGGTAGAATCATAGAATCGTCTGGGTTGGAAGGGACCTCTGAGATCGTCAAGTCCAACCCTTGATCCACTACTGCTGCGATAGCACTGCAAGAGGGCTTGCTGGGACACAGGGCTGTCCTGTGTGACTCACAGTAGCATAAGTACTCCTACCATCTCATTTTGTGCTTCCCAGCCTAGCAGAGCTGGGTAATTGCTTTATCTATCAGAGCTCCATGCATTAACAGGCAGTAATTGGCACCTGTGTTAAAGAGCCTGATTTCAATTACTGATGAATGCATCTCGAACTCCAGAACTGGGAGATTATGTGGGGGAGGCAGCAGTAATGCTCGTGTTTACCCTGTTGTTCCACCAGGTGCTCCTCTTCCCCCAGGGATGAAGATTTTTTTCCATTTCTTGCTTGTGCCTTGAATCTGCAAAGCCACCAGCAAAGGCTTCATGGGAAGCACAGTGGTGTTTCTCTCAGGAGCACACAGAGACAGCAGGGGTGGCAATGTACTCAACTCTCTTCTTCCTCACAGGGTTGATTCTTGCAGAAAACTACTTCAAGTCCTACACTAAATGGTGGGGTCAGAGGCAAGGTCTGGGAGGCAATTGGTCTTTGTAGATGTTGGTGTTCCCCTAGCCATGTGCAGTAACAATCCCGGGAGCTTTCCCAGACTCTTCCCTTAGCTATACATCTCTCTTTGGCTTCCACTGTATCAGCACTCCCTCGTGTGTTGGGACTACCCCCTTCTGCTGCCATTCATCATTTCTGATCCAATAAATTACGGTACTGTTAAAATGCACAGGGAGTTGTTTTCTGTGGTTTAGAGACATGAGCACTTAAATTTCCATTTATTTAGTGAGTGATGAATGGACAGCTGTGGTTGGTGCTGGATCCACACAGAGGAGTGGGAGTGCTCTGATTACTGAGCAACTTTGTCCTCCCTCTTGCGAGATTTGCACCAGGCCATCTTGAAGACAGTGAGGTCTGTTATTTACCACTGATCTGTGTTTGTTCCAGTGCCAGACAGGCCCTCCTCAGCCAATGCACCTTTTGCTGCATAAGTGTTGCTTTTGCCGTTCTTCTCCCCAGTAACCTGGAGGCAAAGGCTGCACCTGCACCACAGTGCTTAAAATGTGGAGATGTAGGGCACATGGTGAGCACATGGGAGGCATGGCCATTGCTGCCCTTGTTGCACATGTAGTTTGAAGTCAGTCTTGCAGCACTCTAGCTCTGTCTTAATGGTTTTAATAATGAATGTAAGCTCAGTTGCATGACTCTTGTCCCACAGTTCTCAGTCCCGATGTAATCTGCTCTGCCTGCAGTGCCAGTACATTTCCATTTTTATCCTCTTCCCTGTCCCTTCAGGCCATTGGGAAAGACCTATGAGCAGCCTCCAGCTCTGTTCTGCTCTGGGGCAGAGTGCAGCAGCCATTCTGCTGCCCTGTACCTCCAGTGCTTTTATAAGTGGCAGGCATAGGCACAGAAAGAGTTAAATAGCAGTGGAAAAATTAGTATTTAATCCATTGCTGTCCCTTCTAGCAAACCTAGATGGGAAAATGCCTCCCTGTTGGAAATAGTGCTTCTCAGAAATGGAAATGCAGGGTGGCTGGGGATTAGGGTGCCTATCACTGGAAATGGGTTTCTTATCATCTGTCTGAGATGAATTGGTGGGACAGCCTCTGAAAATTGAATTGCCTTCCCTGTTTCTGTGCCTACCATTGCATTCCTCCTGTATTGTAGCATCCACCTTCCCAGTCTTTGGTTTCTCTTGTCCCCATCCTCAACAGAGCAGGGGCTGCCTCCGAGAAGGCACATGTC
Organism: Phaethornis superciliosus; assembly: GCA_023637945.1. Classification (NCBI taxonomy): domain Eukaryota; kingdom Metazoa; phylum Chordata; class Aves; order Apodiformes; family Trochilidae; genus Phaethornis; species Phaethornis superciliosus. Next base: position 14,686,412 of record JAJQWJ010000019.1, on the reverse strand, counting down.
TGCAGAGAGGGACTGTCCCAGCTGGAAGGTGGGCAGGTCAGGCTACAACTGGGAATAGTCATCCTTTGTATTCTTCAGGCCAGGATTATGTAGTCTCTCTTTCCAAGCTTCCCTCTTGGAACCTGTGAGGACAGTGGTAGCCTGGCAGAGCCTGGTTTAGGGAAGCATGAATTAAGGTGTTAAATGATCAGAAGTCAGGCACAACTGGAAATGAGAGCTGGTGGGGAGGAGCTTGGGGCAAGAGGGACACAGAGGGTGGAATAGTAGCTGGAACAGATCAACAGACCAGGTTGAATACATCAGAGAAGGAATTAAATGAGGAGCAGCCTGAACTCTGGGTCTTATCTGTGCCAGGTGGAGGCATTGCTCTCCCATCAGTGCCCAGGCTCAGTCTTGGGATGACCAAGGTGGGTCTTTCAGTTCCTCCCCACAGTCCCTGTTCATAGTTAGAATCAACCCACACCACAAGCACCAGACAGGTGGTACCCAGCACTGCATGGCCCCAGGTGTCCCCATGGAGCCCAGGTGGTTTGCTGCCCCCCAGCCATGAGCAGGTTGGGCTGGGCACAGGCTGAATGCTCTCACTGTGTGGGCTACATGGTGGCGGTGTGTTGGCTAGTGGGGTCCAGGCATAATGCTGGGGATTTCTTTTATAGTGTCTGTTTCCAGGATTTGGTTCAGGCATAATTCTAATTTACTGAGCTGTATTTTACCATAGGTTGCCAGTGCCTGATTTCATCCTTGTATCTGTCATGGTACGTTTTTTTCACATCTTCAAAGATTTTCCCCATCTCTGTTAACGTTATCTGTGAGCTATAAGCACAAGGGGTGCTAAAGTGTGCATCTGCAAATGGCTTTTGATTGCCCCAACCTGCAGTCATGGTGATGCTTCAATGCATGAATGCTGCCCTTGATTCTTTTTCTGCCAGAACACGCTGAGTTAGAAAATTAAAAATATTTAGGACTAATGGGGGGCGGGGTTGCTGCTCTTACAGAGCTATAGCAGTTGATGGACTCTTTCAGAATTTGCACTGAGCTGGAACATAATGTAATTGCTGGCCAATGGGGCAAAGCCCTAGCCAAGGGCCTGGTTCTTCTTGCAAGAGCAGGCTGTGCTCAGGTTACAGAGGTTTGCTGTTTACCCCATGGAAGTCTTCCCTTCTTACCAGGGTGCTGTTCTTGCCCTCTGCTGAAGGACTTCCTGAAATTGCTGACAAATAATGAGAAAAAGGTTGTCTTTAATCATACAAGCACTTCCTTAGATGCTGAAGGGCAAGTGCAGCCAGGTCTACCTGCATCAGAGGAGTCGGAAGCCTTTATTTGTGAAGCAAAGGAGATTATGGACAAAGGCATTGTGTTGAGAACCCTGTTAAAGAGCTAATTCCTGGAGTGGGATGCAGATTTGCTCATTCCACACTCAGATGGGAGGAAACACCGATTTTGTTACATGTGACGCAGACTCAACCTGAAGTGCTAGACTGGAAAGCAGGAACAGTGTTGGGGGCAGACGAGTGGCAGCCGCAGAGTGCTCCTTAATGAAATTGCAGGTTTTCTTGTTTCCAGCCTCACATACTTCTGCACAGCCAAAGCCTTGCCCAGTGGCTCTGTGGCAGGGGAATTGAGCAATAGAATTATCCCAGGTGTGTTTTGCAAACATTTTTTTTTCCTCAGCTCTTGGTCCAGGCCTAGTCCCTTAGTGTCCTGGTCCACCTGCAGTCTGGCACTGGAGCAGTTTGGGTTGGGGCTTTGTCACTGTGGGTCTGAAGGGCCACCGTCTGGGCACAGCTATGCCTGGCCTGGATATGTATTCATGGGAGCATCACAGCCCTCTGGGCGCAGTTGCATGTTTAACAGTATATCCCAAGCAACTTCTGTTTAATTTTGGACTAAAACTGATAAATCAAGGTGACTTTGGGGAGAGAAATAATTCCTTTCCCAGGATTTGCATAATCCTGGCTGGTGTTTGTTAAAGACAGAACACAATGAATTAATACTGTTAAGTTGCTCCTGTAAAATGCAAAGCGGGTAATTTACTGTGCGTACAAGGAAGAGTGTGAGTACAGCACGTGTGGCTGTGGTAGCATCAGGCACAGGAGACTTGTTGCTACAGGCACAGCCAGGGTGCAGCACAGTCAGCACTGATCTAGTCAGCTGGCCATGGCTAGAAGCTGATCTGAGGTTGTCCAGGGAAGGATTACCTGCTTTGGTCTCCATGGGATTAGGACCTGCTTTGTCCTCTAGATCACTCCTGAGAGCCAGACAGCAAGGGCCAGTACCTGCAGGAGGAGGGAGAAGGTAGCTGTGGGTGACCCTGCATCATGCTGGTGCTGAAGGGACCTCTGGGCACAGAGCTGCCCTGGGGGGCTGCAGCAGTGAGGAAATGGGCCCTGGGCTTCATGCCACCCTGGTCACCCCCAGCAGCCGAGAGACTTTGAGGCTATTCAGCCCCTGAGAGGCTTTCTTGCCCCAGAGGTGAGCTGGCTCTGTGCCCAGTCCTCAGCTTTCACCGCGAGCAGACAGGCTAAGCTAGGGGACATGGTGCTGAAGGGTGAGCAGGGAGGGAGAGCTGGTGTCAGGCAGAGGTGGAGGGAGGATGGGGATATGCGCATGGTTGCCTCGATCCTTCCCCTCAGTTCCAAAGCCATTCCCTGCCTGCCAGACCCCACTGGAATCCTAATGCACTGGTTATTACTGCAGCTCCATAACTCTATCAGAGGAAGATGCTGTGTGGGAGCCAGAGCAGGATTTCAAGCTAATTGGATTCTGTGTCTTCGTGGTTTCCCAGGTAGGCAGGCGACAGGGATTAGTGCAGTGTTTCTGAGGAACAGAGGAGCACAAGGTTGATTTGCACAGGGATTTCCTCTGGCATAGCCCCTGCCACTAGTTTCAGCAAAGGACTTTGTGGACAGGCCATCAAGGTGGAAGGGCCCAAAGCAGTGTATCTCCACTCTGCTTTGTGCTTGTCCTAAATTGCTTGTGCTTGTCCTAAATCTGGGGTGGTGAGCTGTCTTAGGGTCACCATTTCATAGCTCCTGGCATGACAGAATGTATCTTGGACTCCCTGATCTGTGGTCCTAGGGAAAAACATGTTCCCCAGGTCCCATTGCCCTGCCAGGTTTGGTGTTTGCTCAGACATCAGAGACCGAGCCATGCAGAAAGCTGAGGGTGAAGAAAGGATCTGAGCCTTCCTGTCTGGTCTAAGCCAAACTGAGGGGAGATGTTTCCACCACTACTGCCAGACAGTGATCTGAGAAGACCTGGGATGTGCCCTGTTCCTTTATGGCTCTACCAAAATGCCACCATCTCACAAAAGCTCCTTTGGCAGCCCCTTCCTGTCAACAGAGTGGCTCTGGGCCCTGCTCAGCCTGACATAAGTGCATGAGGATGTACCCAGTCAACAGTGTCTTCTGGGCTCTATATGCAGGAGTGGCAGGTACTTGCCAACCTGCTGCTGCAGTTCATGGTCTCTGTTCTTCCATGTGCTCATCCAAATGTTAATTTTATGGATGCTGTTATAAATCTTGCATCTTTAACCTGTTCACAGGCCACGTAGATTTCATCTTATTGAAAGATGATACTTCTGGCCTTTGGTACCAGACTACCAATTTAATACTCTGAGAGTAATAAAAAACATGGGATCCTATTAACTCATCATTACTCTCCTGCTCCTTCCTGTAACTCCTGTGCCATCTGAAATCCTCAGATGCTGAAGGAGTGCCTCAGCTTCTGGCAGAGCCATAGGCTTGGGACAGCAACAGCCAAAGCCAGCCTCCCAGATGGAATAACTATGTGGTTTCCAAACTGTGAGCTGCTCAGCCCCACTCCAACCCAGCTGATAGCTGTGCAGAATGGATTTTTTGTCTGGGGATTTTGAAGAAGCACCTGATGTTTTAAAGCATATCCACATACTTTCAGTTCTCTTGGCAGGTTAAGAGGGCCTCTTTGTGTTACAGACCTTACTTTCAGCCACTCATCTATGAGAATACCAGTGGCCTACTCAAAGAGTTATATTTGAATTCAGGTCTTCTGTTGAGTAAATATGGAATCAGAAGTGTAATTTTTTTCTACCCTGTGCATCTGTTTCAGTATATCAGTAGATTTCTTATACATTTAATGTGCAGTGTCTTGCAAAAAACACATCAGAAGTTTATATTCTAGAATCATAAAGCAGGTTGTCTTTTAGACAGCATGGCTCACAGCTTTCATGACTTTGTAACCATTTGCAATATGAATGTTAATAAATGAAAAAGCTAGAATCTCTTTGTGTTGTAATATGTTTCAATCCCATAATGCCTGAATTCTCTCTTCCCATCACAACTGTGGACATGCCACAGCAACTGTCCTGCAGCCAAGCCATTTTCTCTGAAGTTCAGGCTTACTCTTTGCAGTCCTGTTCCTAGAAGACCTGCGGAGTCCAAGACACACACCAGGAGACACTTCTTTCAAGACACAGACAGAGGTACTGTTCCACGTGTATCCTTCCTGCAGTCTGTGTGCCTTTTATTGTCTCCCCAGGGCTGAAGCTCCTCCAGACTCTTGCTGGCATGGTCTGCCTACAATAGGGCACTTTGCGCTTCAGCAGTGCAGAGAGCTGGCAAGGGGATTGAACAGATCCAGGCTGCTTTGCAGTGGCTGCTGGCATCTCCTTGGGGACAGTGCCAGGTGCTGTCACTGTGGTGCAGGGTGTTAGCATTACATACTGCTGGTCTGTGCAAACTGCTGTCTATACACTGTCACCCTTTTTCTGTTTGTCTCTGGCAGTTGCTGCCCCTATTAGATGAGCATATGATCTACTACAGTCCACAACCATCCGAACCTAGTGATGAGAGAAACACAGCAGACTGATCCACCAGGAGGACTTCAGCAAAAGGCTCAGTAGAGAGCATCCATGTGACTGCTGGCTCATAAGCTGGGCTTTAGTGTGGGGTCATGGCCCCCCATGCTGCTGTGCACAGGGTGCAGCCAAATGAGGTGACTCTGGAGTTCAGGCACCCAGGTACCAGCTGAACTGTCATCTGAGTAGTGGCAGCAAATGAATGTGGAAAGCCTTTAAATGCAGCACATGATCAATAATAAACTGATTGTCTGGAGTCTGTTATAAGTTTACCCCAGTGACATGCATCCTATCATTAAAAAACAGTCAGCACACTAGGGACATGTGAGAAATGCTGCAGACCCGATTTAGGATGCACAGAGCTAGAGTAAGTGACTTCACAATTGTTTCTTAGAGTAAATAATTAATCTACTTTACATTTGGTTTTATGGCTACCCCCATTCTCCTGCCTCAGTTCCTTTCTGCCAGTTTCCCTCTCTTGTCCTGAGATTCCTGTGCTGAGTAGTTTCTGTCATTGTGATTCTGTACCACATGTGTGTGCATGTAGGAATCTATGGACACAAGTCTGTCCCAGGTCAACTTTCACTGGTTGCTGTCAGTGCAAGTTGTTGCAGCTGCTGGAAGCACGTTGATGGGAATCTCTGCCATGGGATGAAGCTTGTTTGGCCATGTCAGCTGAGGAAAGACTGTTGCATGCATTTCCAAAGCCCCTGGCAGCACACTAGCTCCTGGGGCATCCTGCTCCTGGATAGTTTTGTGGGGAAAACAGTACAAATTGGTATATGTCTCTTTGAGCTGAAAATACTTTGAGTCTGGAAGAGTTGGGGAGATCATCGCACCAGCTTGTCCCATCACTGTTCTGCTCCAGGTAGTTGCTCCAGGCCACTGTGGAAGCACAACACAGTCTAGAAGGATTCTTGGGCCAGACTTCTGCTGCTGCCTGTTAAAAACAATTTTGACGGTGTTTGGAGCCTTGCAGACACCCTCCTGGGAGTGTTCTCATTTGCACAGGTGGGTGCTGTGAGGCTTTGATCCCATCTCTGGTCACTGTGAAAGGCAGGAGAGTTGAGATGATGGTGGCTGTAGTCTGACACAAGCCACATCCAGGAATCAATGTTCCTTTTCAGGTGTTGCCCAGCCGTCTCCACTGGCTCCTTCTACACTCCTTCTATCAAGACAGCAGGTAACCTTTTGGAGAAATGATCCTACTCTTCTGTCTGTCAGCAAGTGAATGGGGATGGGTGCACAGGGCAGGCACTCAGCATCTCTGCCATTGCTGGGGCCAGTCCCTGGTACAGAGCACTCTGAACACCGCCGCAGATGGGAGCTGGTGGCATTCAGCACCTCTGAAGGCATCCTCAAGGCTCTGAGTTTGTGTTCCACTCCAGGCCTGTGCCTTGGCTTGGCCCTACACTCTTCCTGTGGGTTTGGGTATGCCATGGCCCTGGGGTTGGCTGCTGACAACCCCTAGTGCCACCAAACAGCAGCTTGTGGGTCGGAGGCTGTGCATGGCTGCTCAGGCTGAGCTGACAGGCCTGGTGTGAAATAAGATGAATGGGTTGAAGTTGGTGAAAATAGTTCTAATTTAGAATCTGCTGCTTTGTGGAGCTCCCCAATTAATTCTCTCTAGATACATAAGTAGGCCACATGTTTGCTTTGCTTCAAATGTAATAAACATTATACTCTGTCCCCTGCTTTTGGAGCTGATTCTTGTCAGAGCATTAGTCCCTGTAGCTAATTCCTCACACCTGTCTCCCAGGCTCCTGGGACCTGGGCTGAGCATGGGGCGGAAATGCCAGGCTACAGGAAACTTTTGGCATGGAGAGATAAATTGCTCATCAAAGGGCCAGAGCACAGTGCCTCTGAACATTTAGTTGCAGGCAAGGCAGAGCAGCCCACCTGGGAAAAGGCTTTGTTCCTGACGAGCTGTTTGCCCAGTTGGGCTCTGCAGCAGCAAGCAACTGGGGTGGGGTTGGGGTGCCGGGATCTGCACACCCCCAGGCCACACAGACCTGGCAAAGCATGGGGTGTAGGTGTGGAGAGGCTGTTGCCAGCAGCTCTGCTGGGGTCGAGATGTCAGCTTAGGGCTGCTGCAGAACCAGGTCATTGGCCTTTTGCAGGAAGAATAGTCTCTCCAGCAGATGCAGAATTGGCACCTGCAGCTATCTCCAGGGTAAGGGTGCTGCCTGCCTTATCACTGTGTGCTCCTCACCACTGCTCCTGCCCTTCCCTGGTGCTGTGAGGCAGGAGTTTAGCACAGCCTCTGCCATGGAGACAAGCCAGGAGCTGCAGCCCTGTCACCCAAATCTTCTGGAAAAGCTAGGAAGAGGTGGGTGAGCATCCCATCTGGCAGGGAAGGAGCATGCCTGGGACGTTCATGGCCCTGAAGTGTCCAGATGCTGAAAGAAAGGGCTGTACTGCCTCTACAGCCAAGGACAGTACCTCCCAAGAGCGTGGGCACTACTGGCTCAGGAAGTGCTGGTGCCTTTGTCAGATGGAAATAGAGGTGATGGTCAATTCCTAGTTCCTTGGAGGCTCTTAAGGACAGTGATGCCAGCCCGGTCTTGGGGCTTGTGCCCCCCCTTTTCCTGGAAACCCAGACACTAGCACTCATGTGCCCTATGGAGGTCTGCCAGGCAGAGGAGCTGTTATCAGGCTCCCACAAACCTTCCTGTCTGGCTGCTCTTCTGAGGAGTGATCTGTGCTCCCTGCAGAGCTGTGCCTGGTGTGGTGCAGATTCTCTGGATGCAGGGGCTTGGTGAGTAACAGCCTCAGCCTGACCCTTCCAAGCCAGGTTGATGCAGGGTCTGCAGAACTTTTTCTCATCTCAGGTATGTGGATGGGAGCTGATACAGAGCCCCAGGATTTGACTTGGGTCAGGCAGCTTGAGACATGTTGGAACAGGCTGAAAACACAAAGCTCAGCTTTCATCTGGATCCATAGCATTCGGATGGAGAGCAGGTGGGCTGCAGCAATAGGATGCACAAGACCCTTGAGACTCTAAATCCACCACTTTTCCCAAGTTCTGTGAGACACAGTCCTCTCTGAATCCCCCCCACTGTGCCCTGCAGAGTTCTGCTATGGCACTGAGCACCTGGGATCTGCTGGAAGACATGGTCAGTGTCTGCACTGCTGGCCTCTGTCCTTCCTGCAGCCATCTGCAATATGTCACTGGCAGCAGGTGGAAGAGAAGGGAGAGCTGCCCATGTGCCTGTAAGATGCTCAGGCTGAAGACCTTCCCTGGGGTGTCAAGCTCTGTGACTGCAGAGCCACTGAGACTGAGCCAGAATGTTGTAATGTCTCCTGAAGCTACTCCCAAAGGACCATGAGGAGTTCAAAGAGCTAAGTGAGCACCTAGGACCACCAAGCCCCACCAGCCTTCTCAGCCTTGGCTTCCTCCATCTTTTGTGGTAACCCCTCATGCTCAGGGAGCTGCTAGTGTCAGACCCTGCTTGCACCCAGCTTCCCCATCCAAGCCTGGCTCCTGTCTTCAATATATTTTTACATTTTATGACTCTCAGAGGTTTTTTAAATTTAACGGGTTCCTTTTTTTTCTTTCTTCCTTCTTATATCACCTGAGCTGGATCCTCTCTGAGCTGCTGCCAGCTCCAGGGATTACAAGTGAATAATTTAGGTCTGATGGTATGTTTGAAGTTTAAGAGAAGGAAGTGTCATGTGTACCCAGCTCCTTATCCCTACCCAAGGGCCGTGGTGCAGACTGTTGCTGCTTATTGAAAGGTAATTTCAAGGATTCCCTAAGGAGCCCTAGTCTGAACGTTGCATGGCCCTACTTGGGCATGGCCTTCCAGACCCTGGCAGTCTGGAGGCCAAGGATCCCAGGTTACCACAGGAGCAATGGGCTCATTTTTGAACGGCTGCCCTTACAGGTACTCCTGGGTTACTCCTCTGCAAGGAGGCAGCTTGCCAGCACTGGAAGATCACTGTGTGCTGTGGGCTGAACCACAGAACCACGCCTGGGTAAGGGACTCAAGGCCTTGCTTGGAGCCTAGGGCCAGGAGGGGTTAAATGCCAAACCAGTGTGTGTGTGTGTCTGCGCAGTTCTGAAGCATAGTGTGGGCACAGTGAAGCATAGTGCAGTGGGCAAACATGACCAGCTGGAGAAAGGAGATGCTTCTAAGGTCACCAGCCTGTTGTTTCCAGATACAAGGGAAGGGGAAGGAAAGGGGAAGGACAAGGGGAAGGAGAAGGGGAAAGGGAAGGGGAAGGGGAAGGGGAAGAGGAAGGGGAAGCGAAGGGAAGGGAAGACTTGTAGTGTGGTGAGCAGTGGCAATGCAGAGCTTTGGGCTGTCTTATTCATCTTTGCTGAGTGCAGAGCACACCACTACTTGACTTTAAAGATGAATTGAACTCCCCAGACTTGGGGAGGAGATAAGATGTGCCACATCCCAGGGACATGTGTTGCCATCAGTGGTCTCTATGGTCCGTGCTTACACAGTATCAAGTGTTGCTAGTTCTCAGGACAATAGCCACAGAAAGATACTCTGGGAAATTATTTTTACCCCTTTGTGATCAACTGTTCAGAAAGTCAGGTCACTTTTGTCAGGGCTGGCTTAGTAGCAACCTGTCCTCTCCTGCCAGATTCTCACCTGGGGGTGCTGCATTCACATGCCTGTCCCCACCCTCAGAGTCACTCAAAGCAGCAGAATCTGCTGCATTAGGTCGATTTCAAGAGCCTCTTCAGGTCAGTTAGCAATTACCTGCATCAGATACACTTGGAAAAGAGCTTCTGATCTCTTCAATACACTCATTTTCCTCTTTCAATTTTAAATTTGCTTCACTGGAAATAGACACTTCAGCCTCTTTTACAGACCATGGCAAATTAGGATTTCGTCCAGTTCTGTTGCTTTTGCTGACATAGATGTTTTTCCCTACAGAAGCAATGCCATGGCCAATCTGAGGTGTGTCCAGGCCGCCTCCATTCAAACTCCTCTAGCTGCGCCTGCAGGCGATGCCATGGTGCACAGAGCATGTCTGCACAAACTACTGGCCCTGGTGTGCCCCAGAAAGCCTCTGCCAGCATGGGCACCCCAGTGCTAAATTTCTTGTTACTAGTTCATAGTGGTGCCCTGTGTTGTTGAGATGTGGACAGAGAGCAAAGGTATTCCCTCCCTTAAAGAGTCAGCTGCAGTCCAAGTTTCCCATCTGCATACTCCGGTTTTACTCTGGAAGGAGATCATAGAATCATAGAATTGGCTGGGTTGGAATGGACCTCAGAGATCATCAAGTCCAACCCTTGAGCACTACCGCTGCGGTTACTAGACTATGGCACTGAGTGCCACATCCAGTCTCTTTTTAAGTATCTCCAGGGACAGAGAATCCACTACTTCCCTGGGCAGCCCATTCCAATGGCTGATCACCCTCTCCATAAAGAAATTCTTTCTAATATCCAACCTAAACTTCCCCTGGCACAACTTAAGACCATGCCCTCTTCATGGAATGGAAAGAGGGAAAGACAGTGTCTTTGCATCTGTCCTTGTGCTGGAACCTGGCTGCCAACAACTTGTCACAAAGAGGTTTTCACAGTGATGGACTTCATGCTGGGTTCTTCCAGCATAGCACTGGCTGCACTGTGTGAATTCTCCACCTGGTTCATTCTGATGTTCAGTTGAGGAAGACAAATTTTCCTGCCTGTGCCTGAGGACACACTCAAAAGGGGAGGAAGCTGCACTGCAATTGTGCATCTGGTGCATCTGCAGCAGTCCCAGGCCGGTGTAGAACCATCCCCTCACATTTCCCTCCGCAGGCTCAGCTGTCTGCACGCAGGCACGGGCTGCTGGGGAAGGGCTGGGAGAGTTTGCTGCTGGCTTCTTCATGGGGCTCCTGGGGCCTAATGTGAAGTCACATGACACACTATCCCAAACCTGTGGTTCAGTGCTCAGAGGCAGAAGCAATTTTACATGATGTTCAATCAAATATTTGCTTTATAATTACTCAACAAATTATTCATAAAGGTATTGGAATCCAATCACAAAGCTGACACCATTGAGTCTGCAAATGACAGTATTTAGGGAGAATGCAGATGGGGGAGCTGCCAGGCTCTGGTGACAGGCAGTACCTAAATGTGTAGGACAGTAGGAACGCTCCCAAGAAAAGACCTGGAGCAACACCAAAGAGCTTCAGCAAGGCAGGGCTGCTTGGCTGGCAGGAGTAAGTGGTGTGGCATGTGAGAAATGTAGACTAGAGGTTTTGGCCCACGTGTGCTCAGCAAACTTAGGGTAGCAATGGGCTGTGCCCCTCACTACCATGTTTTGTCAGCTCCAGCTTTGCATGGCACCTATACTAAGGAGTGTCCCTAACTCCGCAGGACTTGTGTGGGCATAGACTCACTGCCTTCAGCTCTTGCCTCCACCTCCAGCAGGAATCATGGTGCCAGGGCTGTTATGGGATGCAGAGGCCTCTCCATAGCCATGGAATATGAAGAAAGCCCTGTGGTCCAACCAGTCTGTGGGGTTTGTCTTTCCAGACCTGCGCCAGAGCAGTATCCAGGACAAGGCAAGAGGCAGTTGGTGCATAACGTGACATCCCACATTTCAACCCCTGGGAGACAGTCAGTGTGAGGCAAGGACATGCAGCTTACAAGAGGTGGCCGATAAGCACAGCAGGAGCAAATGTGACCACCCAGGGTCCCTCCGCAGACTCTGGCAGGAGAACTTGCTTCCATGCATCCTTCATGGCATCCTGAGCTGCAGCTCTGGGAGCAAAGCCCTCCCCACCAGTCCTAACACTCAGTGTTCAGCTCCTTTCAGGGTGAACTTGGAGAACATCAGACTGAATCCCACACCCAATCAAGAGTGAGACTGAGGTATCTGAATCTCTGTTCTCCTGAGGTGAGGTGAGGTCAGAAAATGAAAATGGTGATGCTGAGCCCAGCGGACACTGCAGCCAGATATTGTTTTGCCTAGCAAGCCACCCAGACACCCCAGATGTGGTCCCCTGCTGTCATCCTGGTCAGTGGGCTGCAGTCTGCCCCTGTCCCACCAGAGAGAAGCCCTGCAGGGCACCCAGCAGAAGGTTCTAACTTACAGTGGAGCTGGGCCCTGGACAGAGAGCTGAACTAGAGACAGATTGCCTGCCAGCCAAATGTGGACATTAGACAGGGAGTTAGATTAATGGGAGCTGGCTCTGCCAACAGAGGTGAGTCACAGAGCTTGTCCTGTGCTGAATTTGTTTCTCCAATAGGGAAGAAGTAGGAGGATTTAGCAAGATTAATCTCTCATAGAATTCTGAGAATAGGCAGGATTCAAGGTCTTCTCAGCAAAAAATTTCCAGTAATCAGACGGCACTTTGATTGCTCCATGTGACACAGCACAGATCTGTCCTGGTAACTCTGGAATTGCCTGCTACTGGTCACAGGTGAGATCAAACATACCTCCATGCTCACACATGAACAAAGCACAGGCTGCTCAGGAGCACTAAGAAAGCAGTGGCTTGAAAGTACTTCCCTGAATTTTCCTGAAGTCATTGTCTGCAGCTGTGCCACCCGATTCAATGCTGGACCCTGCACAGAACACATGAGAAAGTGGTAAGATGGAATGCTGTTTGGCACCTGAGAGGGGCTGGTGACACATCAGCTGGGAGAGTTTCCCAGGTCTCTTCCATCTTTGCATGAAGGAGGAGCAGGGAGCAAGAATGGAAAAAAGCCAGAACATCTTTCCTGGTATGATCAGCTCCTTCCTCTGGCTAGCAGTTTATGATGCAGCTGGAATGACAGGCTGGCATGAAGTGCCAGCAAGAGGGGAAGGAGTGCAGGTTGGTCATGGCTACTTTTTGGCAGGAGGTGATGGGAAGCTCTAGAGCACCCCTGTATACACCCCTCCCAGCACTGAACTCACCAGAGAGAAGGATGAGGCCCACAAGAGGAAATCATCGTAAACAGTTAATAGGAATGGTAGAGAGAGAACACTGAACCAGGGAGATTTTCTTGAAGAAGCCAAATCTCTGTCCCATGCTGGGAGTCCTGATTTTTTCAGGTATTTCTTTAGTTGTTCATGTCATGGCTCTTCAGTCTGAGCAGTTTTACAAATGTGTTGTGCAGATGAAAGCACCAGGGAAGACTGCTCAGCATCAAGTTGGAAAAGCTTCTTTCAACTTCTTACAGACAAAAGCACACAGGGGAAGTAGGGGGGGGAGCGGGGGTGGGGAATGAAAAGGCTAGGAAAGAGAAGAGGAAGGAGCAAAAAAAAAGATAAGGAGAATAGATGAGTGGAAGGGACAGAGCATAGGAGACAAATCACAACAAGAAAAGGAACAAGTGACTAATGTAAAGAAAAAGATAGGGAGAGAACAAAGCAAAGGGGCCCAATGAGATGAGGAAAGTATAACAGAAAAAGGGAAGAGTGTTGCAGGTAGAGAAGAGCTAAGAAATACGAAAGAGCTATTTGAATGCTGAGATAAAGCAATGATGGGAATAGGAGAAAAGAAGAAGCCCGATAGGGACTAAATTCCCATGGAGATAAAGTCAAAGGCTAAGCCATCCAGCGTCTGTCAATGAGAACAGAAGATATGACATCAAAGTGACATGGTGACTTTTGAGAGAGGCTGTGGGTTGGAGATGTGGAGGCTGTTCCTCACAATGGAGTGATCATGTCACAGGTGGTCCTTGTTCCCCTGCTTTGCATCCTCTGCCATCTTTTCCCCACAGTGCATGGGGGGGCTCCCAGCCTGTGCTACTGTGTGACCCTACAATGTTGCTGATTTCAAGTCTCATGGAAAGACCATCCTAACGTGCCTTGTTACACTGCTCTTGGGGGATGGTCTGGGACCAGGAGCAGTTCTGGCTCGGCTTAGCAGCACCCTGCAGTGCAGCAGCACAAGAGTAGTCATAGAATCACAGAATAGTTTGGCTTGGAAAAGACCTTTAAATGTCACCCAGTCAACCCCCCACTGCAGTAAGTAGGGACATCTTCAACTAGTCAGGCATGGAGCAGCTGTGAAATGGGGGGAAGGGTGGTGGCAGGAGAGACAAACCTCCAGCTCCAGGGTAAGGGGGTCTTACAAAAACAGATGGGAAAAGGGTACCACAACTACAGACAAGTGCTGGAGCCATCTCCACTCAGTATCACACCAGTTTACTGAATGTCTTCTGTCAAGTGGGCTCATCTTCATCTGCACTGTCACCAATCTGTTGGCTGTCTTAAAGAAAGGATCTGGGTGTTCCAAGTGCCTGTGTCAATGTTGGCACAAGAGCTCAGCAGCTGTCCTAGGGCTAGGCTGGCATTGAACAGTGTCTCTGTTTGCACACAGTGCTTGCGATGGAACAGCTGTGCTCCAGGCTTTGCTCCTTTCCCAAGAAGGGCATCAAGCACAAGTGGGAACTACTTTGGCAGCAGTGCTTGCAGCTGGGAGGCTTCTTGCTCCCACACTGAGACTGAGGACATTTCCAGATGCTTCCATGTCTGAAGCAGCTGGTATGGAGCATTTCCTAAGTCTTCTTTAGGGTGTCATTTGCCTTTGAGTGTGGGAGTCATGCAGTACTATGAGGATGTGAAACCTTGTGCCAGCCAGCACAAAGGTGGGGAGCAGAGCTGCCTGAGCCTGCTGCTGGATCTGTGCTCTTGCCCGTGTTTTGGGCTTGGACTGGAGGAGTCACACCTGGATTCATGCTGTGGTTATAAAACACTCTTGCTTCCCACCCCCTCCTCCCTCACCTGCAGGCCACCTGCCTATGCAGGAAGCACCAGACCCAGGTCATTTGTGGATAACCTGATTCTGGTTACTACTGCTTCTTGGTCCATGCTGGTGAAACAGAGGATTTGTTTGCCTTTTGCAAGGCACTGCACAGATGGAGCAGCAGGGTACCCTTGGAGCAGTACCCTTCCCTTGGGTACTGTCCTGTTTCTTCCAGGGCCAAACTCCAAAGCCCAATACCAGAGATTGCTGCAGATGCTGGACGGCATTTTCTCTGAGTAAGATGTGAGACGCTGTTTGCCGAAGTTCTGGCTAAACTGATCACGACTTGTGTGACCATATTTATCTGTCTGTGGTCTCCATGACCCGCGGGATGCCCCCACTCAGCGCTCTGCTTCTAGGCACAGAGCTTGGGCAGTCCCAGCCCCAGCCACCGCCTGGCCTTGGTGCTCCGAGGGGCCTCGTCTGAGCTAGTGGAGGCAAAACCCGCCCCTGGCCCCCAGCTCCGCAGCTCCAGGGAGGCCCCAGGCAGGCAGGGCCCGGGCTCCGCGGAAGCCACCTGGGTGCCCGGGGAATAGGTACCACACGTCCGGGGATAGGGCCCGCCCTCCTGGGGACCCTGCGCCCCAGGCGCGGAGGAGAGCGGACCTCAGGGGAAGTCCCTGGGGCCGGCTGCCCGGGGCCGGTCCCAGGCGGGACCCAGCAGTGCATTCTCAGAGTCTCCAGCAGAGGCTGGGCTGGGCAGGGCTGGCGGGGAACGAGGGAAGGCAGGGAGGGAAGGAAACGAGGGGGAGGGAGGCGGCCGCGGCCGCACATGCAGCCACAGCTCCGCGCCCCGCCTCACGCCCGACCCGCCCGCTGGCAGCAGCCGGAACCTCTGCCGTGCTGGGGGCTGTCGCCCGCTCAGCGCCGGCTGCCGGGGCTCTTTGCTCCTCCGCGCTCGGGCTGCCACCGGCTCCCTGCCGCTGCCGGGGCTCTCCGCTCCGCACCGCGTGGCGCGCGGGATGCCGCGGGAGGCCGAGAGCCTCGCGCGGGAAGGGGAGCGCCGCGACCGCCGCCCCAGGTAAGAGCCGGAGCGGGCGGCGGGGCTGGGCTGGGCTGGGCTCGGTAGGGCTACCGCGGAGGAACCCAACTTCTCTGTCCCTCGCCGCGCGGCAAACTTTGCCGCCGCGACGGGCGCTCCCCGCAGGTGAGTGCGGGCTTTGCCCTGCCCCAGGACCGGGGGCTGCGGCCAGGATCGCCGGCACCTCGGGCTGCCCCGGCATTTGTGGCGGAACAGGAGCATTGTGTCGCTTCAGGGGGCAGGTGGAGCCAGAGATTTTATGCCTCTTGAAGATCGCTGCCAGGTTGCTTTGCGTGTGGTACTCACGGCTCCAGCACCGGCTCTGACAGCAGCAGGGTTTCAACATACCCGTCAATTAAAGTGTTGGGGTGCTTGAAGAGCTACAGCTCTCTTTTATAGAGGTGGTGTCTTCAAACATCATATTTGTGTTCCTTCCTACCTGAGAGCTACCTCCCCATTTTTCTTACTGAGACCAGAGCCCTTCGTGCTGGTTACCACGTGAGGTTTTCTTGGGAATGTATGTGAACATGCAGCTGAGATGCCTGGGGAGTCCTGCTCAAGTCCTTTTAGCAGGCAGGGTAGCATCTCTCTCTATAGAGCTACATTTTTCTAACAACAAACTAAAAATAACTGCTAAAACTAGCACTTTTTTCATTTAAAATGTGGTTCCCAAACGGCTGTGCACAGGTGTTCTGGGAGCAAGTGCTGCAGACATGTCTGCTCCTCATGCTTGCTCACCTACAGTAGCTTGTCCAGACCCAAAGCTGCCCATCAAGTGCATCTTGTTTAGTGTCTTGGGAGCACATCCTCTGGCAGCAGGCTCCTGCAGTTGCTTGCTGTGCTGGCAGGGGAAGGACGGATGCAGTAGATGCCTCTATTATCTTTTTGTTTGGTTTCTGACAGTTTTAACATCCTTTATAATCTAGGGAGATCCGTGTTGTCTTCCAGCTGCATTTTATGTATGAACAAGACCAGTTACAGGCATCATAGCATGGACAGCAGCAAGGAGAGGAGTTCATGCATAACTTCACAAGACAGTGCAGTGCATCTCAAGGAAACTTTTGAACCTGGGAGGTCTAAGCCCTGTTTGCCCAGAGCTTAATTTCATGGCCTGAGGAAAAAAATGGGGAGGTGTGCCTTCTGTGGCTGGTACTATGCTGTTAAACTACCATGTGTTTCAAGTTCAGCCAATACCATACTTTTACATGCTACCAAGGAAGTCCTAGGTGGTAAGTATTTCTTTGGAACCTGTTTCTGTCTCTTTGAGTAGCTAATGTTCAAAATTGGTGCAAGCCTGCAATCTCTGTACTTCTAGATCTTGTGTCTAGCTCAGTTAGAGCCCAGGCTTTGCCAGGTTTTGCTGCATGAGACTGGTGGATGGTCTCCACCTCTCTCATGAGCACACTGGATTAGGAGCATATGCAACAAAAAAATTATTGGAGTTGGAGATCATGATCCCTGGTACCTCAGTTTTTAAATACTGAAAATAAATTGCTTCTCTGGCTTTGGGTACCCACATAGTTGTAAATGGAAATGAGTCTGAAATGAGTTTTCCAGTGCTGATACTCTGTGTTCCCAAGGCCAAAGGGGAGTTCTGTTGCTCATTGATTAACTCCCTCAAAATGTTGAGTATAGCACGGGGTACAGCCCACTAAAATCTGAATAAGCTGTCCCAGGTTCTGTACCTATTCTTCTTGTATCACATACACTGCTTTGCTCCAGTGAGGTGGGGGTGAAAGTGAGGCTTCACTCTGAATGAAGTACTGGTTGCTGAATCATACAATGCTGAAATTGGTGTGCTTGTGGAAGAAAAAGTATGTGCTGTTTCATAGGTAAAAAGAGCCAGCTTTGTTCCTTAAAAAAAAAAAAAAAAAAAAAAAAAAAAAAAAAAAAAAGCCTTTTGCTTTTTGGTGCATTGACACTTCATAATATGACATGATGATTTCATACATAGGACAGAGACGTGTCTACTGAAACAAGGTCAGTTTTAAAACTCCATTTCAAAAGAAGCTATTAGGCTTCCAGAAAAAAAAGGAGAAATAAGAAAAGCATCAGTGGGTTAAAAATAAGTTTAAAATCCCATTTTTCCTAACTATCTATCAAATAATATATTTTCATTATTTTAAAATGCAATATCATGTTTGAAAAATCCATAGCTCCTTGCTTGTGTGCAAGGAATCTCAGAATGGGGTCATAAATTACTGTTTGTTGTATATTGTCTGGTCATCTTTTTGGGGTTTTGCGCTTCAAAAATGATGTTGAGTTGCAGGCTTTTCTCCTAGCAAATTTTACTTCCGTGCTCCTAATCACTAGCTCACAGTAGTAAAATTTGATCGCAAATATTGTGGATGTATCTTTGCTTGAAATCCACAGAGTTTGTTTTGTTATAATTGTTAGATTGTTCATGGCCACTTTGAAATAAAACTGGGATTTAGATGGAATTTGGTCTGATGTTCTTTCAAAGCGCAATTATATTTTTTTCAAATAATTATTTTTGTATTCTGAATGCCCATATTTGAAAATAGCAGAGGGAAGAAGTAGTGTGGTGATACTTGTGTTTTTTTGACATCAGGTTGCTAAAGAGTATTTGTACATAAGAATACAATCATGTATAAATTTGTGTTGTTATCTTTAAACCATGTGGTTATGCAACTGTGTTTGGGTTTACAAGCAATGACAGTTCTGTGCAGATAAGTCCATATATATATCCTGAGGCACAGGCCATTTTGAGTGATCTGCTTTCTTGAAAAATTGTATCTAAAGATGAGGTGGGTGTGAGTCCCAGCAAGATTCCTTGCCTGAGGTGGGAGGTGGTCATGGTGTACAGATCCTGGCTGTTTGCTGGATTTCTTTTGTCTGTGCCACCAGATTATTCCGTGGCATTTCTTTGCAGGGAAGGGTGGCTGATGGGGAGGGAGCTAGATAACTAGCTTTATCTCAGACCCAGTTTGTAGCCCCGAGAGCATCCTCCCCTCACCCTTAGCACTCACTTGCTGTTTGCTCTCCAGCTAGCAGGGCTCCCCTCATTTTACTTTGTCCTTGGGTGATTTCTGCATGTGGCTGTGCCCTGGCTGCAGGTGAGGGTGCAGCTCTGCCCCCTGGATTTGGCTACTTCAGCATCTGTAAAAGTCATGGCTGCATGTCCCTGTCAGCCGTGTTGCTGGTGAACCACAGTTCCTGCTCCATCCCAGCAGAAAAGCTGGGTCTTTGTGGCTGAGTTTCAGCAGCAAATTGCTGCATATCAGCCTTCACTGCTCCTGCACAGACATGGTATATGGGGAGCTCACTTAAGGGTTAGGGCTGGGACTCACCCATTCACCTAGCATGGGTTGGGTGCCCATTACCTGCTCAGCCCTGTGATGCATCTGTATTTGCAGTGGCATCCAGTTGGTGGGTTGGTTTCTGCTTCAGAGATGTGGAGGGGCTCTCTGTTCCTGCTGGTAGCCACTGCAGAGACCTATCCTCTCTGTTCACAATTTCTTTTTCATTTAATCATAACATTATTATTTGCAAAGTCTATAAAAACAATGCAGCACATTATGGTAATTTTCAGTCTTTTCCTTCACAACAGCCCTGTTTAGAGACTAGTCAAGCCTTTAGTCTGGCTCTGTGTCTCCTTAATTTTTCTTTCTTTTATTGTATTTTGTGCTGTGTCTGAGAGAAGGTAGCTCTGTCGTATCCTGTTGGGGAAGGGTTGCTGAATGACACGTGCTCGTTCTACAGTGTGATGTCTGGGTAGCAAAAGTGGGTGTCTTCTTCAGTACTCAGCAGACATTGCCTCATGCACCATAGGCACTTCAGGTGGTTTTGGTTCATGTTTTCATAATTAAATGGAGCTAGGGGCATTGACAACTGCAGGTGACTTAAATCTTGAGATCCTTAACTCACCTGAAGCTGTTGGCGGCCAGAAGCTTTCTGCAGCCAATGGTGGGATGTGAAGGGAGTCACCATAGAAACATCTTGGGCAATAAATGGAGCCACAGATCCCAGGATTTAAACACTGCTTTGGTAAGTTACATTTCCCTGGTGTTTAGTTTACAAAACTGAGTAGGAGCAGGAGTGGGTGATACGGTCCTGATACTGGTCTGACAGTATTCTTGCAAATGAGCAATACTTTGGTATCCAAAACCTTGCAGTATGTAGCTCTGACTGTGCACTGCAGCCACGGGCTTGTGGGGGCAGCCAGGGGATCCTTGTTCCCATCAGCACCAAGAAACTCAGCACAGCCCCTGCTGGTGGCCCCTATCTGTTTCTCATCCTCTTTCTTGACCACTGCTGCCCTTCCCCATGGTTTGGCACTTAGAAGATGTGTGCAGGCGGGCCCATGTTTTGGAGGGTTTCAAGCCCTATGCCCACCCAAGAGGCACTGGAGTTTGGTGTCCTGGGCCATGCTCCATGCCAGGACTCAGTCCGGGGTCTGCACTCCTCAGTGCCCCACTGCTGCCTTCCTTGGCAGAGCCTGGATTCTGCTTCCTGGCTGTTCACTCACAGGTCAGTTGGGGGCTGCAGGGCATGGGCTTTCTGATCACAGGCTGTGAGACAGACTGCTTCTCTGGACCGGAGTCCCTGCATGGGCCACAGTCAGGAAGGACAGATAAAGCTTTGGCTTCACCAAAGGCTTAGAAACCTTATGGTCTTGCCATCCCAGGTCAGAAAGTATGGTAGTCCTGGGCCAGGCCCTTGCTCTCACATCTGTTTTCTGCTGTGGGATGGCTGTTTTCCTGCTGTGTGGGATGCCCTGTGCAAAACAGTAGCTTCTGTGTGTTCCTGGGGATGCTATACTCCCTTCTCCAGTCCTGCTTCCTTGCATCTCTGTCACAGTGGGTTATCTCCTTCAGCTCCTGACTGCAGCTGCTTCCTGGAATCCCAAATCCCAAAAATGCTATTTCTCCAGTAATTCTTCTTATTAAAAGTGGCTCCTGAGCTTCGAGCACTTCTTCCTCTCCCCTAGTAGCACCCAGAAAACCTTTCTAGAGTGGAGCAGTTTGAGATGAGCACACACTAAAGATGAGCAAGCAAGCTTTTTAACCTGAGGCAGGACATTGTCCCCTGCAGCTGCTTTTAGAATTATCCTTGGCCCTGGATCCTTCTGTATTTTCATTCTGTATTTGTTATCTGGGAATAGCTGAGCACCGTCAGAGTCCTTAAGAAACTGCACCCTGCTTGAACTTTTAAAAGCTGTCTGAACACAGACAACCCTCCTGGGCTGTTCCCCAGTGACATAATGTTTTTTGAAATAGAACCGCTCCAGTAATGCTGTCAGAGGACAGGACCCGCCTGCATCTCAGGGCAGGAAATGGGACTCTGCGGGCCGGGTCTCGGGCTGGCTGCAGGGTGCTCGGCTCTGCCCAAGGACCGGGCTGGGCCTGGCCCCGAGTCTCGCTGCCCCGGACAGCAGCAGGCCGGCTCTGGGAGAGGAGCAGGGCCGGGCCTGGGCCCGGCCCCGGCCCCGGCCCCGGCCCCGGCTCTGCCCGGCTCTGCCCGGCCCTGCCCGGCTCTGCCCGGTTCCGGAGCGGAGGGCCGGCAGGGGGAGCCATGCATCCTCCTTTGGTATGCGCAGCCTGACGTGGCAATTAGCGAATTAATTTGAAAGGTGCTGTGAGAGATGGCGTTAGAGCGGGATCCTTCACTGGGCAGTGGCTCAGTGAGGCTGAGAAGTGATCATGTCCTTCCCAAGTCCCTCCTCTCCACCTTAATACCCAAGTTCATCTCTTAGGTGACTCCTTGGTGGCTTTTGTCCGGCCCGGCTGCTGATGGCTGTGCAGGATGTGACCAAGCCCTGTGGCCAGCCCGGCAGAGGTTGGTGCCAGGGCCTTGTCTGCTGGCAGTATGGGCAGTGGGCGAGGGAGCCATGCTGACACAGGTGACGAGGGATGGTGGCTGACCCTGCCAGTGTAATTATGACCTCGTCTTGCCCAGCACTTG
This sequence comes from Phaethornis superciliosus, assembly GCA_023637945.1. NCBI lineage: Eukaryota > Metazoa > Chordata > Aves > Apodiformes > Trochilidae > Phaethornis > Phaethornis superciliosus. The sequence goes on along the minus strand of JAJQWJ010000019.1, from coordinate 14,664,942 downwards.
ACATTGGATTAGCGGAGGCAGACCAGAGCTTGTGAGCTGGAGCTGAGGTTGTGCAGTCTGACATCGTTAGTCCTCCCTAGAGGACTGGCTCCTGAGGATCTAATAGCAAAAGCACACTCAAGCTGGCTTGGGCATGCAGAAAGTACTGCATCTGAGTCTGTACTGCTTATGCCAAGCACTGTCCTGGTTGTGAAAAGCTGCTGTGAAATTGAAATGAGAGGGAGGAACCATGAAGCACCAGGCTGGAAGGCCTTTTCTTTAAACCACTGCTGAGCTGAGCTTAGGCAGAGGTAGGACACAACATCTGGTCCTGGCTTCCACAAGGCAACACACGCATTTCCCTTGAGAGCAATCAAGGGTTGGTACTGGGACTCATCTATATCAGTTTTATATCTAGTCTGTCAGTGTGCTATCTGGTGCCTCCCAAATATATTTAAAAATAGCATGATAGTTTTTCTTTCTCATTATCTAGTGGTGTATGAAGTATTTGATAAGTTTATATGTTTTATATGTTTTTGTGTGCAAGGTCTATCTGTGCACCAAGATGAGGGAAGCTGTCTCATGAGCTAATGCCTTTGGTGCATCCCACTATGGAGGGCTGAGGACAACACAGATGCAGTGCTTGTGTCTGACTTAGTCCTGAACCTCTCCAAAGTTTGGTATCACCCCTGCTCAGGGCAGCTGTGTCATCTTACTCTCTTTTTGAATCAAAATGACTCCATGTTCAGGTGCAAGATTTGGTGGGACATGTGGGTGGCAAGAGACATGTACATCTCTGAGTCCAATGGGGAGGAGAATGGCTTTTTGGCTGAACACTGTTTGGCTTTGGATGCCCAAGCTCTGCAAGAGGCTGATGCCAGCCCAGCAACCTGGGAAGGGTGATTATTTGGAGGAGAGGACATGAAGGAGCTTTGAAGTACCCCCAGTTGACTTCAGCCAGTCCAGTGTTTGCCTCCTATGGTGTTGGGAGTGGTGGGGGCCTGGAAACTGGTGTGGTGGCAGGAGAACAACACAGCAAGGCTGGAGCTAGGGTGCCTGTGCAGCCCGGTATTTCAGCACTTGCATCTGGCTGCTGGGGGTGATGGGCTCTGGATGAACCTGTTCCTGCTTGGGCACACACTAGGAACTTTGGGGCAATGTGGTTGAGTTCTAGCATGATTGCCATGCCTGTGGGCAACTGGAAATGTGTATGGAAATGTGCACTGCCAGTTGTTCCACTTTCAAGCATGGGACTGATTTGGGGAAGGGGTGGGCACTTACAGTGAGGGTACTCAGCCAGCTTCTTTCAATTTCTTTGGTTGTGAAGATCTTGCACTGTCACCAGGACCAAATGGGCTGTGTGCTGGTTGGATTGAATTAAGTCAGAGAAGTCCTGTGTGTGTATGGGCCATTCTGCAGGAGGTCCCACACTCAAGCAGTGCAAGGCTGCACATTTAGAGTGTCTGAAGGACTTGGAGCTGCAAATGACCATACCTGCCCACATGATTTTCCTTGCCCCCTCCTGGATGCAGGCATATGCACCACGTGTTCCAGCACCATCTTACTTGCTCACGTGTAGGCATATCTCTCCTTGGCTCTATTCTTTCACATGCACTTTGTCCATTTGCTTCTCTTGTCTGCCCTGTTGCTACTGTAATCTCTCTTTCTGCCTTTGTTCTCCGGGCTGCTTTGCTGCCTGTTACTTTGTCATGTCCCTCTTTATTCCTTTTGATAATAATAGCATTAGAACCTACATACAAGGCCTCATAGTCCCTGCGTTGTGCAGATACATCTGGAAAGACCCTTCAAAGCCTATGTGCTGGAGTGGGAAGATTCTCACAGTCTCACATTGCCAGGATCAGCAGAGAAAAAGTGCTTGATTGTGAAATATGACCTGTACAAAACCTCATACAGTGTCCTGTGTTCATCCTGGAATGTCAAAGGTAAAGATGCTGATCTTGTTTGATGTAGTTTTACACTAAAGCCCTGCAACCTTATTAATCTCCATCACTTGAGCTGAGCAGGGTGGTCTTCCCAGAGCCCCTATTCTGTCCCTTCCTCATTGTGCCGTTGGCTTGATAGTGACATTAAAGTGCAGCTACTTGCAGATTCTGTGCTAGTCTGCTGTGTTCATGTGCTTTGAGCTTTCAGAAATGTTCTCCTTTTCAACTGCAATTTGCACATTTGGCCTCTTCTGAAAGCTGATGCTTCAATGGGATGCTGAAGTCTGTTGGCTGGAAATCAGCATCTCTCGTGACACACTGCAGCTGTCTTGCTTTGCATACGTGTTGCCCACTACATTTCTTTGGCTTAAAGGTCCTGTGTGGATGCTGGTCCAGAGTTTCTTGCAGAAGAAAAGCTACTACTGTATCTGGCTTGCAGAATCATATCCATAAACTTAAAGTGTTCTTGTTGATGTGTCATAAGGATGTGTCTGCTGTGATAGTCCATCGTATCAATGGTTCAGACTGTAGCTAGGGAAGGGCCCTGAAATCAGAGGGCAGATTTAGCACTTTAATTTTTTTCCACTTAAAGTCCTCCAAGAAGCATGCATCCTGTCTGCAATGGCCCCTTTCAGCTTTGTTCAGCCACACCTCAGTTCTCTGAGGCTTGTTTCCACTTTTGGTCTGTCGTAGGTGAACCTTTTGTTATGCCTGCATTGATGCTTGTGTCCTGAATCTCCTTGCTGAGAACTGGATTTGGGAAAGAGCAAGCAGCAGGCAGTAAAACCAAAAGCTGTACCTGTTCCTGGAGCTTGCTGCTCTCTGCAGCCCTTTTGATTTAAACATGGCAAAGGTCACTGAAGCAACAAGAGATTTTGGCAAATCGCTTACTATGTGTATTCTCTTTGCTCAGCACGACCTGTATGTGGTGTCATTACTCAAGATCAGTAAAATGAGCCTGTGGTGGGGTGTAGCAGCAAGACATTCCATTCTTGTCTCTTAGCAATCACGGGCAGAAAGTGCAAGAGGCCATAAAGCCCATGCCAGCCTGTTCCTGGAAACTGATGGTCACTGTGGAGCCCTTTTGCTTGCACCTGTTAGTGGCTATACTGGGACTGGCCACCAGCAGGACAGTCTCATCATTTTTATGGGCAGAGTGAACACCAAGGAGAAACTTGGTCCCTCTTCTGAGCCACAGACCTGAGGGATGAGATTGCTGACACATCTGCAGCATTGGCAAGTCTGCTTGGGTTCTAGGCATGAAGATTTTGGGAATCCAGATGAGGAGTGCCTGTATATCTGTGCTGGCAGAGGGCTCCCAGAGCAGGTGGCAAAGGTGCTTCTTAATGAGGGGTCTAGTTCCATCCCAGGCTTATCACCCTGGGAGAGGTGAATGTGCGGTTTGCCCTTCTCCAGTGTAGCTGTGGCTGCCCTTAGATGCCCATGGCATTTAGAGCTCTCATTTGCTCTGGGCTGCTATGCACCTGCCTGCAGCTCTCGGGAGAGCCCCTAGTAGTTGAGGGTGAAGGAAAGTGATTCTTCCCTGGACAAGGTGTGCTAGTGAAAAATAAGCTGGATCTGGCCAGGGAAATTATCTGACCAGCACTTGTAAGTACTGATGGCTGCTCTGTGACAGCTGCCTCTCCAAGGGTCTTTGTCCCTTTGGACTCAGCCAGGAACTGTTTGCAGTGCAGAGAGCAGCAGAAGCTTCTGCTTGTGGGAGGTATGGATGTGTGATGGAGCTGGCAGGGTAGGGAAACCTGGGTCTCTCTGTCCAGTACATGGCACACTCCCTGAGCAGACAGGACAGAACTGGAGCAGGGTCTTGTCTACCACAAACATGGTGTAGAGTTTACTGGTGTGTGTTGGAAAAGGAAGGGCAGATCCTAGCTCAAGGGTAGGTAAGAGGGCCAGCACCCCAGCACTCCTCACCCTTGTGGGGCTGCTGTGCCTCTCTTCAAATTGTCCCATCACTCCTACTCTGCAAACCCTTCTCTTCTTGCTAGTTAATATTAGTATTTGGTGTGTGGAACGGGCTCTGCAATTAACAGAAAGGTACAGTCATTCATTCTGACTGGAGGACTCATGGGATCAGATGTACTGGGGATAGGAAGCGGAGGCTTTCTGCTGGGAAAGAATGTCACAGCACAGCGGACACAGAAATGAAAAGCTATTAATAATGATCCCAGAACTTCACTTCCATCAGCTGTTTATTTAAAGGTACTCTGTATTCAAAGGTTCCTGATTTATGTGGGCAATAACACACACAGTCCTGGGATCACTTTTTTAAGCAAGGCTAATGGGGTGAAACCATTATACTGTGACAGTAGAGATCAAGCTGGGAAAATGATACTGGAGAGAAAAATAAACTATTGCCTAGACTATCCAGGACCTATGCTGGGCTGAGAATTGGTGTGAGCGCCCTGCTTTTCCAGCATTTATTAAGACTTTCACTCCCTTTTTTCTTATTTTTCGTGAACAGAATTTACTGTGCATGAAAGAATATAAAAATTTGATTCTACTAGATGGGATGCTAAAAGCTTCTGTTTTCTTCACTGCGGTGAAGTTTTGGCTGTACTGCAGCTGTTCTGCCCTACAAGGCCCCAGGGGAGGCAGTGTGGCCCAGGGGAGTCCTTGTCTCCAGGAGTTCCCAACCTGACTCAGCCGGATTCCTGAGGGACTGGTCACTCCAGGGAAAGGGGTTCTGCCCTCTTCTGTCTGTAGCTTGTTTTTTTCTTGCAGAGCTCTGGTAGTAGAGGCTTGTTGGGGCTTCTCTGCCCTACTGAATGGGAGAATTTCTGGCTCCTCATGAGATGGTGGGGCTGTTGGGAATGCAACTTCTGACTCTGTACAGGGCAATTGTAAGGGGATGACTTTCATATGTGTCTGTCCTAGAAATAAAGATCTAGATCTAGATCCTAAAATTAAAGACCTGCTCTGAGCTCTAGAGCTTTCTCTCTGCATCTGGAGGAGCTATGTCCACCACAGCAGTTGTGGCAGAGATGCTGTGATGACTAAGAGCATGTTCCCCAAAACCAGCATTGCTCACCCTTGACCTGTGAGGGCAAAGGATCTTTGATGGTCTCTCTGCCAGTGGTGCCAAGCCTAGGGCAAGGGTGTGCAGGAAGCATGGTGACTGACCCGATGTTGTCACGGTTTAATGCTGGCCTGGCAATTAACTGAATGACAGATGCTCTCTATTAATCCCCTTCCCCTCCCTGATAAAGAAAGGAGAGAGAATAAGGGAGACAGACTTACCGATTGGAAACTAAGCCATACAGCTTTAATGGAACAGTAATGATAAAAAATTACTAAATATATACAAATATACAGGAAAAATGATACCACATTCCTTCCCCCAGCTCCCCCAATAACTCTCACATCACCACTGAGGCTGCAGGGCAGCCCTGGGAAAGTCCTGCACTGGCTGGACTCCTGGAGTCAGCAGCAGTCAGGAGCTGGAGGCAGGAACACACAGACTCAGGCTGGCACAGATCAGGGCCACAGGCAGATGAACGGATGGAATCCTCCCAGGGTGCCAAAGCAAACAGGGACAGGTGAAGAAGAGAAGAAAGGGAAGGGGTTTGACCTTTGTGATCCCTCAGATTTATCCTGAGTATGACATGTATGGGATGGAATACTCTGGTCAGTTTTGGTCATTTTTCTCGTCCGCTCCTCCCAAAAGGAGGGTTTGCAGGTGTGACCTCTTTACTCCTTTTCTCTTTCCAGAGCACAAGCTGTTCTTCAGAACTGAGCAGCGGCCTTGGTTCTGCGTAACATTATCTATCAGTAACTATAAACATTGAGTGTTATCAGTCCTAGAAGCAGACACTGACTGAGAAACTTGCTGTTGATTTCAGCAAGTATAGTTAATTACAAAAGACTTATCTGAAAGCAAAATTGTGAGACAGAAAGTTAGCTCCATCCTGGCCCAAACCAGGACAAAAGTCTATTGCTGCAGGCAGGCATTGGAGGAGCAGCAAAGTCACCTTGTCCTCCTGCCCAGCTAGAGGCAGGGTCTCCTTCATGTTCTCTCTTTCAGCTTCACCTGGGTGCTAGCACCAGTTTGGCACTGACTTTCAGTTCCTCTTTGCCCAGTCCTCTAGCTCAGTCCAGTCCTTCAGAAGTTTCTTGCAGCTAAGGTAATCTCCTGTAATTTATGGATTTTGCTTCCTACATGGGGTCCTTTGTAATTTTCTGCCAGGTCATGACTGCAGTCACTGCTTGTTTTTTCCCCTTTTGTGTTTTCATAGCAGGTTTAAGCTTATGGCAGTGGGGCTTTTTTTTGTTTGTTGGTTGTTCTTTTGTGTCTCCCCGCAGCTGTTGAGGACTCTGATTCTTCTGCGTCTGTTAAGAATTCTGTTCACGGGCCTTTGAGATGCTGGACAGACACGTTGCGTTTCCTTTCTCTGCTGAAGGATTTGGTGGGCCCTAGCATGCACAGTGCTTAGCAGTGTACAGCTCTCCTGTTCAATGGGAAGGCCAGACATGGCCTGTCAGATCTGAGCTCAAGTGCTTTGTTTTGATTTTTCGCTAGCATTTCAGGCAATTTGTCAGGCTCACAGGACAGAGACTCCCTGTGATCCCTTGAATCATCCCTCAGGATCATCCTGGTCTCTCCCATGCGGTCAGGGATGCCAGCACCCATGATACATGGGGCTCAGTGAGGTGGCAGCAGGAGTTTGTGCTGCAGTTGCTTTGGTTTGTGCCAGTGTCTGTGTGTCCAGCTGTGCCCGCTGATGGGTGTCCCCTGAGTTGCTGGGCACTCAGGCTTCAGCACTGCATTGAATCAGCAGAGAGGGATGAAGAGGTGAGTTCCTGCTGGTACAGTGTTGTCACATGAGTGTCAGAGACTTCTTCCTCTGGAGCTGACATGGGATTTGTGAGGCCAGGGAGACCTCCCCTCTGGGAAGCAGGGGGGAAACACCCACTGCTGGTGCAGGTTGCTCTGCCTGTGTGGCTGGCTGCGCTCCAGCCTGCAGGCTCTCTCTGTGCAGAGCAGCTCTGGCTTTCTGATCCTTCTTGGTCTGAAGGTGGTCTTGGGCCTGGACAGAAGGAAACATGTACATGTTCAGGGACACATGAAGATGTCTTTGCTTCCACCCCCTCTCAGAGCCTGTTTGTAAAGGCAAATTATAAGTATTGTATTCATGTCAACCAGGCATGAAAATTCTGTATTTGGAAAAGAATTGGTGCAGAGCGAGACTGTTACGGCTGTAAAACCCTCTGCCCTAAGGCAGACTTTGAGATTTTTCTTTGCAATTAAAATTTCTTTGAGACTTGGACCAAATAAGATTTGGAGGAAAAAATCTGAACTTTGAAAATGCTTTTTTCCCCCCAAACAGTGCTTGTGTGAAAGCTTTAATAAAGTATTTCTCCCAGCGTGTCTGAAAGCAGAAAGTAACTGAACATGAGAAGTCAAAAGGACAGGAATAGGTCCTGCTCTGACAGTTGCTGTGCTTCTTATATTAGAATTTCTCAAGGCAGCATCAAAAGGGACTATAATTAAACTTGCAGCAGCTTAAAGAGAAGGGAGAAAATGGGTGTTTAGTCTTGCAGTCCTGAGTATTATGTAGGTACAAATTCCTCTGGAAAAAACAACTTTACCTTGACTGTGTACAAGCGTATCTAAGAAAAGTGGAGGAGTAAGTCCCCTTCTGTAGGAGAATAATTGCAGAGGAAACCCAGAGATTTACTTCAAAATCAAGCATGACCAAACTTTTACTAAGTATAATGGGCTTTCTGCCCTGTTGTCAAAGCTGAGGCTTGAGTGACATTAGAGAGAAAACTTGATTTTATCATTATCTGCCTGTCTCCTGTGCTCTGAAGTCTTGCTGAAAGGCAGATTGCTATCAAACATTGCTTTGCACCGTCTGGACCTGGATATGTTCATCCAGTAGCTGTTGTTACAGAAGCCTTTCATTGCATAAATAAAATTGAAAGTATTCCAAGAGCCTCTACAGTTTTGAATCCCTTGGCCACTTATCTCTAGCATTTGTACACACTGTGATGCTATGTGCCATTCAGATCAGTATCTCTAGCCATCTCTCACTTAGCTGGCAAAGCGCATATAGATTTTGGAAAGGACACTGAATTAGTGCGCTTCCTGCAGAATGTATCTCAGCAGAGGGATTCCGAGGGGGTTCCAGAGTTCTCAGTGAGGAAAAATTGTCTAGCTTGCAGTTGGTCTCTGTGGCATCACAAGTATTCGGACACATTGCCCAGCTTTGTTTTATTGGGTCTGAAATGCCACATCACTGACAGTGATCTGCTTCGGAACAGGAACTTGCAACGCGGTGGCTGTGATCACATTTCAACGTGATGCGAGTGGGTATCCCACACCTCTGCTCTCAGCAGTGCTGATGTCCCCTACAGAATTAGCAATACATGTTAATGTATTCCAGCCAAAGAGGCTTGTTTCTGGTGGCTGTGGTACACAGGAAGATGGAGCAGCAGCCAGGCTGTGTTGCTCTCCAGTGTTTTCAGTTTGCAGAGCACTCCCCATAGGGCTGAGGGCTGTAAGCCCTGACTATTCTATTCTTCAGCCTGAAGGTGTAATTGTAAATGCCTCTTGGATGGTAGGAAGGTGCTGTGGGGAGTTGTGGGGATATACTTGGATGCTTGGCTGTGGTGTAGTGGCCCAGGGTCGATGTGATACTTGAGGAGCATTGTCAGAGGCAATGTGTGGGATGTTGGATTGCTTGCATGTGATACACTTGCCATATGGCCTAGTCTGGATTTGACAGTATCTGATCTGGCAGGATTGCCTCTTCTCCCATGTCTAGATTTTGAGAAGTTTGTAAAAGAAAAAAGAAGTATCATTGCTTCATTTTCTCTTACAATATCCACTGGAGCAAAGTGAGCTCCAAAGAGCCAGAGTTCACATCTAGCCCTAGGCCTGGAGATTATGCACCATCTTAAAGTTCTGCAGCAGCCTTGCCATGCTTATATTACCAGCATACAACAGTTACTGGCAACGTGTTCTAGCCAGCCTATTCCCTTTCCCAGGAAGAGGATTTGAATTCTGTTTAACAGGAGGAGACATGGTTACATACCACATGCTCCACTGTAGACAGTACTAGAGAAGAATTGCTGTTGAAGTAATTGCAGGCTTTTTTCTGCCCCATCTCCCAGCAAGGTCGGTCTGAGGCTGGGCTGTTGTTCTGCCTGTGTTCTCAGGTGAGAGGCAGGTGGGCTCCCTGTGGATGCAGACTCCGAGCTCGCACTGGTGTGGTCCCCAGAGCTGCTGTTGTGCTTGCACATGGCCTCAGCTGTTCCCTTACAGGTGATGTGGCTGGTGTGTGTGGGTGGTGCTGGACCCTGTGCTGAGCTCCCTGGTCTCTGCTGATACTGCTGCACGCAGGAGATAGCAGAGCCCTTCAGGCTCACCTCAGGTTCTCAGCTAAAGGCACATTGGGGTAAGGAGGTGCTGGCCAGAGTATGGAGGGGCAGTGGGCAGTACAGTTATGAAGTGTAGGACTGTGAATGTGTTGGGCAGTGCTATCGCTATCTTTGTGTGCTGTTGCCTGCCTGTGTCTTCCCCCTCCCCCTGCCTGCTTTTCCCTGCATCAGCCTGCATTTGTAAAATGAAATAAATATTGACACGGACGGGATGCTATTCAATTTGTCCTGATCACTGAGCTGCAGTGAGTTCTGACAGAGCACAGTGTAAAACATAAGCTCAGGATGTAATTTCTACTGTCAACATGATGTACAGTACAGCTGTGCCAAACACACACTGACAAACTGCACAAGCTCTTGGAAGGGGAGTGGTGCTGATAACTGGGAGGGTGGGGGTGGTGGAGGAGTGGGAGAGAGGGCATCAGCCTGGGCCCGGGGTGGTGTGACAGGCTGGTGCTTCATGGTGTGAGTGGAAGCCTGCCTGGCACAGCCTGTGCCCGGGCACGCTGCCCTGTGGGTGCAGGTGTGCTCTGCACCTGTAGCCACTTGCTGCTGCCTGGTTGGGATGCTGTGCTGCGGGCTGGCACTGCCTCCAACAGGAGCAGCTCCCACTAGTTAGTTACAGCTCTGCTGCTCATCAGTGGCAGAGAGAAGTGGCACTTCCAACTGTTGGTGAAAGATCTTCAACAACATGGGCAATTAAATGTTGTGCTAGTCTTGGTTCCTGTGCCTGGGACCTTCTGTGGTGCTTTGCAGCCCTAGGGTACTTTGAATCCTACTGCAGCATGTGCAGCCTGCTGCAGAGGCAAGAGCAGGACCTGGAGTTCTTGGGTCTGCTCCCTCTGGAAGAGATCTCTGATGTGACAACCAGAAAGAAAGGTTTGCACACTGAGAAGAGATTGATGCTGACCCTGGCTGTGCCCTGAAGCTGTGACAGCAGAGAAACGGGCTGAGAATTTCTGTGTGGAGAAGAAGAACCCAATTCGTGGCAGCGAGCCATGCCACAGATGTGTTCCTGTATTAGTGTTTCTAAGGCAGCTCTGAGAACCAAGAACTGGAGCTGGCAATGGGACACATAGGTGGGTTTTGCCATCTAGGACCTGAGTGTCTTTTAAAGGCTCATTGGGGCAGATTGGGTTACACCTCCACTGCTACCCAGAGGGAGAGCATACAAACAGCTCAGTTGAGTTTAGCTGAACTTTGGACATGTGAGACAGCCACCAGCAAACCACATTAGTTCAGATGTGGCAGGAAAATGAGAAGTCTGTTAAATATAAAAAGCAGCATATACCACAGCCTTGGCTGAGGCTCCAAACACAAGGTTGTGGTTCCCACAGCAACGTCAGCCCAGCCCATGATGCTGCTCCCTGTCAATAGGTGCTCTATGTAGTGCTCAAATGCAACAGGACTAAGTTGCCTCAGGAACTGAGGGCCAGCTTGTCCACAAGCCGGGGTGCAGCACTGCTGGAGCTGTGCTCCCCTCTGCAGCATCTTTGCCCTCACTTCTTCTCTGCCTTGCTTTAGGGTGTGCAATTAAATTCTTGCTTTTACTGGTATATTGTTACTGTTTAGAATTTAGCTACTTACACTTACATGTTCTAACTGTGGCAAGGTTGAAAGAAAAGGCATAGTGTCTGTTTCAGAATGAGCAGCAGTGTCATCCTCACGTGCATGTAGGGTTGGCTCCAGGGCGTGGATTGGGTCGTCAGCTCATGGAGGAAATCGGCAGCTTGCAGCTGCGACTCAGGTGTGAAATGGTGCGATGAGGGGAGTGAGGACAGCTCCTGCTGCCCTCTTGAGCCAGCTGCATGCTTTGAGCACTGCCTGCTGCAGGGAGCCAGGGCCGTGTTCTGCCTTCCCACCAACTCCAGGTCCTTGGATGCCGATATTTCTCACAGTGCCTGGATTTGCACCATCGGGCTGGCTTGCTTTCAGCCTCCCCATACGGTCAGGAGGTCTGTAGTGGCTGAAGAACTACTCTCTGGTGATGCCGTTGCTGCCTTATTGGGCAGGCCTGCAGACAGTGTGGAGTAGCCTGTGTAGGGTGGACAGAGTAGGAGACTTCAGCAGCTAGTGACTACCTCTCCCAAAGGCTCTGCTTACATAGTAGTCCTTTAGAACATGTTCCAATGGACTATTCATTAAGTTCTCTTTCTGGCAGTTGCGTTTACCATGTATAACCCATTGCTCTTGGACTTTGGACACACCTGAAGGCATTTGCTGTAAAAGTGCTGAAGAATAGCAAGGGCAGAGATGATGGATAGACGTTCTTCCTGTACTGACTCTTTGCCCTGAGTGCTGGCCTGAAGCTCTTGCTCTGGCACAGCTTGTGCTGTTCAGTTTATTGACATCTCTTGCTCTCTGGGGAACTTACTCCAAAATAGCCACAAATTTCCCATATGTGAGAAATCGGAGAGATGCTGTTAGTGGCAATGGTGCACTGTATTTCATTATATGTATTTTCTATATATCCATGTACATGTGATAAAACAGGTCTGTATATGCTCTGTTACTGTGAGTGCCTTGCTCTAAAGACTGCTGCAGGTGGAGCAACATCTTTTCCCTTGCTGGGAGCTTCTTCTCCGTGTTGGATTGATGAAGGCTGCAGTTACTTTACCCTGTGAGATTTCCAACAGTAGGAAGGAACAATTCAATCTGTTGCCCATCTACAGGTCATGCCTCTCCCCTAGGTATCACCTCTGATGTTAAATATTTTTATGTTTGATGATAGGAGTTCTCACCAGATTGGCAAGATCTGTCCCTTCTGGAGCAGTGGGATGGCTTCTGCATGGGGAGGCCTGACTGCAAGAGCCATGCCATTGCCAGCAACCTTACATGGCTGATGTGGTGGTGTCTTAGTAAGAAATGGTCTGGCGGGGAGGAGGGGTGGGGCAGAATGTTAGTGCTTCTGTACTGTGGTTGCTACAATACAAATACACTGACTGGAAACCCTGTGCTCCTTGGAGCATGAAGTGCACAGGGCTTGCACAAGTGACAGCTGATGTGTGCATGGAGGGGAAACTGCATTTGTACATCCAAATGATGAACAAATATGGATGTTGCAGGGTACCTGGGGCAGGGAAAGGTGGGAGATAGTGACCAAGGCTGTGGGGGCAATATGGGGAGGGCAGGGAGCACTGCTCTCACACCAGCACTGACATCTTGGCCTTTTCCAGGCTCCTGGGGATGCTGCCAGCTGCCCTGCACCTCCCTGCCTGAGCCAGCAGAGGATGGAAGTGACCGGCGTCAGCTGGGCAAAGGACCCTTCACCGGGTGCTGGGATGTCACCCCACTGAAGATGGGAGTTACAAATGGGCTTGTGACCTGCATGTGTGGCGCAGGCACCTACACTGCCAGACTTGTGGGGCAGTAGTCCAGGGCCACCACAAGACAGGCAAACTTTAGCCACAGCAGCTCATCCTGTTAACTCCACTGTGAAACTGTACATGGAAAAGCTTCCCTTCGCCTCCAGTGAATGAGGGTGGTGGGTGCCCGTGCCCTGCACATGGTCGTGGAGCTCCCTGCCCACCAGCAGGGTGGGCAGCAGGTTGGGTATCACCCTGCTCCCCAGTGAGACCGGCAGCAGCCAAGCATGGAGCCCTGCAGCTCTGTCCCTGAGGACAAATGCCATCTGTCAGATTCCTCTCCAGAGACTCAGGAGCAGCCTGTGAGGCACCAGCGCTGACTGCTTCCGTACTGTCAGCAGGCAGTCTGGGACGCCTGTTGTCACAGATGTGACTGCAGCCTGCTGCAGGAGTGCTCCAGCTGCAGGATACGGGATGCAGCAGGGATGGGGATGCTCTGCATTGACCACTGAGCCCCGTGTTGATAGTGTGGACTTTCCTCCTCGTCTTCCCTAAAGGATGCTAGTCGTCTCTCCAAAAGGTACTGCTCATGCAGCCTCCTAGAGTGCAATGGCGAAGGGTCTGCAGGGCTTCTCGTGGACCATGCTGCTGTTGTTCTGCACCGTCCAGGAGCTGGGGGCCTGGGCCATGCACACTGCAGTGGTGGGCACTGGCCTGGGGCAGCCAGGGGACCCTGCACTTCTGGCTGGTGGGCGAGTGAAGCGTGGCTGGGTCTGGAATCAGTTCTTTGTGGTGGAGGAGTACACGGGCACAGAGCCGCTGTACGTAGGGAAGGTAAGGCAACTCCGTGTCTCCGTGGGGCTGACCAGGCTGGTGACAGAGCAGGGCAGGCTGTGGCAGCACAGTCTCCAGCCTGTGAGGGAGAGAAGGTCTGCATGGAGGTCACTCATGGGGGCCTGGTTAGAGAACAGCTATGGACTGGGATGGCAGTAATAGATCACTGCGGACTGGTGGTGAGGTCAGTGTGCTCTCATAGGCTCCAGGGCCAGGAGCACACCAAAATTCATTTTATGTTCTTCCAGTTGAGTGCCAAGTGTCTGGGGTGAGTGCAAGAAGGGGTACAGCTCTGGGTGTCATGAGGGCAGTGGGGATAGCTCAGCCTCATCTCTGTAGGAAAAGCTGCTGGGCTGGAGCAGATGTGCAGACCAGTCTGGGCAGACAGGGTGGGCCTCTGCTGGTGCTGGTCCCTGCCATGTCTTGGGAGCCAGAGAGCTGCTTGTAGCACCAAGGGCCTTTCTGCGTCAGCAGTTGCTGCCAGAGGTGCAACTCTGTCTGCCTGCAAATGGTCCATCCCTGGGGCTGGTGGAGGACATGTCCTTCTCTAGGTGTGGCACAGTAATCCTCCTCTTGCTTCTGTCCAGAGTGAGGCTAAAGGATTTATGTATCTCAGGCTGGCCTGCACAGCGTGGTGTGCAAGGCAGGTGTGCAAGGCTTGGAGGGACCCTGAGGACCAGCACCGGTGACAGAGCTTTCCTGGGGCTTAATAGGAGCTCTGCCCATCAGATGTGTGCCAGGTGCTCCTGGGAGCTGCCCCATGTTGCTGTGCTTCTCAGGTCAGTCCCTCACTGGGCTGGGCACAGGGAGTGGCACCAATGAACTTCTGGGGAGAGGCACTGGGAGGTATTGGCATGTTTGCAGCCAGTGCATCTTGCTCTGCTGTGAGGTGTAGTAGTGGACACTGGAGCACGTCAGTCTCCCCGTGCTTGAGAAGTTCTGATCTCCCTCTGATATCAGTCTCCCTGTTCTCTAAGGGTGTGGCTGTTCCTGTTGTTTTGGCTCTTGCTGTTCCTGTGTGCCCTGTGGAGTGTGGCAGTGACAGTGGGGAGGACCGGGTCAGTTCCTGGTGTGTGACCACCTGGGGAGGCTGGTCATGGACCTCTGCTTGCCCCACTTCTGGTGTCCTGAGGCTGAAGAAGCACTGTGCCTTGGGGTTGCTGAACTTTGTCCTTTTCTGGGAGCTGTGGAGGAGCTGCCCTGTGTCTCCTGTGTGTTATCTGTATGCTGATGATAGCAGTGCTGGCTGTTGAGAGCAGTCAGAGTGGTGCAAGCCAGCTAGAGCTGCCCTGTGGGAGCACGGGCTCTGTCCAAAGGAAAGCACCCAAGAGCTCATGCAGTGGAGCTGTCTGATGGCCTCCGCTGTCTGGTCATGAGGTTGGAGAAGGCTTGAAAATAGGCTTCTTGGCTAGGGAACAGCTGGGATTTCAGTGGTGATTTGTTTCCATTTCAGCAGGCACTCAAAAGCCTCACTCCTCCACCAGGATGCCCAAGGCAGTTGCAGCTAATTCACAGCTCCCCTGGGAAGTGACTTGGAGCATCAGGCCCTGTCAAACTCCAGAGGTAGCCTAGCAACCACCTCATCTCCAAAATGAGCCCAGGAACCTACAACTAACCCATTTTACAGCCCCTTTTCGCATCATTCACCACATCACCCATCTCGCTCAGAATAAACAGCCAGCCAATGTGGAAAACCATTCCCTGTGAATATTGTTCCCAAGGCCTGAAAGCAAGGCTCCCTGGTGCTGGGAGAAGCTGGGGTGGCCAGGGCTGGGATGGCCCCGGCCATCCTGGGGCAGTGTGCCAGCCCTCCCAGCACAGCCAGAGAGTCTGGAGCCTTCCTGCACCGGAACCCACTGCTCCCTGTGCTGCAGCTCAGGCTTGCCCTCCATGGACGCCTCTTGCACACCTACATGTGCCTTTCAAAGGGCTGATACCATTTCCATAAAATCTGGGTTCTCTAGTTAATCCTTCTTCTGAACTGTAATTTCCCCCGAGGCTGCTGTCAGTTTGATGTGGATTTCTTTAGTTTTTTAAAATAGAATTATGGGGTCAGCACTAGTTACAAACTCCAGCATGTGGACAGATCTATTTTAGATAGAGGAGAGGATTAAAGGGGAAGAAAGCAGATTTAATTAAGTTGCTAATATTTAAAGAAAATTTATGAACTTGGGCTTTGTGAGTTGGAGCAAACAGAGTGTGCCTCTATTATGGGCTGCTTTTTATTTGATTTTCTTTATTTTCCAACCCCAGAGTAGTTTTTTATTTGTGTATTTGTGCTTTATGTTTAATTGCTTTTAATAAGGAATGTGCATCTCTGTTCACATTTAATTTTGATTTAATTATTAGTGAGTAATAATGGCTTCACAGAATTTCTGGTTGTAGCCTTTTAGGACAAGGAAACTACTTTCCTGTTTAACAGACTGAACAGATCAGCCCTTTGCACACTTTTTGATGGCCCTGGCTGTACTGGATGCTCTTGTCCTTGGTCAGTGAAACTGAGCTGCTGGTGGGGATCCCCTCTGCTCTTGGGATGCAGCACACCCAGTGGCCCAAGAGCTGGAGACAGTGCAGGAGAAGGTGCAGTGGGGCCCCAGGGCCACCCAGCTTCCCTTGCTGTCCGTGCCCAGTTGCACTGGGGGTCCCGAGCCTGTGCACTGTAATGGCAAGGCTGGGCGGGAGAGAGCACCCCTGGAACCTGGCATTTCCCCTCAGATGTCTGTAGTCTGTTATCTGGCCCTCCCCCATTAGTTGTTGTTTAGTCAAGCAGAACAGATTTAGCTCTTTTAATCTTCCCTTGTAAATCAATCTCTATAGCCCCCTGAGCACAGGCTCCATTTTTCTTCCTAGCGTTCCAGTTTGCAGGGATGCTGGTGTCTGCTTGGAGCAGTCAGCAGTGAGCAAATATGTAAAGACGATGTGCTGAAAGCTCAGTGTGGTTCTGGGAAGAGGTGCTGGCTGGTTTATCTCTGGCATAATTATTAATCACAAGCATGGTGTTCAGGAGGAAAATACAGGTTCCTGTTACTTGCACTGTACACCCCGCGTATACCTTTTTCTTCTGAGAGGGTTGATATCTAGCAGAGTAATAGTGAATGTTAGTGAGAAGATTATAAAGTCGAAGTCGCAGCAAGGTCTCCCGTAGGGAGGGCTAGGGCAGGATGGCCAGGGTAGCATGCTCCTGCAGACTGTCCCTGCCAGCTGTGCTCCTGGAAGTGCTGCCTGAGCAGGTCCCAGAGCACTGCTGGGCTCAAAACCCCACTTGCTAGCTGGGTTAAGGTTTTATTCCCAGGGAAGCCTTGGGAGGTGTTTCAACATGGGTGGTAATATGCAAATACTGTGTAAAACACATTGAATTGTCTAACATGTGGGCCCTTCACTCATGAAATAAATATATAAACTGTATCTAACAAGACATATAACGGAGGCACCATAAAAAAGAGACAGCTCTGGTATAAATTCTTTCTGGTAGAGCTGTATGTCTGAAAGGTGGATTATAGAACTGCAGTTTGGAAGATTGAATGGCCCATAAACATTTTCATATTTCATTAGCTGATTAATGGATAGGTTTTTTCTTTTTTCTTTTTTTTTGGGGGGGGTGGGGGAGGAGGACGCAGGATGTGTATAGGAAATACGACTTTGCTGATTCTAAGCAGGAACTGTAGGAAGCAAATGAAAGCAGTTGATGAAGCCTTTCCAGGGGCCTGTCCTCTTATGGATTGTCCCAATTAATGCCCATGCTGCTCTCTGTCAAGATGCATTCTGCCTGTCCAGTTACTGTTAATAGATTTCTCATAAGTGGCTGGATTGTAAAAACCCCATAACTCAGTTTAATGCCACCAATAAAATTATCTCCGGATGTCTGGCCTGGATTCCAGTCAGCTCCTGGTCCATCGGGAACTGCTCTTTACCCTTTCTTTCCCTAATTTGAAATGTTGTCTTATTTAGAAAATGAAGCAGGGATTGACTACAAAAGCATCTTGCCCAGCGTCTGCTTTCCCTCCTGAACACAGCCCTGGGCGTGTGAGGCAGCTCTGGGTGGGATGTGAGGGGTTGAACCCCCACTACATTGTTAGGTGTGCAGCAAGTGCCTGAGGTCTCGGGCAGGGACACTTGCTGTCACTGGCTGCCCAAA
Source organism: Phaethornis superciliosus (assembly GCA_023637945.1). NCBI lineage: Eukaryota > Metazoa > Chordata > Aves > Apodiformes > Trochilidae > Phaethornis > Phaethornis superciliosus. The sequence goes on along the minus strand of JAJQWJ010000019.1, from coordinate 14,647,345 downwards.
CATGGCTGGGGCTGGGCAATGATGAACTGCGGGTGGAGAGCTGGGGAGATGAGACAGATGCTGCTGGTGAGCTGCCTTTGCACCCCAGTCAGCTGTGCAGCTTGGGAGAGGTGATCCTGCACTGCCAGGGTCCCAGATCCTTGCCCACAGGACAGCCTTTTTTCTGGAGCCCTGTTAAGTTGTCGTTCATTTTCCCAGCTTTCTCCTGACCCCATAGTGGTGGACTTTGTCCCTTGGTTTGTGATGTGGGTGTTTACTGGCAGGATTTGTGATCTGCCAAGCATACAGTGCCATAGGCAGGACTGAAGCTGCAGTTTATTGGGCTTTCCTCCATGTACAGGCATTGTGTGGTGGTGCGGTGCTGCTTTCCAGCAGTAGTAGAGGGAGCAGATGGGCATCATGCAGAGACCATGGGCACCATGAGCTCCATACCCATGTGGTCTTGGCCATGGGAGCACAAGCGTAGCCCCAGCCTGCTCCCACCCTCTTCCTCTTTCCCTGACAGATCCACTCGGACTCGGATGAGGGGGACGGCTCTATCAAGTACACAATCTCCGGGGAGGGTGCAGGGACTATCTTCCTCATCGATGAGATGACAGGTGACATCCATGCCACTGAGCGTCTGGACCGGGAGCAGAAAACCTTCTACACGCTGCGAGCTCAGGCCCGTGACCGGCAGACAGACCAGCTGCTTGAGCCAGAGTCAGAGTTTATCATCAAGGTGCAGGACATCAACGACAGTGAGCCACGCTTCCTGGAGGGGCCCTACATCGGCAGCGTGGCCGAGCTGTCCCCTGTAGGTAGGTCTGGGTGGGAGGGCTGGGAAGCCTACACCTCTCTCCTGTCAAACCTTGATCCTGCTGTACCCCACAAAACTGCCTGCAAATCTCAGGGATTCCAGCTGAGACCAGAGCTAGGGAGCCAAAAGGGAAAAATAAATAAGATGTCTTAAGCAAAACAAGTGAATAAATCCTGCGACCTGATTGCAAGCCTGTGGCTGAGTGCTCAGTCTCAGCCCAGAACTCTGCCCTGGCAGCTCACAGCCGTGCCAGCTGCCTGCCCTGCATTTGCTACCCTGGCTTTGCACAGCCCCCTCGCTCCCAGACACTGGGGCGATGGACCAAGCCCTTGCATCCTAAAGGGCTCACAGCTACCTGTGGTTCAGATTAGCCTGTGTGGTTGGTTTCTCCTCTCTGACAGTGCCCCAGCCCCTGCTGAGGCAATCCTCTGTGTGCTGCTTTGCTGTTCCAAAGCTCGGTGGCTGCCAAGCCATCCATCCCCTTGCATGCTCCTGTGCAGCACTGCCGAGGCCCTCACTGGCTCACTGCTTTCCTCCAAGAGGCCAGGCAACTCATGTCCCTTGTGGCAGAAGTGTGGCTTCCCTGCTGATCTGTCTGTCTCCAGGCCAGCAGGTGTCTTTTAAATGCACTAGTGATCAGCCTCACTGAAGTGCTGAGGGCTGGGCTGGGGTGTGTGCCACCAGGCTGCCTGACTCTTCCCACAGAGGTAGCAGTGGGGGACAGTGACCCTGTGCTCACCTGAGGGTCGGGAAGGGCACAGGGAGGTGGTGCATGAGCTGCAGTGTTGCTGCCCTTGCTCCCTGTGCTGGCCTGATGGTGGGTTCCTGTGCTACTGAGCACAGCTCAAGTCCAGGGACAGTGGCTGGCTTGCTGTACTGCCCAGTGTCACCATGCCCCATCCGTGATGGGCTGTTATCCCCCATCGACCAGAGCATGGAGCTGACTGCATGTGCAGGCAGGGAACTATAAATCACTGCTCTCCAAAGGCTGCATCAAGGTAGGAGACTGACTTCAGCAAAAGACTGGCTGGTGTCAAAGATAAGGCAGGTCCCCAGCACTGTCATCAGGGGAGAGAGTGATAGTGCCACGATGGCAGCGAGCTCTGGGAGAGTGGGCCTGGGCAGGATAGGCCCTGCTGTGCTTCTGTGGGAAGGGCTGCCTGAGGGGACATCCTGGAACAGGGTGCGGAAAGTGGTGCCCTAGGACATGGTTCTGTCTCTCCATGGTTGATGTGCAGCATGTTATGAGGCTGGAACATGGGTAGCATCAAGTACAGAGGTGTAGGAACTGCCCACAGCAGAGGAGCTGCTACTGCCTGAATTTCTCTTGATGAGTGTGGAACAAGCTCTCTCGAGGCATCCCGAGCTCTCCTTCCTCTTCCAATTATCTGCACAAATCCTTTCCTGAGTCAGAGACTGACCCCTTGAACTACAGCCGTGTGCTCCTGGAGAAGTAAAAGGCAGCATGTGGGCAGCAAAGCAGGAGGCATCCTGTTCCCAAAGGGAAGAAAGAAATTAATCTATTTTGCTTTAACAGCCTTTAAAAAGGAAGGAATTCTCAACTCTGAGCATTAGACAAGGAACCCAGTTCTTTGAAAATCACTAACAATTATGGAGCTGCCTGATCAGACTGATGTGAACAAGACTTATCAAAGGAGACAGTTTCTATGCAAAATTGGAGATCAGAGGGAGAAAGAAGCATGGTTTCACAACATGAAAGGAGGCGATTCCTGCAAATTAAAACATTCAGAACTTAAAAGTAAAGAGGAGTGCTGTGAACAGCGTGGGATGTGCTTCCAAGCTGCATGCTCAGAGAGGGGAGCTGGAGCCAAGGGCCTGTTCTGCTTACCAGGCTGATGACTGTCTGCGTGTGTGAACCCTGGATTTTTCCGTCACCTGGCCATCCCAGGGACCATAAGGGCTCCTCTCCAGCATCATGGCCCTGGAGATGACTCAGCTAACAGAGCAGGAAGAGCTTCACACAGCACCTTCAAGCTCTGCCACTGCATGGTCCCTTTCTGGGGAAGGGGATGAGATGAGGCCACCTCAGGGCCAGGGTTACTCCAGCTTGGAGCATGTTTGCAGGGAGCTGTTAATTCCCTCTCTGCTGTTCTGACAGCCTTTGCTCTATGGCCCAGCCTGAAAAGTGAGAGTGACCCCCTTCCTTCTCTCACTCTCCTATCTCCACAGACCTCAGTGAGGTTTGCGCTTGAGACTGCCCAAGTGGGTGTTTTTTCTTCTCACTCCTGGCAGCTACCAGTTGTAGCTCCCCCTTCCCTGCCACAAGCAGTCCCAGCCCACAGAGGAGGGTACCTTCCTGGAGCATAAAGAGGAATAAAACAAATACAGTCAGATCCACTCTGTGACAGCGGGAGCAGATCAAAGGCCATTATTTGCATAATGAAGGAGTACTAATTGGGAGGGAAAGTAATTTAATTTCATAGTGTCTAAGAGGGAATAACAAATAAGAGAACTGCACAAACTCTTATCTAGGAGTGTTGTGCAACACACCTGCAGACTAGCCAAGGACCAGCCTGTCTGCAGGATGGTACCTGTGCTGCAGATCCTGTTGCAGACCCACTGCTGTTTTGTAACCTCAAGAAGAAACTGTGGGCTATGAGCTTGCAGGCTGCTCTGGCAGCTGAAGCTCAGCCTCCATGTAAGCTACCCCAGTAGGTACCTGATTGCTCCAAAATGTCTGAGTTGAGCAAAGTCTAGTACTAAAGGAAGAGACCTGGAGCAGCCAAAGAAGATAGGATGGGACCCAGCCAACTGCCTGGGAACTGCAGGACCTTCACCTTGTAACAGGAGATGTTAAAACTGGCTGGTCTGGTCTCCCTTCCTCAGCTCCCTGGAGTATGCTTAACATCTGTCTGTTGCACACAGGAGTAAGCCCATATCCATCACACTGTTCTTCCTGCAGGGCAATTGTGCTGTTGGTACAGAGTGGGTCTTGCAACCCTGCTTCTGGGCTGTTTGTGGAGCATGCAGAGCCTTGAGTGAGGAACATGATAGGAAATGTGCATCCTTCCATCAAACACCACTCCTCCCTTGGTGCATTTTGCTCTCCTTACTTCTCTGCTTAGCATCAAGTCCAGATTAGAGGTGATTTGGCTGTACAGACAAACTTGAGGTCAAGCCCTGACTCTAGTACAAAGCTGGCTGAATGCAGAAGTGATTATTGTGAAGAGAAATTTTTAATCTCCACACTGGAAGCAGAGACAAATACTTTAACATGCAGCCAGAACACTTGTGTGCATCTGGAAGCTGCTGGGTAGCAAGGAGCTGGGGCTGGCCTTGCCTGTTGGTCCTCAGGGATACTCATCCCTTGCCCTCCATCACTGTACTCTTGGTCATGATCAAGCTCTGAGCCCTGAGCCCTGCAGATCTGAGCACCTGCTACATCCTCCCTACATCCAGTCTGCATGTGCTAAGCCTCTCAGGGAACATGTGCCCCCTCAATTTAGTGTTCTTGTTTGCTCCCCAAGACACCATATTTACCTGCTTGGTACCAGGGGCTGGTGTGCCTCGTGCAAATGGGTTTCCCTGTCAAGATATCCTAAAGCATGTTTCTGTACTTGTATAGTTGAAGAATTCCACCGCAGCCAGGTTAGCTCCCTTGGGCTTGTCCTGCAAGGCATGAGGACTCTGCAGCTAATCTCCTCTGGGTTGGATTTGGCTTTCTACCAAGTCAGGATGTTCCTGAGATTGCAAGAGACTCAGTTCTGCTCCTGTAATTTTTAAGCTCCTCTGGTTTATTTTCTTCCCTGATGTTCTGCCTGCTTGTTTCTGGGGCTATCAGCCATTGCATATGTTGTGTCAAGACAAAAGGTGTAAATTGCATTGTTCATAAAATCTCAGCTGCCCACAGCCACCAGGTCCCTGAAATGGAAGTGCTGCACTCTGGGCAACAGTCCAGGGCCTGTGGATTTGCGTGACAGAGCACTCCTTCCTCTCGGAGTCACAGCCCTTTCTGTCACATGTTGCCCTGGAGCTCTGCATAGAAGGGTGCAGTAGGCATGGGCAGAATTGTCCTTTGGGCTCAGCCTAGGCTAGAGACCCGGAGCTGGGCTGGAGAGTGGGTGCAGCCTGGTTGTGCTTCTGTCCTCAGGGAAGTGACAGACAGGTCCTGCTGGCTTGCTTGTGGATTCAGTGTTGGGTCTCTTTACTCTTGGATGTGTTTGGAGTTTGCCTGTTGATGTTTATTTTTGCTAAACATGTCAGGAATGAGTGGCATAGCATGTAGTCTGGAGCCATTAGTGTTCAGGCGGGTGGCACCTCCCAGGATGGCTGAAACCAGCCCGAGTCTCTTGAGTCCTTTCAGGAAGGGGGTGATGGATGCTGGATGGTGAATCTGTGCTAGGATTCCAAAAGTGCTTTGCAGAGCCCTGTGGGTCCAAGCCAGAAGCTGGGGATTGAGCTACTGTGCCAGGCCATCCCCAAGGCCATCCCCAAGGATCCAGGAGGCTGATGGCTGTGCTCCTGGTCATGACAGGAAAGGGCCTTGTGGAGAAACAGCCCCGTGATCCCTCCAGCTCCCAGGGTACTGTTGGGTGCTGGTGCTGGCAGCTCCTCTCTGTGCTGCTAATCCTGGCTCCCTGCTGGGCACAGCAGAGAGGGGATTAACCTCCCTGGCCTGCAGAGTCAAGGGCTGGCTGACATCCACCGTACGTCTTCAGGATTGCTCCAGATGCAGAACAGGGGAAGCTTGGGGACAGCAGGGCCTGGGGAGCTGGAGGGTGTCTGGTGGCCAGGGTCCATGTCCCATCCTGTGGGGACCAGGCCAGCTGGGTGCTCTGTGGCCCCAGTGCTGCTGTAGGAGAGGATTGCCCTGGAAGGGAGGGTCTTGGCCCCTCTTGCCTCAGGAGGGAAACAGTTTGTTTGATCTACTGTGCCAGATTGCAGAGAGTAAGGGATGGACTCTGCCTTGTTAATTTTTATGTAAAATTGTAGGTTTCCTCTGGTTCTGTGGGGTGAGCTGACTAGGGGAGGAACAGAAGTCTTTATGTCATTTTACATGTATAATTATCTCTCTGGATATGAGTTCAGGTTTACTGGTTATGGGAGGTGGATTATACTGTACATGATGGATGCTTAGACTTTATTTATTGTATCTTTTATGGCTAAGGCACATGCCAGAAAACTAAATAAGTCATACATGCTGTACTTGCTGTAGGCAGTGCTATACTGGGAGAGGAAGGGCTAATATCAGAGCTGGGGTGGGAGCCAGTGCTCTGTGGAAAAGGGGGATCAGGTTAAACTAGAACTGCAGGCTTTTGCTCTTCAGATTGAAAGAGAGCCATGAGCCAGCAGTGTGCCCAGGCGGCCAAGAAGGCCAATGGCATCCTGGCCTGTATCAGAAACAGCGTCGCCAGCAGGTCCAGGGAGGTGATCGTGCCCCTGTACTCAGCGCTAGTTAGGCCACACCTCGACTACTGTGTCCAGTTCTGGGCCCCTCAGTTTAAGAAGGATGTCGAGGTCCTGGAACAGGTCCAAAGGAGGGCAGCCAGGCTGGTGAAGGGACTCGAGCACAGGCCCTATGAAGAGAGACTGAGAGAGCTGGGGCTGTTCAGCCTGAAGAAGAGGAGGCTCAGGGGAGACCTCATTGCTCTCTACAACTACCTGAAAGGAGGCTGTAGCGAGGTGGGAGTTGGACTCTTTTCCCAGACGACTTTCAATAAGACAAGAGGACACAGTCTTAAGTTGTGTCAGGGGAGATTTAGGTTAGATATTAGAAAGAATTTCTTCACGGAGAGGGTGATCAGGCAATGGAATGGGCTGCCCGGTGAGGTGGTAGATTCTCCGTCCCTGGAGACATTTAAAAAAAGACTGGATGTGGCACTCAGTGCCATGGTCTAGCAACTGCTCCGGTGGGTCAAGGTGATGGACTTGATGATCTCTGAGGTCCCTTCCAACCTGGCTAATTCTATGATTCTATGAGAGGGAGCAGAGGTGGAAAAGGGTGAAGTGGCTGTGAATAAAGGATGCTGGAAAGTTGGACTCTTCGATTCCTGATATCCTATAGTTGACCTTGAGCAGGCTGCATTGCGTCTTCATGAACTAGAAGTCAAGGTGACTGGTAACAGTGCTTGACCTGAGTCTGGTGCTAGAGGTGGAACTGAGTAGCCTGTCCTCACAAGTCTTTGGTCACACTGTTTCCTTTCTGAGAGGTTTCTGTAGGTAGAGTTAGGCTTTCACTCCTTTCTCTCCTCTGTTGTTTTTGTAGATCTCAGCCTCTTTGCTCTTGGTCCCATTCTCATGTCCTAGGTCCTTCTTTTGTCAAATTGAACGTGATGTCAAATTAAAGCCATCACAAGGGACAGTTGGAGTGAAGCACCCAGTTTAATGAGGCAGCGTTGAAAATCAATAACTTAATTGCAGGCATTTGATGGACTTTATAGTCCTCCAATTTATAGTCCTCTTGCCCTGATATGTGTAGAGCATGAGGATGTGGTGCTGTGTGTCTGGCTCTGGGCAAGCAAAAAGCCTTTCTTCTCCCATGGCTGTCATCCCTTTACAGGTCTGTCTGCTGCAGAGATGTGGTGCTGCAGTATGGATCAGGCTGTGGTTGGGAGGTCCCTCTATGGGCTTAAGGTGACTGTTGCTCAGTGTGAAAGGAGCAGCAGTGATGATAAAATCTCATCCAGCTCCTTCCCAGATGGTACAGCAGAAATCCCCTGGTCCTGTGGAGATAGCAGCCCTGAAGCAGCCCAAGGTCCAGTCCTTCCTTGCGCTCTGTAGGACTGAAGGGGAATTGCAGCAGTGTCTGGAGTGCAGGCTCTCAGGCCTTCCCAGGGGGAGGCAGTCCTGCGTTTGCACCCAACTGTTCTTGTTTCCATCAGCGTGTGCAAGTGATGATCAGTGTTGGCCCCTGGCCCTGAGCTTTCTAGTGCTCTTCTGGCCTCCTTCCTCACTTGTTTTCCTCCTTGTCTCTGCTGCAGGCACCTCAGTGATGCAGGTGATGGCATCTGATGCTGATGACCCCACGTACGGGAGCAGTGCTCGGGTAGTCTACAGCGTGCTGGAGGGTGAGCAGCACTTTACTGTGGACAGTAAAACAGGTGAGCAGTATGCAGCTGGGCCGGGATATCCCCTGTAGAGTGTCAGGAGACCAGACCGTGGCCACGTGTCCTGCATCTGTTGGATGCACAGCTGTGTCCTAACAGCTGGCACCTCCCTGCTGGCTTTTGGTGCTGGGGCATGGCTGGGTGTTGGAGGGGAAGCTCAGCAGCCCTGCTGACTGCTGCCCAGCTCCATGCACTGCCTGCAGCAGTGGAGTAAGGACCATTGCTGTCAGCCCAGAACTTTCCTGCACTGGCCATAGCCCCTCAGTGTGCTCTGTGCCCTGAGCACAAATGCACCCGCAGGCACATAAAATCTCAGTGTGAAAGGTTTAAGTACTACCTGGGGGGCCTTACCAAAGGCTGCATTATCACCAGGGCTTTGATTAAAGGTAACACTTCAAATTAAGAATTGGTTTATAAATGTTCTATTAATATTTAATGAAAGAGCAGTAGAAGCTCCTCCATTCCTTAATAACTTATAATAGAGCTTGTTGTAAAATGCCTCTGTAATAAATCCCTAGCAGATGATGCTCTGACATACTGGTTAGACTGGACTGTAACCAGGAGATGTTGGGGTATATATTCTCCTTGCCTCCCAGGAGTGTGACTCTCATTACCCTTAATGGGAGCCTTGCAAGTTTTTTAAGGAGGGAAGACACTCAAAAGCTAATAAGGTATTTAAGGCACAAAGCATGCAGTAAAGTACCCCCAGTATAATGAAGAATTGTCAAAGAACACAAGCTGGATGATGATGCTCTTGTTGGACAGCCAAGTGCCCCCCCACCACCACACACCCTATTGCTGCAGCACAGTGACACAGGCTGAGATCAACCCCTAGATTGCAGTGCCAAGTCTCTCCCAGACTGATCTGTGTCTGTGTTGTAAGGCTGTTTATATGTAAGTGAGAGTGAAATTTGATCAGAGGCTCTGGTGTAAGGAGAGTGTAAAGAAGGTATGAGTGCCTGGTTCTCTGCCTCTGTGTGGAACCACCTCTTTAAAACCAGTCTGGTGTGTCTGGCCAAGCCAGGCACAACCCTGGTGTCACTGGAGGAAAGGTCAAATTTGGGTAGCTTGTGAGCACAACTGACAGCAGACCTGAGATATACTATGGAGATTCCATTGTCTGGACAGTGGCTGGTGTGGTATGGAGAGTGTGCAAGAACAAGTTTGGGGCTGCACCCACTCCTTGCCCAGGAGCTACTGCACCCAGGCTTTCTTCTCTCACAGATTTTCTTTGTTTTACTGGAAGGGGGAGGTGACAGCTGAACAATGGGATAAACACTGAAAATTCGGGTGCCTGTGAGATATCATGTTAATCTGAAATAGCTTTGTGTCAGTGGAAGCCTAACTGCTACAATGAAGAGGAACCACTGGGAGCAAAATGCACAAGCCAAGACGTGCAGAGGCTCTGCTTCCTGCAAAAACATTAATACTCTGTATTAAGGCATAAACTAAAATGTGCCCTGTGGGACTGTGGTGAGAATTAATGTCACTCTGGGAATCCAAGCTTCTTGATTCCTTGACTTTTTGCATCTTAATTCTCAAGCTGGTTGTTCCATACACTGCCAACGTTGATTTACTGTTCTGTTTGCTTGTGATTCATAAAAGCAAAATTGCTGACAGTCTGCAGAACAGTCCCTGGCCCTTCTTGAGCATGTCTGTTTACAGAACATCTGACCGCTAAAGCAGATACCAGGGCTGACTCTTTGGTGATGTCTGAGCTTCAGATAGCCTTTTGTAGCTGCCTCGCTGGGTCTCCAGGATTGCACAGAGCAGCTCTGCCACTGGCCCCTGATGATGTGGCTGCTGTCTGTCATGAGCTGCCCCTGGCCTCGTGTCTGCATGAGCCACATGTCCCTTTGTCAGTGCTGGCCCACACAGACCTGCTGCTGGGGAGGCAGGTGCAAGACTGGCAGTGCCAATGCTGGCCAGAAGGCAGCACATCCACCCAAGCAAATCCCATCCTGCTCCCACTCTGCACTTGAATAGGTTTTTATTTCTCTACTTGGGAATCCTGGCCTGACGGTCCTGACAGGCCAGGCTTCTGCCCTGAGCATAAGATTTAATTATCAACAGCAGCAGCAGCATAACTCTCAGAGCCACCATTGTTATTAATGGTCACAAAAAGAGCCATAAAAACCTGGCATGTTACATTTCTTTTATAATACATGGTGATGACAAACAATTTGTTTCCCTTCTCCTCTGCCTTTTTGTACAGGTCCATACCTGTGCTGTCTTGCACAACGCCCAAGCTACGGCCTCCTTCCAGCATGGGTTGTTTCTTGTCTTCTTGCCTTTACAACCAGCTCTTTTCACACTGTTTGTCCTTCATAGGTTTTAGAAGTATAAGTGGTGTTTGCACACATGAGTACAGGATGTGAACCATCTCTAAGTTTCATCTAAGAATGGATATTACTAGCTGTAATATTCAGCTGGGATTTCAGATTCCACGGACCTTTCAAAGGCAGACCCAAACTATCTGCATGCCATGCTATGCCAAGCTGTACCACTCAATAGGCCCTGAATTTCCACAGTGTCTCAGATCTCTTGGAGTGGGACAAGAAACTAAGTGGCCCCACTGGAATAGTGGGGGCCACCATATGGTATTTGCTGGTGTTCACAAAGCTGTGGGGGATAATTCCAGTTTCCACTGGATTGAGTGATGGCAAAGAAGCAGCATATGAGCTTTTCTTTCTCTCATATATGCCAGTCACTACTTCTTGTGCTTTGAGAACTAAATTTCAGATACTGGACCTGCCCATGGGTTTGTGTCGTGTACCCCAAATCGGGTCCCAAAGCCTGCTCTTCATGTGTTGAATGTCTTTTCTGGTGTATGAGTGGGGAGCTTTGTATATACATAATCTGGAGGTATGATTCGCAGTGTCCCCTAGGCTCCCTGCAGGCATTAGTCATACTTAGGCTTTGTGCTGCCTTCCTCATTTGTTCTGGGTTAGCAGACTGAGTGCAGCTGATCCTACTCTCGGTAACAGGTGAGATGCATGGCACTGTTTCATGGCTTGCTCCACTACTGCTGAGGGAGGCTGTGCTTTTACAGCTGTCAGCTCATTTATGCTTTGCTTTTTCTGCTGGCAAACAGCCACTTCTGCCATCAGTGATGGGCACTGGCTCTGGGTGGGTCTGCTGCACCCTGTAGAGAGCCCCCTCCCTATGGGGCAGGCTGCTGAGGGGCTATGGGAAGCCCCAAGTTCCAGCCTGGCCCAGCAGGACACGGGGTGGGAGGTCAAGTGCTAGTTCATATTGTAGCTCCGGAAGCCTGTCTTCACGAAGATCCTCCTAACTTACATTTTTCTGATGCTGGATCAGTGCAGAGTTTGCGATTCCTGGTGCATTTATCTGAGAGGAGTCAGGAGTGTACATATTAATTTGCAGGACAAATTTTGTTGTTGCTTTATATCTCCCTATGCTCTCTGTACTTCTGCAGCTTATTCACCTTTATAGTGGCAAAGCTTTCCTTTGGCAGGCAGCTGTGCCTGCCAGCTCATATCTGCTGTGTGCCATTTGCAATGTCCTTTCTAATCCCTGGCCAGCATGTCTGGGGGATTGCTGCTGCCTGCAGTCCTTGCCCACAGCTTTGGGAGGAAACCTGGAAAATACTTGGCACCCAGAAGGGGGACACAACCTGGTGCCCTTGGCTCCAGCAGTGTTGTTCATCACTTTGCAGGAATATTGACTGCTACAGAACAATCTAGTTGGTAGGTGCCAACCCTAGGCTGACGTAGAGGTATATTTGCTTAAACTGACCAAGCTGCTGAGAGTAGTGAATCTGTTTTATCCAGGCTCTTCTCAGGCATGAACAGTTTAAAAGACACAAATAGCAGGAAGATAAAAACTTGTCACCATGAAGGTGGCATTTCCATCCTTGGAGATGCTCAAAAGCTGACTGGCTGTGGCTCTGAGTAATCTCACCTGCCTTTGAAGACTGCTAGCTTTGAATTGTAGTTGGACCAAGGATCTCCTGAGGACCTGCTCTTGTACATTACTCCCTGAGGTTCTGACTTTTTACTCTGTGGCAGGGAGCGTGTTGCTCCTGCCTGCCCTCAGCTCGAGGGTGCCTTGTCCTGAGGATCTCCAAGGATGTGGACATCTGAGCTAGAAATATCTGAGAGCAGAGCAAAGTCTGTAATGATGGGATTCCTGGAAGGCAGTTCCCTGTTGAATGCTTTGTCCTGCCTTTTGTTTTTATCACCCAAAGAGGGTCTGCTCTTTGAGCAGATTTGATGGTATTTATGTGATGCTGCAAGTGTCCCCTTGCCTGGTAATTACATTGATGAATCTGGATCATGCTGGAAAGCCGCATGTGCCTTGTACCAGAGGGTATGCCACCATGTGTCTGTATTATTCAACTATAACAGATGCTGACAAGAACTAGGGAAATGAGTCTAAGATGGATGTTGTTCTGTTTTGTTAGCAGTGTCTGAGAAGGACAAAGTTTGCCAGTTTTTCTGTCTGAAAAATAAGAAGTGAATAGTGGGAGTTGATAGCAAAGACTTTTCCATGTCCTGTGCACATCATTGGAGGTCCTTGCCCCATCTGTCCCTGTGCCCTGAGAACAGGTATGCCACCATCACTTGCTGCTGCTTTTGCAAGGTCCCTGGGTTTTTGGAGCAGAGGCTCTACTGACTCTGGAAGATGCGACCATGCAAGTTGTGTTTGTGCCAGCACTCATAGCACCATATCAAGGAACTGGTGTGGATTATGTTTAGAGACCCAGATTTGTCAAGGCCACTAGCAAATGTGATGCCTCAGTCTAAAAGAAAACCAGCCTGATGCTTGAGGGGTAGCCTGGTACAGCCTGTGCCTCTTCAGGGGGAACCGCTTTCCCAGTGACAAACCTGCTGGGGCTCTGGGGGCTGTTCATCTGCATCCCCCACTTTTCTGGGACAAACAGCACGTATCTTGCCAGGAAGGTGGGTTTTGCGCACAGTTTGCACTCATGTCAAAGGCAAGTATTTTCTCCACCTCATGCCCGTAAAAGAATCAGATCTGTCTGGGACCATTTTTCTGCCCTGCTTTGCACATGACAAGTGGCCTGGACTTGCTCTCTCCTAGGATGGGTGACCTTGGAGGTGTTCTAGGAAGTATCTGAGCACTTTTCTCCCATTTCGCATAGCGTATTATGAGCTATATCATTATGAGCAGCTCAGTTAAGTCATTACAGCCTTGTTGAATGCATGAGATTTTTCCCTCTCATCCCAATTCATCACTATTGTGCTGACATGAATCATTTTCATTATAAAATGCTTCAGACCCCATTAATTAGCAGAATTGCTTAAATTTCAATGATAAGATAGCGCTTGCCCAGAAATAGCAGTTTTGTATTCATAGCAGGGTTGCAGGAGAGGCCCGTAAGCATGACGGGCTGATGCTAGTCTGCAGCCCTGGGGTGCTGTGCAAGGCCAGTCCTGCCCATGCTCAGGCAGGGGGTTGCAGTTCTGGCTGGGAGGCTCAGCCAGGCAGCCCCCTCCAGTATCTTCCCAAAACCAGGCAGGATTACTGGTGAAACAAAGCAAAGATGGATTTTGCAGTTCACATTAGGAGAAGGTAAAGCTAATAGTTAAATAGAAAATAAGAGGACAATTAGAGAAACAGAAAACAATGTCTAAATCATTGGGAATGTTAGGAAACTGAGCTTCAGGGGATTGGAAACTGGTTCCTAGTTGTTCTGAGGTCTTGCTGGTATAGTAGGACTGAAAATGTGCCATTAATGATCTTGTATCTGTGTCTGCACTCATGTGCCCCTGGTACCATCTCAGGACAGGAGTAATTTCTTTCATTCTCAAAATACTCCTCTTCTTTATTTCCTTGTAAATTAAATACTCCAGGGTGACATAGGAAATAACTTCTGCCATTCAGAGGATTTTCTGTGTCTTACTACTCTTTGTTTCTTGTTCTACATTCCTTTACATTTTAGTTCTGGTCACTTCCCCAAGCTCAGGCTCCTGGTCACCCTACAGGGAGGTGTAAACCAGATGTTGTCTGTCACTCGTACAGCAAAAGTATCCAACAAAACCTGGGCTTGCTGGGTAAGGAGGCGTACCACAAGCAGTGGAGGGAGGTGGCCGACCCCTCCTACACAGCATTGTTACGATGGTCAGTGCTGTGTCTGGTTCTGGGCTGCCAGATGTGAGAGCAACAAAATGGAGTGAGTGCACTCCATTGGAAGGGCTTTGAAGACTTGTGTTGTAGCATCTGCTGTATGTGGAGAGGCTGGGGGATCTGGCTGCATGGATCTGGGGTTTGGACAAGGCAATCTCCAGCAGCCCCTTCCAGCCTCACCCTGTATGTGCCTCTGCTGAGCTCACGCTGTCCTGCCTGTTCCAGGTGTGATCCGGACAGCCGTGGCTGACCTGGACCGTGAGACACAGGACCGGTACGAGGTGGTAATCCGTGCAACGGACATGGCGGGACAGCTGGGTGGCCTGTCTGGGTCCACCACAGTCACCATTGTTGTCACTGATGTCAATGACAACCCACCACGCTTCCCACAGAGTAAGTCCTGCCAGCAGTGGGGGGTGGGCACTGGCTCTTGTCCTCCTCTTGGCCCTTGGTGAGTGGTGGGACAAAAGCTCTGCTCCCTGCACATGCTGGCACATCTGCAGGGTGAGCCAGCCCTCATGGTCCAGGGAGCTTTGCAAAGAGCCGGAGCAGGCTGGAGGGACTTCAAAGGCAGAAGCAGTGACCCTAGTGCCTTTTTTTCCTCCAGAGATGTATCAGTTCAGCATTGTTGAAACTGCCCCTGTGGGCACTGCCATCGGGAGGGTGAAGGCAGAGGACTCTGACGTTGGGGAGAACACAGACATGACATACCAGGTGAAGGATGAGGAAGGGGTGGAGATGTTCAAAGTCACCACGGACAGCAATACCCAAGAGGCTATCATCATGGTACAGAAGGTGAGAGATGAGGAAAGCTGGCTAAGTAGAGAGGGCATGGATCTCCAGGAGGGCTCTTTCCTTTGGGAACTCCTGCTGCCACATTTGAGTTGAAATCAATGCTCCTCTGAGCTCTGCTCTAGCCATAGAAGTTGCATTTCTCTGCCTGCAGGTGCAGGGAGAGGTCTGCCTCTGTTCTGCCTGGATGGCAAAATGCAGCCCTGCATATGGGAGGAGAGGCTGAGAAGGAGCCCATCTCTGGTGCCTTCTGGAGCCTGCCCGGTGCACGGGCTGCAGGGATGAGTGCTTACAAGCTGTTATTGATGGCATCTGTTAGGGGAGAAATATGCCCACCTAATTTCTGTACCTGAACATCAGCACTTTGACTGTATCTGCTTTTGGTGGCAAAAACAATCAAACAAACACTCGATGCAGCCAAAAAAGAATAATTGTTCACCAGGGCCACTGCATTCAGCTTTTTTCCCCTGTAGAAATAACAGCAGGGTGATTAATGACCAAAGCCTGCTAACCTGCAGCATACAGCATGTTCTCTTCCCAGTGAATCGTGGCTGCCTACAGCCCGGGGGTGCTGGGGGGAGTGGAACGGAGGCTTCCTCTTCCTCCACCCTCTCAGTGCGGGCGCTGCTGGTGGGAGGGCAGACCATGGGCATGAGAGCTTCCAGCCCGCCCATGGAGGTATAGCCTGGGGAGCAGGTAGCTTTAGTGCTGTCCTGATGTCTCCGGTGAGGAAAGGGGCAATGGGGGATTCCTAAAGCTGGGTATGGCTAATCTTCTCCTGTTGTCCCAGCCTCTTGACTACGAGTCGAAAAAAGTGCACACTGTTGTGGTGGAGGCCCTCAACAAGTTTGTGGACCCACGGTTTATGGACCTGGGCACCTTTCGGGACCAGACCATTGTGCGGGTCTCAGTGCTGGACGTTGATGAGCCCCCCGAGTTCCGGCCCCTGTCCAACCTGATGGAAGTCCAGGAGGATGCACATGTTGGCTCTCTTGTGGGAGTGGTCACTGCCCTTGACCCTGACACAGCGAACCATCCTGTCCGGTAAAGCAGCTGCCCAAACCTTGCATCATCTTCCTTCCAACGGTGGGTGTGGGGTCACCTGCAAGGGACACATGGCCCAAGGGGCTTGTGGCTGAGGCTGGGGCAGAGGGAAGGTGATGGCAGAGGGGGGCAGCACAGGTGAAGGTGTCAAGTGCTGCATGTGTGGCCAAGTGCATGAGTGTGTCCTGTGGGGCAGTAGCTGACAGGTGTGACAGCCCATGCACAAGCAACGGGTGAGCACAGTAGCCATCTCAGAGGTGACGCTTCACTGGCAAGTGATGGGTTTGTGAATGGTAAGGGAGTGGTGGGAAGGTGGCTGGGTGATGTTTGCATGCCCTTGCTGCTGACAGTGGGGCAAGAAGTGGTGCCTGAGACAGGCCAGATGAGTAACCAGAGCAGGTTACTCATGTAGGAGAGGGCAGCGATGAAGGTTGAATAATGAGTTTGAGGCTTCAGAGGTGCAAAGCCACAGCTTGGCTCTGTGTGTGTGTGTGTGTGTGTGTGTGTCTGTGTGTGTGTGCACAGGGATCAAAGATCAAAGGAATTTATATTTGGGCAAGGGACGTAATCCAGGCAGCAGCTTATCTGCACGGGACATTTCCTATTTCCATTTAATTTGCGGCTAAAGAGATTGTTACCTTGTTAAATTGTTACTACCTAAGGCACAAAGCAGCCCTCTGGCTCTGCCAACTGGCCCGAGTCATGAGCAGTTGAGTTGGAAAGCTGATGTTCAGAAAACATCCTCAATGTGTGGAAAATTTCCCTGAAGCGTGTGTTCTTGTGCCAGGTGACAGCAGGGCTGCAGGGACCTGCTGCTCACTTCAAATGAGCAGTAGTGGCTTTGTATTTGAAAGCTCTGCAGGGAGCCTGTCCGAGGCAGCAATAAACTGGGACACAGCAGGGACAGGGACATGGAATGGAGGAGTACATGATGAGGGAGGGCTTAGTTACAGTATTGATTCCACTTGTAGATGTCCCTGCATAGCTGCTTGGGCTGCTCCATGGTGGTGTAGCCATGGGGAATGACCTGATTTGAGGTGGAGTGAGGGGTATCACCAAATCTTCCTGGAAAAGAAGATTGAAATGTTAGGAGCATACACATGGAAAGCTGCCATCTACAGATGCCTGGGAGCTAGCAGAGAGTACTCTGTCACAGAGCTGGATGCTGGAAGTTGTCTTTGGGGTGAATGTAATCAGCTTTGGCATGCCAGGAACTAGAACCACGTATGTGAGTCTTGCACTGCTTGCACTAGTTGGTGCTGTCTGTTGGACATGTTGTCCAAGCACCTCTGCTTACTTAGTTATGTGGCTACCCTCTCCATTCAGGCTACGCATCTCATTTTCCTGTGTGGTCCACCCTGAGCACATGACTGTCAGTTTGCACTCTTCAGGTGTGTGCAGTCTTCCTACACATCTGTGTGTGTGTGTGTGTGTACATGTGCTTTTTCTCTTGACTGTTTCTACCAGTGCTACAGAACATAGATTTTATTTTCTGATCTTTAATTGTACAAAAAGGACCTTGGGGACAGAACTATTCTTACTCTCTTTTTTTTTTCTTATTCTTTGTTCTGATTCCCTATTGAGCTCATTTTGTTTGCAGACAGAACAAAAGAAAGCAGAGGAGGGAGGCTTTCTGCTGCTGTTCATAAGGTGATGGGGACCTGGAGGAGAGAGAAGCAGATTCAAGTACTCAGCAGGAGCAAGAGGGATGGAGCCCAAACTTTCCTATGCAAGTGTCTCTCTTCTAGTTAGCCTAGTGCCAGACAAGGCAATGCCTCATGCTCAGACATGAGGACCCAGCCAAAAGGACTCCCAGGCATCTGCTGCAGCTTGGGAATTGCAATGTCTCCCCTTGTCAGGCTTGATGCGTTCAAATATGTGTCCTCCCTCCAGCTACCCCCAGGCAGGTAGCTCATCCTGCATCGCCCATGCTCCCCTGTGGTATTTCGTTTCTTATCTATCCATCTCTTCACTCCCCTCTGCTCTTGCAGTACTGTCATGAGCAGTGGCAGCTCCGTCCCTGTGCAGTGCTCCCTTGGGGAGCATGGGTGGGTGAGCCTTCTATGCCACTTCAGCGTGTACCAAGGAGATGTGCAGGTCACACCCATGTGACACCAATGCATGAGGAAGGTGCTATTGGATATCTCCTTCTTTTCTGTCCTCTGGGTAGCCAGGTAATTTAATAAAATAATTTCCCACGTAGGGAGCTGTTTGCAGCTTCAAAGTGGTGCTCAAATATTAATGCAAGCATCCTGCAGCATCCTGCCAGGATGTGACACTCACCTGTCAGCGGGAGATGGCAATAAGTCACCTCACATTTCAAGTATGCTACTCCAAAGTACAGTCACAAGAAGCCAGCACTTGTACTTCACCTCTGATACATTAGAGAGGAACTGGTCCTGACAGCATGACCAGTGTTTGATCTTCGGCTCCCTTAAGTTGGTATGAACCTTTTCAAGTTGGTGTAGTTCAGTGGATCCCTTTAATTTCCTGATCCTTGTCTGCTAGAGGTGGGAGCAAAGACAGGGCTGTTTCTGCAGTAGCTGCTGGACTCTGGTCTGTGTGTTAGCTCTGCCCTGTACAGAGGACAGCCACAACCTTCTGTCATGATGAGATGCACTCTTTCCTTGAGGCAGGAAAGAACAAGGGTTGCCAGAAACAGGGGAGCGAAAATCAGCTCTGTCAGTGGTCCCTGGCACT
The DNA here is from genome assembly GCA_023637945.1 of Phaethornis superciliosus. Lineage (NCBI taxonomy): Eukaryota > Metazoa > Chordata > Aves > Apodiformes > Trochilidae > Phaethornis > Phaethornis superciliosus. Next base: position 14,628,829 of record JAJQWJ010000019.1, on the reverse strand, counting down.
GATGACACCAGGCTGTCAATAACAAGTTTTGGGAAGTATTTTTATCCAGTTAGGAAAGGAGTTGCCCTTGGCTCATCCCAAGGCCAGCACAAGCAGCGCTGTGAAGCTCCAGCTGCTCCATCCACCCTGAAGCAGCTGCTGGAGGCACATTCCAGCCTGGTGCTCCCCAGCCCTCCTGGTCATCTGCTTGTTCCACAGGGATGTAGCCACTTGGTGTGAGAACAAATCCCTCCCAGACAAGCTGGGCTGGGGTGCAAAGTGACCTATTACAGAGACATGAGGGTTGAAGGAGTGTCCAAACTCCCCTGTTCTTGGGAAGTGTACCCAAGACACTGCCAGCTGCATGGGGATGTGGAGGTCCTGGCAGCCCCTTGCATGGACCAGGACAGTAAAGGCAGGAAATGCCTTTCCAAAGGCCTGGTGCTTTTTGTTTTATTCCATCCTAGTTTGTTGCCTAAGAAAAGCTGGAACCAATCTTTTTCTGGAAGAATTTAGTTTCAAGTTGGCTTTCTGGCTTTCAGTGTACATTTCCTGAGCATAGTGCAATGTTCTCAGCCGAGTCATTGTATGAGGTAATGCAGCAATAGACTGTATACGTGAGGCTGTTTGTATGGGAGCCTTTTGTTTTTCTCTCTGTGGTGGGAGCCTGTGCTCTGATTGTGTGCTTTCCAGGCTTTATCAGCACTGGGAAGATGTTGCTTGGGATTTAAGGTTCTTAGAGATACTCTTGTTTGGCATGCACCAAATCCAGAGATGTGTTGGACATGGGACATTTTGTAGACTCCACCAGCACAGCAGGAACTACAACCTGCTTCAGCACAGAAAGGAGAGAAGGAAAAAGCAAACACAATAAAAAGCTTTTCACACAGAGAAGCTCCCTATTAACAAAACACATGGCATAAAACGTGCTCCTTGTTGCATTCAGGGGGAGAAGTGAAGCAAACTGCTTGAGAAAGATGAGCACCAAGAAAGCTGTCTAAATTAAACAGTCACTTGTAACATTCAAGCCAACAGTCAGTGCCTGCAGGAAGAGAGGAAAATGGATTACAAGGGCTGCATCCCAATCAGAGCTGGGGACTGCAGTTCCAGATACAGAGCACCAGCCAGCTTTAGAAGGAATGAACATGTGCTCCCTCCGAGTACCTAGAGGGCCCAGAGATTAATTGCTGCCCCTTCCCAGGTGAGACGCAGAATATGAAGCTGGACTATGAGAGGTGGAGAGGCTTGTGATGGTCAGCATAGCCTTTGGCTCGTAAAGATTTTATTGCACAAAATGATGTAAGCTGAGCACAGCAGAAAGCTGCTTGTTTTGGCTACTGTTAGCACGGGGCCAGCCACCAGCTCCTGGAGGGGGAGCTCTGTCCTTGTGTAGTGCGATGTAAAGCAGGCTGAGCCTCAGCTCTGAGTGTGTCATGGCTGTGGCTTTGGAGGGGTGGATAGACATCCCTGTGCCCTCTCACTTCCCAATTCCATGCCAGCCTTGTGCTGCAGAGCCTCCACAGCACTTTGCACAGATGAAGAGCTACAGACCCACCTGGAATGACCACCTCCAAAAGCACAGTGTGGAGAAGCAGGCTCAGCCCTGCTTTCCTGGCAAATGCAGACAGCACTCAGAGCTGTCTCCTTCCCCTGATGCAGTGTTGAGAAGGTGGCAGCTCTCCATTGCAGTGGTGACAAAAGGATCAGATTTCTCCTTTAGTCTGTGCTCTGCCATAGAGTATGGGCAGTCAGTCCTTAGTATACAATTGGGAAATTGCAGTGTACAACCTTAAGAGCAAAACAATTAGAAGTGTAAGAAAATGTTACCAGTGGCATAACGCAGAGTGCCACCCTACCAGCCTCAAGCCCTCTGGCCATGCAGGCGGATAGTATTGGATGTTCCCAGGCTTGGTGATGTCCCCCATCACTAACTGGAGTTTTCTGCAAAGCTGTTTTCTGCAGACATCTTTCTTAATGCACCAGTGACATGAGTTTGAACAGAACAGGCATGTGCTTACCCGAGGAGCAAGGAAGGCATATGGAGAGTGAGGTACCATCTTGAACTCTGTATTCAAAAGTAGAATGGAAGAACAGGATGCATCTGAGGGCATGTGATGTGGGAGAACAGTGCATGCAGTTATTCAAATGCATCAATTATGCTATTGGAAAGATACTGGGTGCTGTCACCCCGGTTTCTGTTCCTTCTTCCAGCAGCAAATTGGACTTATATGTACAAGTCAGAATGGCCAAACCTCTCCCTTCCCTTTGTGGTGACTGAGCACAGAGTAGATGTGAGGCTGCAGAATGTGCCAGCACAGTCTCACTCTGTTTCCATCTGAGAGTGGGGGCAGAAAATGCAGGATGGCCGGGAAATCCCTGGCAGTTGGTTCAGAGTTGTCTTGGTTTGCACCTGTCTCTGTGTGGCAGATCCCCATTGCCACTAAATGCAAGGAGAGGGGAGGAAGGCAGCCACATAGGTGCAGAACAAGCTAAGTTGTGCAGGTGCAATTGTTTCTATTTCTCAACTCCCTGATTGAAAGGGAGATAGCTAAGGATCATCATCTGGTACTGTGTAACACTTTACAAAGTATAAATGCTTTGGTACATGCCTCCATTGGAGACAGAGCTGCCCAGCTGTGTGGATGGGTTCCCCTCAGGCAACACTCACATCCCCAGGGCATGGGACAGAAAGGCGTAGAGGGTATCCTGTGCAGAGAGGTCATCCTTGCACGCAGGTGGTGAGCTGGTGTTCTTGGCTGCAACCCACTGGGATGATGGACCCACAGACCACATCTGGACTGTGCCAGGAGAGATGCAAGCACTTGGGGAAAGCCTCCCTGCAGTATGTGGAACACCTCCACTGTCCAGAATGTGCTTCTAGCCTAGAGCCTGTCCTTTCAGTACTGTCTCATCAGTTTTTCAGCATGCTTTATCCCTACATTTATCTTCCTTCTGTTGTTGGACATGTGACTGAAAGCTTTAATTTATTCACAGCCCTCCTTTCAGTAATTTATCCTTTGTACTCTTTGCTGTCTTGGATTATTTAATTCTGTAAAGCACTCTGGGATTCAATGTGTATAAAAGATCTCGTACACAATAACATCATGCTGTATTGTTTGTGATTTGCTGGCCTGCTGGGTGTCTGATTGCAGTGGTGGTGTTTGTGTTTAGGCTGTGATGGAGGGCCTCAGCTGGATTGGGCTTCCCTTTCAGCCCCTGCCTCAAAGGAGTGCACAACTAGTTGTGCCCTGATTTAATATTAATTGGCTTTATTCTGTGTGTAACGTGTGTAATGGCTAGAAATGCAGGACATGCCACTGGGACTGATAGTGTGGTCTCATGGTGTCACAGCTAAGGCACAGGCTGACCTAGGGTGTCTGACCCTCCTGAGCTCCTTGCCCTTTGGGAAGAGGTGAGGTGGGCTCCTCAATCAGTGGTGCCCTCCTTCTGTTTGGATTGCTTTGTTCCCTGAATCTTTAGCTCAGAACTTTCCAGACTCATGAGTGGAGTACGATCCATAATTTCTATATCTCTCTGTCTGTCCTGAGCATAAGGTTCTTTCTCATCAGAGTGAGTTTTCCCTAGTCACAGTCTGTACTTAATTCCAGTTTATGCACCAAAAGCTGCACTTCATTTTCATTTGAAGGCTCTGGGCTTGCAGTCTTGTAGAACTATGGCCTCCACGTACTGTGCTGTAGCAGAGAAAAAGCGGAAGCAATGATATAGGGCCTGTGGAGTTAGATCCCTGTCCTCTGGGGGCCAATGGCTTGGCACATCCAGTTTTTCAGAGTTTCCCCTTTTGCCCGGTCTCAGGTACGCCATCGACCGCAGCACAGATACAGAGAGGATCTTTGACATCGATGCCAGCACAGGTGCCATTGTGACAGGAAAGGTCCTGGACCGGGAAACAGCAGGTTGGCACAACATCACTGTCCTGGCCATGGAAGAAGGTAAGATGGAGGCGTGTTTTGTGGGGCAGAGGTGGAAATATGGGTGCATTCACTGCAGGGGTGGTCAGGATGCAACTGTTAATTAACGCTGAAGTGGGAAAAAAAAAGATCAACAGCACTGAGTCTGACATCTCCCTAGACAACCTAAAAATACTCTTCCTGACTTGAGCATTAGTAAGGGAGCATGGTCGAATAGTATATTTGGTGAACAGTAACCAAATTTAATCAAATTTGTGTTACATATGCGCCACCTCTGCCAGTCATCTCTGTGCAGCTCACTCCCTGAGTGGCTCTGGGGGCTGCTGGAGGGAGTCTGTTGACCAATCCTTAACCCCCCAAGTTCAGCCATTGTATGGACAACCCATCAACTGGAGCCCCATGGCACAGAGGCTTCTGGTGCTCTGCTCTGCTGGGCACTGGCAGTGGTTGGGATCTGCAGGCTGTACCTGAATGCTGTGTTTGTGGCTCGGGATGCCTCCTGTGCCCTTCCTCCTCGGTCTGCCTGCCCTTGGTGTGGCTGCAGGCTTGGCAAAGCACAGCGAGGAGTGGATGGTAGGTCCCTGCACTGCAGCTCCTTTCTGACCTTCCCAGGAGAGCCCTGGTGTGGTCTTTTCCTTCCTTTATGGCTGTGCTACCCTTTAGGCTGTGTTTACAGTAACTGCCAGATCTGCAGACACCCAGCTGGGAGGGAACAGCTTAGTGGCTCTGCAGGTTTTGTTAGTTTATTTTCCCCTCCGTGTGATGAGGGTAGTGGAGCCTGGCGTGGACGCTTCCAGCAGAAGTTCTGTTTATCTTTTCTTCTCCAGTTGAGAAAGAAAAGAACAAATCTGGGTCCTGCTGCTCAAAGTAGCTCTGAATAAACTCCTCTTGAGGTATGAAAAGAAAATAATAGCAGCAAAATGCAGGCTTTGCTTCCCTGCAGGTGTTCCACTGCGGGTAGGAAGCTGCTTCTGGGTGTCCTGCTGCCCTCCATCGTGTTTTTACAGTGGGCTCTGCATCTTCTCATGTGTGGTGGTGGGGCCAAAGGGAGGGCTTGATGTTCCTCCTTTTTCTGAGCCTGAAAATGGCGAAGGGGTTTCAGTCACAGGCACCATGCTGGGAAGCAAAATGGTGGTGTCATATCCTTCAAAGTTTTCCACGTTTTGGATGCGCAAGTAACAGTAGTGACCTGGGACCTGCTGTGCTCTGCCACCCCAAAGCAGTTGGTACCGGAGAGCTGATTTGGCTGCAGAGCACCTTCTAACATCTGCAGACATGCCAAGGCCTGTGGGCAGGAGCTTTGCTCCCAGGGACCCCTCAGGAGTTCTGGTCCTTGTGTCTCTGCTTCTTCTTGAGCAGGAAAATGCCATTCACATTCAGGGATCCATGCTGGGCCTGACTTGGAACCCAGAGGTTGGTTCCTGCTGTGGTGACAGCCATCCACGTTGGCAGGGCTGGGATGCTCAAGATGTGGTGTTACTGTCAACTCTGCCTGGTGTCCTACAGCAAGGGCAGGTGAGCTGGCACTGCCCAGTGTACTGGGGGGAGTGTGGCTGTGGTGTGTCCAGAGACTCTTTGGGGAGGCTTTGCCAGTGCTGGCTGGGGAGGAGGGATGGTGGGGTTGCAGCACAACTCACCATGCGGAGGAAACATGGGGTGACAAGAATCAGAAGGACAATATTTACATGCAGTGGCTGGGATTTCAGAACAAGTCAGTAAATGCTGTGGCTCCCCTCCAGCAGGGAAGGCTGTCAGGCTGCATGACTTCAGAAGCCAGGGAGAGTCTTCAGTGCTCTGACTTCTCCCATGGTGAGCTCTGACTCATCTGTTTTAACTGCCCAGACTTTCCTCCCAGTGACATTATCCTTAATGTTTTGTAATAATTAAATATTAATGACTGATATTGAATTTAAAGTACAATTTATGTCTGAATCCTCTGGTGGAAAGGGCAGTTGTAAAGGTAGAGCCTTCTGAATGATGGAGGGGTTTTGAAGCAGAGCTGTGCAGCAGCTGTCGGGCTGTGCAGGATCAGGCAGGGCACAGGGCAGGGGGTGTCTGGGAGCCTTCACACCAGTGTGTCTGGTGCAGCCAGTCCTGGCACGTGGCTGTTCCAGGCCAGTGGGGTGGCTGTCTCCTCTGTGCTGCTGCGGGGTCTGCTGCATGCCTGGACACAGTGTTATCAACTCCAGCAGAGGCAAGTGGTAAAATACCATTTTTCTTTCCTCAGTGAGATGTAAACTTTGCAGAATAGAGAGAGCCTGCAAGTCATCCTGCTGCCCAGGCTCATCCCTGGCACCACCAGCTCCTTGGGGCTGGTGGGCGGTTGTCCCCTCTTGGTCCCCACTATCCTGTCCCTGCTCAGTTCCCACCATCCCTGCTCAGTCCCCACTTGGCTCCCGTCTTCCCCCACAGGCATGCAGCACTCTGCACCAAGGTGACACCTCCTTGCAGCCTCCTCAAGCTGTCCCCCCACCTTTGAAAGCCCCATCTGTCCAGCTGCAGCAGAGGTCTGTGCCCCACCTGCGGATCCCATAGGGAGTGGGTTTGCATCAGAGGAGTTGCAGAAGGTTCCTGGTTGGGCCCTTGAGCTGCTGGGCTGCTGGTGGGAGGAGAGAGGGGCAGCTCACCCCTGCAGAACAGGCACTCCCCAGGTGACTGGCAGAATATTTGGCCTTGCTGTGTGGCAGCCAGCAGGAAGCATGGGGACTGTTCAGCAAATCTGGCCTGGGACCAGCCCAAGTGTTTCCAGAGATAAATCTTCATCTCGCTCACAAGCTGTTTACCTTCTTTGGGCTAATATTAGTGATTCTCTTCCTGTTTTCCTCTTTGCTCATGTGAAATGATGAGGCCTTGACTGCTGTGTCCACTGCTGGTAATTGAGATGATAAATCTTCCTGCTGGAGACTGGCTTTAATCAGAGCATTGTGTTTGGATGCAATTTAATGACTCTCAAGCTGCTGAGTTCGGGCAGGACTCGGGAGAGGTGAGAGCCATTTATATGTTTCTTGGCTTAACCGCTGCTTCCACTTTGCTTCCCCTCAGCGGGGAGCCACGTTTTCAGCTCCATCCTCTGATGTAGCTGCCTGTGCCTGGCAGGCTGTACCCCTGGCATGGCCCTGCTTTGTCCTTGCTATCAGTGCTTGGTTTTGCAGCCAGGCAGCTGTGCTGACATCTTCAAACCCACCCTGTGCTTCACAGCTGTGGCACGAGTGCTGGAAAGCAGAGTGGCCCATCCCTGTCTTCTAATCTGCATTTTGTTCTTCCAGTTTGCTGAGATAGCAAGGAATGAATTCCACCCCTGCCTCTTCTGGCTTCCCTACTAATGTGAAAATGTTGAATTCAGTATTTGGACCAATTTGGCCTTGTGGTGTCTGGGCTGCACTTGCTGCTCATCTGGAGCTGCACAGTTTGTATCATGGAGGACAATGCAGATGCTGCAGTATGCAGGGGAGGGGCAGAACTCTGTCCCCCAGCCTCTGCAGGCTCCAGCATCTCCAGTAGAATTCAGCCTGTGTTGGCAAAGGCAACAGGCTTCTGCCTGGAACTCCTGTGCTACACTGCTGTATTTTCAGCATCTCCCTCTCGTTCTGTGCATTTTCCATGTCTCTTTCCTCTTTCTTTTCAGATTAATAGCACTCCAGTTCCTGGAGGAAATGCAGAAAACTGGCATGTTTAATTTTAATTTAGGAAAGCATGTAGGTAGCAGCCTAGTTTCCTTTCTGCTGTCAATCAGGTTTTCTCGAGGCTGACATCAATTAGTTTAAAAATATTGAATGTAATTTTGCCTGACACAACATATTGCAGCTACTGCAAAATATAATTTATTTTAGAAGAAGAAATAATTAAACTAATCTGCATGTCAGTCAGCTGAGCTGGAATACCAAGGAGAGATGCTGCAATAGAAGATGCCTTTTTTCCTCTCCATTCGCACTCAGCCTGGCATGTGCAACCCTCGGTCCTGTCCTCTGGCCAAGTGCTTGGCAGAGCCCTGCAATGGCACTTTTCTGTGCATCCCACATCTACCCTGTCTGCTGTTCTTCCTGGCAGTGGTTCATGCCTGCGGAGCATTTAGTTCTGTGCACTGGAGCATATGCAGGGGCACGTGCATGAATCTCTGAGCATTCAGAGGAAGTGCAGGTCAGAGCTCCTGACCTCACAGATGTGAAGTCTGTGTTACTTTGGTGCATTGTGCCTTTCATCACAAATGGACTCCAACTATCTTATTCACACTTACGACCATCATAAATTCAGTTTATGACACATAAATTACAGAAAATGTATCTCAGAGGTGTTTTGGAGTTTGTTTTTTGTTTTGTTTTGTTTTCCAAATACATCCAACCATTTTTCACATTTTCCACTCCTAAATCCAGGTACTGGCTCAAAGAAAGAGGGGAGTTGATAAAGAAGTCATTTGAGGAACCTTCAAACAGATCATAGTATGTCTAAAGCAAAAAGAAACTGATGTGTACCTTGCTTGAAGAGCAGACAACGATGCAATAGTTGCGTTTCTAACCTTGACATTCCTAGAGACGTCAAATCTTCACCCTGTCACTGAGCAAGGAGTAAGCGTGAGCGTCTGGCTTCAGCAATTTCGGAAGGGGCAAAAGGAGAGGTTTTTTATGACAGGGTGGATTTAGAAAGGACAATTGTGCTTTGAGCTGTGCTCAGGGGAGCAGGATGTTAGTTATGGCTCTGGCAGAGGGGTCGGCATGGGTCCTCGGCATTGTGCTGTGGCACATGGATGACCCCACTCGCGTGCATGGAATAAAACACTCCTGGCAGCTGCTTGCTGATGCTGTGGAAGAGGACAGGCTAGTGGTTGTGCCCAGCTCTAAATATGCTGATCACATCCCTCCTGGTAGGCTGTGAGGGATTCTCTTGAAGGGAAGCTGATGTGCTCAGGCTCTGGCCGTATAGAGCCTCCAACTGCATGTGCGATGCCTGCAGGTCCTGGGAAGTGTCTGGCAGCACTGGGACCAGTTCCTGCTTGCAGCAGGCCTGGGCATCACAGGGCAACAGGGAGGAACTGCTCCTCCAGGTTGCAGTCAGGAAGGGGAAAGGGTTGGCTCCCTGCCTTTTCTTCCTCCCCTCTCTTTCTGTCTTTCTTCATCTTTCTCTTGGCAGTTCCTCCAGAGCAGTGCCAGCTTGCTTCAGTGCTAAGCAGCAGGGCGAATTCTCCATCATCCTGCAGGCTGAGGAGGGGTTGATGAGATGCTGTCATCCTCTTCCTTGCAGGAATTGAAACCTTTTTCCTCCTGTTTATTTGTGGCCCCGGTGGAAATCTGGCATCCCCCCTTCCTCTGGCTTCCTGCTCTGCTGCCTCCTTTCTTTCTTCCTGAAAGCAACTGCAGTTTATTTCACTGCAGCAACATACCTTTTAAAATAACACATCGTTCTAAGCTTTTAGTCACGACTTCTGCCTCCCTCCCCCAAAAACAACCATCTAATCACCAGAGCAGCTGGTCTGGGTGAGAAGGAGTGATAATGTGAGAGCAGGGTGAAGGCAGCTCTGGGGAGGGGGCTTAGGTTCCTGGCTTATTATGGAGCAGCGCTAAATCTTCTCTCCCTAGGGCCCTCCTCTACCTGATCTGTGGGGCCCAGCATTAATTTTATAGACAAACAGGCAGCAGGGCTCCTGCCTGAATGAGGAGAGAGGCATTGGGTCTGTCAGCCTCTGGGTAAAACAAAGGAGATGGAGTACGAGGGAGTTCTCATTTCTGGAAGCACGTGAGGTGCTTGAGAAAACATTAGGCCCTCCAGAGTGATTTATAATGCTACAGCAAGGGCTCAATGTACCTTTGCAGTGTGTGCCGTGGGGTGGAGCAGCACTGCAGTGAGTGCAGCTGTAAGTCCCACAGCACTAGCGGCTCTGTGTGTCCTGAGGGAGGGCAGTGAGCTGCAAGCCCCCAGCACCACTGCCTGTGCCAGGCCCAGGGCTACTTCCATCTCACTGCCTGGCTCTGCTGTGGCAGCTGGCAGGTGATGCTGGGTTCATGTTCAAGCTGCTGATGGTAATGCGAAGTCCAGCATCAGTGTGCAAGGCCCAGGGCTCAGCCTCCTGCCTTGTCTGGGACCACTCAGCCCCAGATCCCTCAGGGTGGTAGAGGTGATTGTGGGCAGTTTCATCACTGCCCTTTGCTCTTAGTTGGTGCTAGCTGTTTCATGTCCTGGCTCTGCTTATTCTTCTCTCAGCTGTTTTTGGTAGCCTCTGGGGTGTAAATGTCAAGATCCAAGTCCAGGTGTGATGTTCTGGTGTTTGAATTTGCTTGTCCCCTCTTTGTGCCTTCTGGCTGCAGCTCATAGGTGGTGACTGACCCTTGTCGTGGGGACTTGCCCAGGGCTGCTCAGCTTTCCCAGGGGTAGAACAGGCTAACAGCAGTGTTTCAGGAGTCCTTTGTAGGCAGCCCAGTGGCTGGGTTTCTTTACTGCAAGAGGTGTGGTGAGGCCGAGCGATGCTTTTGTGGAACCTCCGTCCCACAGTGCTGGTGTGTGCCAGAGCTGCAGTGCTGTGGGACCCTCTGTGCTGCCAGCAGCTGCGTGGCCACCACAGTCTCTGGGTGGGCAGACCGCAGGAGGGTTTGGTCCCTGCCAGCAGCAGATGGAACTTCCTACTGAAGCTCTTTTTCTTTTTCTTGTTTCAGATAATCACTCACAGGTATCCAGAGCCTCTCTCCGTATCCGTATCCTGGATGTAAATGACAACCCACCCGAGCTCGCCACCCCCTATGAAGCTGCAGTGTGTGAGGATGCCAAGCCAGGCCAGGTAGCGGGTGTCCCCCAGTCCCTCTCCTGGGTCTCCACCAGTTCCTGCAGCAGTCTCATCTTCCAGCATCACTCTAAGCAGTGCCCATCCTGTCCCTCTGACCCAACAGCTTCCCTTACAGCTGCTGTCACACCAGAAGCTGCTTTGCTGGTGTCCTACAGCTGAGTCTGTCTGCAGGGACAAAGGCTTGTCCTCTGATGTTGACAGAACCCTCTGATGCTCTGCAGGGCCCAGTGAGTGGGGCCTGTGGAAGGAGCTGCAGAGGCAACACTGGTTTTCACTTCTGCTTTCTCCTTGCAGCTGGTTCAGACAATAAGTGTAGTGGACCGTGATGAGCCTCAAAGCGGCCATCGCTTCTACTTCACACTGGCACCTGAAGCCACCAACAACCGCCATTTTTCTCTGCTGGATATTAAGGGTAAGCCCTGCTGCACCCTTCCAAGTACTGCCACCTCCAGGCTGAGCAGCACAGCTGGACATGGGGAAGGAGATGGGGCTGTGGGATACTATAGCTCATAGATTGCCAACTTGAAATGGTGGGACTGGTCATTCAGCAGTTTGGATTTCCTCAAGGAGGGTCTGCAGAGTCCAAAGCTCCTCTTGTGGAGTCTGATGTTCTCAGGGCTCTTGGTCTCTTACTTGATGCAAAATCTCCATGCAGGCAAGGGGATGGCATGGATTTACAGATGAGTTTGTGCTCATGCTTTGAGCATTGTCATTTATCCCTCTCCAAGGTAAATCCTGGAGCATGGGTGGGCAGTCCCTCAGTGTTTGGTGATTTTAGGTGCTGATTGCAGCAGTAAGTACAGCAAGGACCCTTGCAGATGCTAGGATCTTCTCCAGACAGATGTGCACTTGTCAAAGGGGCCAGTGCAGATGGAAGCCAGCAGATCACATTGGACCATTTCTTTGTTTTGGGTTGCTTTTTATTTAATCTGTTTTTGCAACTTCATCTGTAAAAAGCCTTATTTAGTTTGTTCTGAGCTTGTCAGAGGAACCTTCTGCTGATACAAGAACATGCTTTCTTAGTTTAGTTGAGCTTTATTAGGGGTAGTCAAAATGGAACCTGCAGAAAACAGCTTCTGACATAGTTGTAGAAGGACTGATACTGCTTTGTGTCCTAAAAAGTACATCTGCCCCTGACCCGACTCCCTCTCCCTGCACTCAGAGGGCAGTTGTTCACAAGACCTTTCTTATGATGTAAGAAAGCTTTAATCCTCTGGAAGATTTTGCCCCATACCCAGTGATTAACTTCCTGCACTTTCTTTGAGGGACCTCATGAAAATGTGGTGGAGCAAGCTGAGTTACACCACAGTGTCCAGCCCTACCCAGGCTCCTCCCAAAGCTTTGGGGTGTTGAGGCTACTCTCCCCACCCTCAGCCAGGGTGTTGGTGGTGGATGGGTTGGATCCCAGAGCCATGGACCCTGAGCTCAGGGGGGGCTGGAGCTCAGGGCGTGCTGCTCTGATCAGTGATGTTTGGGGATTGCTCCTGTGCATCTGCAGTTCCCCAGCAGCTTCCTGGTGCAGGAGGATGCAGGATGCAGGCTCACACATGCCACTGTTGCTTCCAGAGCTGCTGCTCTCTTGAGTGAGATGAGGCTCTTATTGCACAGGGTAATCCTCCGTGCTAAATGATCCCACAAACTTTGCATGTAGTGCAACACTGCATAAAATGAGTAAAAGCTGGCATCACCTCCCACCTTCTGTTCTTGGGAAAACAAATGCTGTTGCTGCAGGGTTATTCCCAGGATGTTTGGAGACTCTCCCAATTGCCGAGTGACACTGTCTTCCACAGCAAGAGGAGGTGGCTGCCTGTGCAGATGGAGGCACCCCTCATTTCAAACGTGTGTATTTTAGTGTCATCTCCCTCTCTGTGATTGCTCCCTCCTTTTCTCCAGTCCACTGAGCACCTTGGGTATGCTCACCTTCACCTCCTGCTCCCATGGGCTCCCTTGCTGCATCTGCCTTTGTCTCCCTCTTTACTCCCCTCTCGTGTGTTCACCACTCTTGCACTTGTTTCTGCTTCTCCATATAAATATCAGTGGTGACAAACTACTGCCACGAGCCCATCTGTTTCTTTGTACAAATTTGTAGCCAGTTTTGAAACATGATTTATAAATACTGCTTTTGCAGCCAAGGAGTGACACTGATGGATGTCAGCACAGATGGATTCACTAAGCTTTTGCTTAAATCCGTCTTCTCTTTTGCTTTGTACCTACTTCCCTCAAATCCTGCAAGGCAGCAGAAAGGCATCTTAGGAGGGTGACTTGTCTTCAGTGCAGCAGGGACTAACATCTCCTCAGACATGCTCCCCATGACATTTCATCAGATGGGGCAAGAGCACCCAGCAAAGAGCTGCCCTGGCTTGGGTGCTGCAGGTCAGGGATACAAGACCAAAAGGTGACCCTGCAGGAGATCTTGTGGTAGCTGAATTACAGGTGTTTTGCAGGAGTTAGGCTTTTAGCTCTCTCTCCTTGCTTTTGCTCTGTCCAAGGCAGTGCTCAAGCACTTTTTAATTCATCAGACAAGGAATAAATGTCATGTGTGGTAACAATGGCCTTGATCCAGAATGAAGATGCCCAGAAAGTGAAGTGCCTAAACAAAGACACAGAATTGGAAAAGCTGACCTCACCCAGGTCCAACTGGTGCCATTCTAAAGGCATTCACCATCCTTTGCCTTGTAACTCACCTTTTGCTGGGTCTTTCTGGCCTGAAAAAAATGATTATAGAAGGATCAAAGGTAATTAAAGCCTGAAATCATGTTCTCTGAGAAACACTAATTTTCTTGGAAGGGATGGTAGAAAGCATCCAAGCCCAGCAACCTGGAAGGGGTGCTAGATAATATGGAGCGACACATGGAGCTCGTGACTCCAGAGCTCAAGGGCTAGGCAAGCAGATGTCTGAACTCTCTGCAGGTCTCATTAGGAGCATGTAATGGGTAATAGAAGATCTGAAAATCATAACAATCAAAAGCAAAATGTTAGGATTCAAGGACTGCCTCAGGACAGAGGAAGCCTCCTCCAGCCCTGCATGGATGTCATTCTCAGCATGAACAGCAAAGATGCTTATCTGACGAAGGGAGAAAAACAGCATCGGATCTCCGCAGGGGCTGAGTGAAAGGTAAATGAGCATCAGTGGTACTGTGGCCTGGCACCCAGAGGACCTGGGAGAAGGAAGAGACAAAAGGGAAAAATCAGATTCTTTTCCTACCAGCCGCACCCACCTGGGGCTGTAAGGGGGGGTCTGCTCTTTCTGGGGAGCCGTTTGGGGCAATGTGGCCACAGGCTGAGCCAGGAGCCATGGCACCTCCCTCGAGCTGGTGTACCTGGGCACCAGAGCTGGAGAACAGCTGCTGGAGAAGACGAGGGCAGATGCTCATGTGGCCCCAGGAGTCTGTGGCAGGGATATCAAAATGCAGTGAGCAGTAGCTTGCTCCCTTCTGCTCTCCTAGTGCTCTGCAAGATGGAGTTATGAGAAGGATTTATCAGTTCTCTTCTTGAAGTTGATAAAAGTTTGGAAAAGGAGTCTGAGATCTAAATGTTGGCTTATTCGTATTGATGTTACAGTACCACCAGAGTATATTGTGTTCCAAAACTTTTCTCTTACAGCAACATTGCCTAGTTCCTTACTCAGGAAACCATGCTGGTTTCTGCTTTGTCTGGTGGCCTGCTCCTCAAGCTGGCAAAGGTGCCATCTCCTGTCTGTGGCACAAGTTGATGTGACATGGCGTGGCATAACAGCACAGTGTGACAAGGGAGAGGGTGGCATAGGAAACTTGTGGAGGATATGTCAGTTTGTGTAGCAAAAGGGCAGTGATAATAATTGGTTTGGCTTGGGGCCTCAGCAAACATATGGCACAACATTTTGCACATTGTGACCATAGCACAAGGTGCAACCACACGTGGACTGTGCAGAAAAAATAAATTGTTTTGTAGGAGGTTGCTTTGGATGCATTTTCTAGGATACATTTTCCCAGGTCTGTGTAAAATTGTCTTTACTTCTGTGGTCAAAAAGACCATGTTGCATGGCAGCAGCAAGGTTACTTGCCTGGCGTGGTGGTGCCAGGATCTGCCCCACATCCCACTGGGCCAGTGGATACCTCTGTCCTGCAGCTCAGTGTGTACCTGCCCCTCTGGGCTGTGCTTGGCTTGTCTCCTGTCCTCACCATGCCCTGTGTGCTCCCATGCAGCACCCAATCCATACGGTAATTTCCATGGTGGCAGGCAGCCCAAGAGCCAGAATTAGACTAAATGTCTTTTCCGATCGCAGAGCTGATTGATACAGAAAGGGGCTAGTCCAGCATAAATCAGGTGCAATGAGCAGATAGTCTGTAGACAGCAGCACCTTGCTGTGAGCAGGCCAATCTATGCTTAAGTAGATGAAGACTGCAGACCATCAGCAGCAACTTCTGACATCTGGCCACAATTGTTCAGCTACTATTCAATCCATTCCTGCCCCTCTCAGCTGCTGGCAGGCAACGAGTAGCATGCATAAGCAGAGCCAAGTTGATTTTCAGTTGCTGTTGCTACCCACCCTGCTCTGTGTCACCTGTGTGCAGCTGCTGCTTGGGTGCATCTCTGGTGCACAGTGCTGGAGGGGCCCATGAAGTGGCCAATGGGGTCACAGTGGGTTGTGCTGTACTGGGTGAGCAGATATAATAGGGTTTGAGCAGATGATGAGGAAGGCAGCTGGGAGGCTTGAAAGGAACTCTGCCTGCTCTTTGGAACTTACAAAGGATGTTGGGGTACTTGGCCCTCCAGCTGAGGCAGGACACTTCACCAGTGGCTGATGGCTGCATTGTTTGTCAGTGCAGCTCAGACACCCTTGTGCTCTTGCTTCTGTGTTAGGTTTGCCATACCCTGTGCATGCTGGCTGAGGTGTTTGGTGAAGGAAGGGGCATGTGCTGTAGTGGAGCACCTCCAAACCAAAAACCATGGGCTTCTGAGGGTCTGCGATGCAGCTGAGCCACCTGCTTGCTCCCTGCTCCCTTGTGGTGGGGAGGAAGGAGGCCCCATCCCTTTTTTGGGTTATTGCTGGAGCTGGCACATGAGTAGCTGCTGTGTGAGTGGTAGCAGCCCGCCTGCACCTGAGTGCTCATCTTGAGTCCTGCTGGCTGTGCCAGGGGACTGACTTAAATGTGGGTTTCCTTGTTCCCTGCAGACAACACGGCTGCAGTGCACACACAAAGAATGGGCTTCAATCGGCAGGAGCAGGACGTGTACCTGCTTCCCATCTTGGTGGAGGACAGTGGCCCCCCAGCCCTCAGCAGCACGGGGACTCTGACCATCCGCATCTGTGGCTGTGACAGCACCGGGGCCATCCAGTCCTGCAACAGCACAGCCTACATTGTGACAGCCACGCTGAGCCCCGGTGCACTCATCGCGCTGCTGGTCTGTGTCCTCATCCTGGTCGGTGAGTGCCCGCTTGTCTCTACTGGCCTCCTCCTGTCCTGCCCTGTCCTGTCCTGCTCCATCTCCCCTCTGCCCCTTGTCTGGCAGCTGCAGTGAGTGGGAAAGCTGCTGGCAGACAGTGGCATGCTGGCACAAGCCTGTGCTGGGCCACCAAGGCACAGTGTGAAGGTACAGGGGAGATGTGAGCTTGTGTGCACCCAGGAAGGGGCTATGAAACGGGTGTTGTAGAGCCCTCAGGTTTATCATGGGGCAGTTGATGGACACTGTTGCTGAAAGCCCTCTGACATTGGTGCTGGCTTCTCAGAACAGGCTGTACAACTGCAAAAGCCAGCATGTGGGTTCAGTGCTCTGCTTCTGGTCTCCAGCTGTGTCCCCGTTTAGAAAACCCTTTCCCACAGGGCGCACTTTACACTGGTTTAATTTTCCAGTGCAGTGCAAACAAATTTCTGCTTAATTGCCCAGATGAATAACGTGCACATCGGTGCTTTAAAGGTGATGGGATGAATAGATGATGATCCAGGACACATTTGGAGCTCGTTGCTCAGGCTTTGTGCCATCTGCTCCACATTAACCTTCCCAACATTTGGCTGCTGTTGAGATTCATGTGCCCCCTTCTCCAGCTCATCTGCAGAATCCACCTGTTTGTCTGTCCAGCCATACATCCATCCATCTGTCCCTCTTGTCTCAGCAGTCATGCTGCATGGGAAAGGAAGGTTTTGGTCTGCACCAAAGCCCAGGCAAGCCTCTCCAGCCAGTGACACAGCACAGCTACCCTGGCTGATGGAGTGGACTGGCACACTGGTGGGCTCAGCCTTAGGGGTCCCCATGCTGGAGGGTGCTCTGCCTCTGTGCCTGCTCACGCGGGAGCCCAGCTTGCACGAGCCCCCACCCAGTCTGACCATTTCTTCCTTTCCCAGTGCTGGTCCTTCTGATCCTCACACTGAAGCGACATCACAAAAGCCACCTGACATCCGAGGATGACGAGGACATGAGAGACAATGTCATCAAGTACAACGATGAAGGGGGAGGTGAGCAGGACACAGAGGCCTATGACATGTCAGCCCTGCGCAGCCTCTACGACTTCAGTGAGATCAAGGGTGGTGATGGAGGCGGGGGGCTGGGAGAGGCGGGCCTGAGTGTTAACCCAGCCTCCGAGCTCCACACCCTCCCACAGTGGGTACAGAGCCCAGACCTGGACTTCTCCATGTTCAGAGACTACATCTGCAAGAAGGTGGAGCTGGCGGATGAAGACCTCTCCGTGCCACCCTATGACTCATTCCAGACCTACGCCTTCGAGGGCTCAGACTCCCCTGTGCCCTCCCTGAGCTCCATCAACACCTGGTCCAGCGGCTCAGAGCAGGACTTCTCCTTTCTGGGGGGCTGGGGGCCGCGTTTCCGACAGCTGGCAGCACTCTATGCTGGGCGCCGGGGTGAGGAAGACAGTGAGGGATCCTAGCTGTCCTGCCAACCCCTGCCAGACTCCCGGCACCTCCTGCACCACGGCTCCGTGCCACGCGGTGCCACACAAGGACAGCATGTGCCTCTGGCCAGGCTCGGCAGCTGCCAGAGAGGGACTGTGCTGAGGGGCTGGGGAGCACCAGCAACGTGCTCCTGGTCGGCTGCCTCCTGTTGGGTGCCTCTGCACCCACATGATGAGGCTTGAGTGCCCAAAGGAGCTACTGTAGCAGTAGTCATCTCCTTAATACCAATCTCCATTAAAGCACCACACATTAATTTAAGAAAGAGAAAATCTAATTCAAGAGAGTTTGGAGGGGGGGTTCTCCCCCACAAATTATCATTTAAATAGATCTGTGCAGTGAACCCAGTTCAGGAGACTAAGAGCAAACCGGGAGCCTTTTGTTGTCTAAATTGTTTTTGTCACTTGAGTCAGAACATTTGAAGTGCTTTGGTTTCTCTAAGAGCTTTCCTTGCAGAAGGAAATGAGCTTTTAACTTGTGTTTGGCTTTTTCCTCTATATGTTTGTTTGCTTTTTGGAGTCCTCTCTGTGTGTGGGTTCCTCGGCATCACCTGGCTGCTGGCACAGTATTGTAAGGAGCTTGTGCTGGAGGATGGGCATGATAGATGTGGGCTCCAAGGTCACATCCTGCACGGAGTGAGCACTGCACTAGAGTTCACTGCAAAACACACTTTGCTGCTGAGCTGCAACTTCTTTGCCTCTCAGTTCTTAGACCTTGTGGTTATAAAAGATGTCTGTGATCTGAAGCAGCTCTCTCCCTTCCTGCACAGCAGATATCATCTGTGAGATCTTCATGTGCCCCATGGCCCACGTGATGGATGTGCTGCTGAGGCACAGTGCTGTGTCCCATGCTGTGTAACAAAGCATAAAGCAGCCCTGGCGCAGGGCAGTGCCATCGGGGGGGGGGGGTTAGGGCAGGCTGGACCTGGCTTTATGGGGCCACACCCAAGAGGACCTCAGCTCACCCTGGCCTGCAGTGTAGGGGAGAGCCATGTCCCAGATAGGAGACCATGCTGTAGGGTGTGAGAGCACCCCAGCCTTCTGGTTTAGAGGGATAATTCCTGCTTAGTCCCAGCTGTGACAGCAAACCAATCACCACTGGACACAGAAGAGCTGTCCCCAGGACATGTTCCTAAGGCCAGATCCTGCTGGTACTGCTGTGTTACTGAGCTGGTTTCTGCAGTCTGGGCCACAGGTCTGTGACATGTCAGGGTACCTGTAGTGTCCCCACCCTGGTACAGTGCCCTGCAAGAAACCAGCATGAGCTCCTGCAGCAGGGCTGCATTTGCATGAAATGTCTGGTTTCAGGAGGAAGGTCAGGAGGAGGCTGGCAGGATGTGCCCTTTCTTCCAGGGCTGGAGGTCATGTTGGAGGAACGCGCTCTGTGCCACACACCTTCCCTGATCAGCATGCTGGGGCTATGTTGGGGAGTGCAACTCCTTATCTGTTCATGATGGAAAAAAAACAATTATATAAATGATAGGTAACTGATAAGGTCTCCCAAGGTCTGTCACATCCTGGGCTTGTCCTTTTAGTTTATCCACAGACTGTTTTCTCTCCTAGTTGGTTTCACTGTAAATGTAGACGCATGTTCATTTTTCACTGTTTTGCTTCCCGGCTGCTGGCGTTGGTCCTTTGACTGCAGAGTGAGACCTGACAGCGGAGAGGGGCAGGACATGTTTTTGTCACTGCTCCTGCCCGCAGCCACCAAGTCAGCCCATGCGGGAGCCATAGCTCAGTTTTCTTGCTGGGCCAGGAGCTGCTCGCTTCTCAGGGTCTCCCAGTCCCCCCAAAGGAGGCAGAAGATGCCGGCGAGCTGCTGGTTCACTGTGATGGTGCTGGGGAGGCAGTGGGAGGCTGCTTTGCACTGCCCCTCGAGGGCTGGCTTCAGGCCACACTGCCCCAGGGGGGGATGCCCTGGAGCAGGAGAATGGAGAAAGCCCTCTCTTTCCTCAGGAACCTGTTCGTGTTTTCCCTGTGGCCTGAGGAGCCATACCCAAGCCCCTTCAGAGCTGGCCCTTCCTCTAGCAGAAATGTTGTGCAATAGCAGGGCTCTGTCCATAGGAGATGGGGTCTGACAGGGTACATGTTTAGAACCCCTCACCCTCCTCACCTCCCTACCAGCCAGTCCTCCCCAACACGCATGCACGCATGCTTGCAGTTTAATTTCTTTCCCACATGTATCTGCAGGAGGAGTGTGGCACTGCCTGCTCTGCCTGCCCCACACATGGCAGGAGGAGCTGGCAGCTGCCACAAGGTCTGATGGTCACTTTGGTTTTCTTTCTCTACACAGATAAAATTAGGACATTGATTTCCTCACCCTTGTTATTTTTCAAGGTCTTTCTAGGACCTGGAAATAAATTATTTCCGTGTCGTCAAGCCTGAGTCTCGTTTAGTTTTTTACCCATGTTGCACTGTCAGCCTGGTCTCACCAACACCTTCCCAGAGGGAGCAGGCAGGCAGCTCCCTGGCAGGACAGGCTCTGGCACATGGGATGTGCCCATCCTGTCTGAATCTGAAGGAAATTATGGAAAAGGACTGGGTGGGCACAGGGAGAGGGGGTTGTGCACTAAACTCTGTGCTAGCATTAGTGTAGGTCAACAGGTAGCACAGACAGAATGTAAACCTCTCCATAAAGTGACAGTCATCTAAATTGCATCTTGCAGTCCTTGCTCTGAAACAGGCTTATTGATCCCTGAGGTCTTCTAGTATTTCCATATCCTTCACCATCCCTGTGCCTCCACTCCCATCCTGCTCCCTTGATTATTCACTAAAAGTTATGGACGAAGCATCTGGTGACCTTTGATGGCAGCAGTTACTGGATGCTGTAACAGAAGGGAGGAAATTTCAGACATGCAAGGTGAGCTGCCACACCTCAATATTTGTGCTGCTTTTCACAACTACAATGAGTACCTCTCGAGCTGACAGCCTTGAGGCTTTTTTTGCAAATATCGTGGTTAAGTGCCCACACATGGCATGTGTGTCAGCAGAACATCCACAGCTGTGTGCTCCAGCAGCTCTGGACCCCCCAGCCAGCTGCTATGTGTAGAGAGCTGCTGGTGGTTGCTCCATGTTTGTACCCTGGGTTTCCAGCCCAGGATCTCAGCAGAAAGAGCTCAGACGTTCCAGCTGCAGCCAGCACAGAGAGGTGCTCACTTTGAATCCTGCTCTTCTACTTCAGGCACCCAAACGAGCATCATGGTTACCTGGAGACTGGGGATCAGGTGTGCTGGATTGTCCTAGCAACTCCCCATTGACAGAGGAAGTACCTGCATTAGTGTGCTCCTAACAAAGGAGGTATCAAGTGCCTGGCACTGAGTGTGATGAGGCTGGGCCAAAAAGAAAGGTTTGCTTCTTGATATTGTGGTGGGATTGAGAGAGCTCAAAGCAACAAATTGCTGGCCAGAACTAGACTCTTAACTACAAAAGAGGATTATTGAGGGCTCTGATTGCAGAAGCATCTGTGAAGATGTTTTAAGAGCTCCATATCCCCTCAGCACAGTCCCTTTTGAGGCAATTTTTCAATAGCAAATTCTCTCCAGCAATGGCACAGCAGCCTCTGGCTCCTCATTTCTGCAGGATAGAAAGCCAGTCCTGCTCTGCAGGCTGGTGTCAAGTGCCAGGACTGTCGCAGATCCAGTGCCAGGACTGCTCCTGGATGAGCTGGCCAGCTGGGCAAACCCAGGGGCTGCTCTGTTGGTGAGTGTGAAGATGCTTCTTTCCAGGTCAGTTTTGTCACACCAGAGGCAATCCCGGAGCTGTGGAGCAAGCAGCACCGTGGACCAAGGGATCCGAGCTTAAGAACACCCTTGTTGGTCTATGGGAAGCAGGGAAGAGCAAAGCAGGTGGGTGTGGAGGCAAGGGCTGTGTGCTCCAGAGGGGAGCAGACCCTGCCTGTGCTGTGCCCTGCGTGCTGTCCCTGTGGCTGTGGGGATTCCTTGGCCCCAGGGGAGGCTGCTGCTGGCAACTGCTGTACAGGAACAGTGTGGTGGCTCCACTGCTGGCAGCGTTTGTGCCAAAGAGCAGCTGCTCCCCTGTCCCCTGCCTCTTGCCATGCTCCATATCCTCACACAGCACTCCTGCCACCTCCATGCAAGTTGCCCTCTCACCACCCTTGTTGCATGGGAAGCAGCCTGGGGCTCTCTGCTGGCAAAGGACAGTGGCATTTCCCACCGAATGAGTCCTGCGGGGTTTGGTGCTCCATTGCTGTGACAGTAGCTGGATGCTGCAGCTCAGCTCCTGGCTCCAGCATAGGTGCTGCATTGGTCACTTCTAGTGCCTTCACTCTGAGCCATGGTGAGCTCCAGAAGGCAAGGTGTCCAAGAGAGTTACTTGCAAAAGATGAGTGTGATCCACTAGGATCATTAAGGGGAAATGAAAAAAGGTCAGAAATATCTGCACCCCCAGGAGAAAAATACACCTCTGCTATCTGAGTGCAGACAAGGCCTACCTCCCACTTGTGTTTGTAATAAGCTGCTCAGGAAGGTGATCACTTTTCCCCCCATATCCTCTGAGGAAGCCGCTCTGTCACCAGAAGGCTGATTCCTTTAGCCACCATTGCCACAGCTAATATCACAGCTCCTGTATCCTTTCATTTACCAAACCCTTGAGCTTTCTTTAGGGTTGGTATCAGACTCTCACTGCTCAACATAATCTTAGTTTTGTGTCTCTGCTTTTTGTGCTCTCTGCAAAGGCAGCAGCTTTGTCTTGTTAGGGGTTTCTAGCTGTGTCACAGTGTTCCAGTTTGTGCTCTTTTCGTATTGTGGCTTCACTACTTCCCATGCTGGGAGTGTTTCCAGCATCCTAGAAGTGACTCAGGCTTGTGGCCTGGAGCAGCAGTTCTTCCCCATTCACTGGCAGGGCACTTCCCAGGAAGCTGTCATGGTTATGTGTTGCCACAGTCAGAGAAGTTAGAGAGAAACAAAATCACTGATTTTTTTTTCACTTGGCCTTAGAATCTCGCTCCTAGGCAGTCAGACAGTAGGGCTGAGATATGCCCCTCATCTTGCTGAGCAGCCATCACACAGCCCAGCCTGCCTGCACTGCTGCTCTCAGCTGTGCTGAAACCCAGGTGGGTGGCAAGGAAGGGTAAAAATTGGAGCAAGAGCCACTTTGCCTCAGCACTTGCCCCTCCTGGGCTATGCAGCATGGCATGTTGCCCATTGCTGCCTCTGCTGGTTCCTTTGCCAATCGTTTGTGCTTCAGATGCCAAGTGGTTGTTCTTGACATCCCACAACTATTTCCAGTGACAGTGAGTGTTTGTAGCTCAGGAGGGTGTTAACTGCCCTGTCCAGCTACACAGCAGTTTTGTGGACACACATATTACATCTGCCTCCATTGCTGCTGTAGAGGACCTGAATCAGATGAGTGTGGACTAGTCCAGCTCTTTGCTGGGGGAGTGGACACCAGCTGTTTATGAGCAGAACGTGTCCCCTTGGCTGGTCTTTTAACCACAGTAATTGGAGAGGTTTTAATCCATCTTCTGCTGGGGGATACACACATTGCTAACAGGAGTGATCCACCCTGACTTATTTATCCCTGGCTGAGTCAGCTTCATCTGTGATCAGGAGGGGCTCACCTTTAGCCAGGAACCAGGCAGCTGTTGAAATCCCTTCACAATGCACACAAATCAGGCATTGAAAATGTTCATTACAGCTGACATGACACGCCTTCATTATTCCAGAATAATTGTCTGAAAGGCTCATCTTGCAGCACAAGCGTCACTTGGTGCACCAATGTGCCAAAAAGAAAACAGGAAGTGCAATCAATGCTTGTAATCCTTTTAAATAAAAAGGTACTTGCTAGTAGCCGCCAACATCTTTAAAAAGCTGTGATTTCCTTGGAGTGAGCCCTTATCAGCTATGACTGCGTGTCATTCTGGCGTCTGACAATCCATCAGACTTCAGTGCCACTGACATTAAGAAGCCAGGCGTTAAGATTATCACATTTAGCCATAATGTAGCACAGATTGTGTTGACATTTTGAAAGTATTCCACCACACGAGCCATTTGACTTCTGTACTTTCTTCCCAAAGAAAAAAAATGTTTTGAACTGTTGCAGGGAGGGGGCCAGTGCTGGGTGGTCATGACACCCAGCATGGCTGTGAGCAGGAGGAGGGTGTGGGGCAGGAGGGACCTGGTGTGCCTGCTCACAGTTTCTCCTGACACACCTGGAAGGCCTCAGCTCTTCCTACAGCAGAGAGGGGAATAGTCCAGGACATGCACTGAGGGGCGGCTGGGCCATAGAAACAATGGTAAATGAACTGAAATGAACTGATTAATCTCTTTAAATAGCTGTGAAACCATTTTCCAGAAAAAGTTAATCTACTCTAAATGGCTCTAGTGCTTTTCCTGGGCTCCAATCAATATGTGGTTGCTTGCTTTTCATGTGTAATTCACAGTAATTGCAAAAGAGCATTTTCTGAGGAAAATTATATTCTGCAAGCAGAAATACTGCAAGAAGATACACTAGGACCAATTAGCTTCAAATCCCAGAAGCAGGGGTGCTACAGCATCACAGCTCTGTGTCCTGGATTCCTGTCCAGGAACCTGCTGGAGTCTGTTACATCCAGCTGGCTTGCTCAGGACCAAGGTCTGGGTCTTCCAGGTCTGGCTGCTGGGCCCCTGGCCCATGGACCCCCAGCCCAGCAGCTGCAGAGAGAAGGTGGCTGCAGGACTACAAGGCAGAGACTTGTCCCTTTCGTGACCCCACAGCAGCTCCCCATCCTGTCTCATCTGCACAGACCCAGCACTGCCCGGCACAGCAACACTGCCCCATCTCCCCGGGCCACTGTGCTCCGGATGGGACCCCAAGTGCTGAGCCAATGGTAGCCAAGCTATAGGTCAGACCTCCAGCTTCATCCTACCTCTTTCATCTCCTGCTGGGGTTTGCATTTGTCCCATCCTTCCCCAGACTGTTGACACATGCCCACACACCCACTCCTGGTCTGCATCATTCTGGAGCTGAGGAGGGCTGTCCTGGGGCAGACAGGGAGGTGGACAGGCAGATGCCCCCACCAGGGCAGAGCTTTCCTAAGGCTGCCCAACATAGGTGTTGAATCCTGCCCAGCCATGGCCTGGCTTCCTGGAGGACAGGCACCCACTTCCTAGCAGTCCATTGCTTTGCCATCATCTGCTGTAAAACCAGAGCATAATTTCCCAGGATGTCATTCTAATTCTAGTGGGAAAGGTTATTACTTGTGATTTACCCATTAAAAAATCCTGGTGACTTATGACTGTGTGTCTGTGGGTTTGCTCCTCATTCCGTCTTTGGGGCTGCAAGTGGGCTCTGCACAGGGCAGGGGGACTGCAATGTGGGGGCTTGTGCCACTGTGAGTGACATGCTTTTACTATCCATAAAGCCTCTGACATATGCCTTTTGGCTGGGTGCAGATCCACGCTGCTGAGCTCCAGCACAAATGTCATTAAACGTGTTCTAACGTTGGTACCTATAAATAATTGAGGCAGCAGGTCTGCTCTAAGGTCTGTGCTGCTGCTTTCAGCTCTTCCAGTGAGGGACCCCAGGAATGTGTCTTTTCCTTCTCCTGTTTGCTATCTTTGAAATGAAGGGGTGCCTGGCACTTCCTCCCCACACTCCTCTCTCTGCTGTGTCCCCTCAGGCTGTGCAATATGCTCTCAGGGATGGGGTTCTGCTGTGCTCTCTGCAGTGAGGTGGGTTCTGACTGGTCAGGCTCCAGACCTCGTCCCTAAGGGCACCAAATGGAGGGTGGTGCAGAAACTGGAAGTGGCTCCTGCCCCCAACACTGCCACATGTGCATGGGTGAGGAGTGCCTGGCACCCGGTCAGAGGGGTCTGGTGCTCTTGGTGAGCCAGGTCCTGTGTCCAGCAAGCAGCCCAAGCTCCTGCCCATCATGGGCTGTAGGTCTCACTGTGGGTGCTCACCCCCCATCTGCACAGGATGCCCAGAGCTGCCCAGGGTGGTGTGTAGTGAAATAAGGCAGCAACCAGATGCTGCTAATCACCAGGCAGTGGGCGTGAGCCTGCATTCAGCCCACCTGTGCCTGGTTAGGGCTGGGTCCAACTGCGCAGGGGCAGAATCAGGAGGCCAATAAAAGGCGTGGGCTCCAGCACAAGCTCAGCTCACTTGTAGAGCAGGCCAGAGGAGAGGTTGGTCGAGTTGGGAGCACTAGCACTGACCCAGACTAACTGACCCTGAAGGCATCAGCTTCTGCCAGAGCACCGGTCTGACTTCAGAGAGTCATACCCCAAGAAAGGTTCGTCTTGCAACAGTGGTGCCTGCAGCCCCCACTGCACTGATGTGTGACCTGCACAGGTGTTGGTGCATAGTAATAGCATCTGAAATAGCTTCATGCCTTTCCAAAGCTGTCACTGAAAATGTGGGAAATCCACAACCCTGGCAGGGAAAACCCTGGGTGAGAACATTTGTTACTGCTGTGGCTTTGTCCAGTGCCTGGTGTGAAGCCATCGGTCCATGAGCATGGCTTTCCTTGCCTGGCCAAGGCTGGTGGGAGCACCCTGCCCCTGTGCAAGACACACCATCTGGTGCTATGCCTGCCACCCATCCTGGTCAGGGGATGGATTGCCCCCGCCCTCCCGTGCATGTCCTGGCACAAAGGGCAAGTGGTGTCCTTGGTCTGGGCTCCTGTAGCCCAGCAGACATGGCCTGTGGGCTGGCAGATGAACTTATAGCCCAGGCAGCAGTGTGGGACACCATCAGGCTAATCAGCCCCTGCTTGCAGAGGCAAGAGAGGTGAGCTCCTGCCTTCAGCATCAGCTGCTTCTACACCTCCCCTCAGGTGAAAGCTGGCTCCCTTGAGC
Organism: Phaethornis superciliosus; assembly: GCA_023637945.1. Classification (NCBI taxonomy): domain Eukaryota; kingdom Metazoa; phylum Chordata; class Aves; order Apodiformes; family Trochilidae; genus Phaethornis; species Phaethornis superciliosus. Next base: position 14,602,471 of record JAJQWJ010000019.1, on the reverse strand, counting down.
CCATGAGCAAGTTGCTTCTTCTCCCTTCTCATGACAGTCATGTCACAGGGGTTGTGCCTGCACATGTGGAGGCAGGTGCTGCTGCCCGTGTGTGAAAGTGTGCAGCCATGCAGAAGCATGTGTGTTCTGAGGCGAAGACACTATAGTGTGCAGCAAGCGTATGCCCTGACAGATCACGAGGTGTATTAAATAGCAGCTGTCAGGCTCGTTCCAAGCACAGCAGTAACACAATTGGGACCATTTTGATGTCTTCTTAATTTAAACTCTTGTTGTCTTTCAGCCACATGCTAATGAAGGCTAATGGAGAGCTCAGCTTGGTGTTTGCCAGTGTTGCTGTGTGCTTTGCCATGGCCATGTCACTCCTGCAGCCAGGTTGTCCTTGCTAGCTGTTGCCTTCCCTGCTCCAGGGAAGGGGACTTTGGGTCTGCTCCCCAGGGAGCAACCTCCATCTTGGTGTTTCAAAACCTGCTGCCTCCCCTGACCATGGAGCAGGAGGACCCTGTTCTCACAGCATCAACAACCCCAAAAATCAGCCCTTGTAGCTTGGACACTCCTGCTGGCACAGCCTCTCCTGACCCTGGAGTCCCAGGACAGCCCTTGGGAACCTCCTCAAGGAGATAGGGCAGCCCAGTGCCCACTGTAGGCTTCCCAGGAAGGATGGAGCTCTTGGAGCAGCCTCAGGGCCCATCATCTCTCTCCCATCCTGTCCCCTCTCCCCACCCACCAGCCCAGTGTGCAGCCAAGTCCTTGTCCCAGGACCACAACAGGGATCCAGCAGCACCGTGGGCATGGCTATTGGACAGGCAGACGATGGGTTCCTGGGTGCTGGGAGCACAGTTGTGGCAGCATCCCTGGAGCTTCTCCCAGCCCAGCATCCCCAGCCCTGGGTAGCGATAATCCACATATTTATCAGGATTAACGAAGCAGATGATGAACATATAGGCAAGGCAAAGCTAGCAGCAGACAGAGGCAATGGGTACCAGCAGATGAGGGGGGAGCTGAGGCAGTGTCCTGTGCAAATCAGGGAGCTGTATGGAGCCACGTGTGTTCACTGGCCAGGGCTGCACATAAGATGTGTGCCCATCTTCCCATGCCCAAATGCCTGCACAGACACACAGAAATGCTCATGTTTGCTCACCATCACAACTCTGTGCACACAGGCATAAAGAAAAAAGCCACTCTTACCCAAGATCATCCATCAACATTTGAAAAAAGCCTTTGAACACTAACACAGACACTTAGGCCATATTTGCATACTTGCTTAGTAAAAAATTATGGCCACTCAACGCCCAGTCATTAACTACCCAGCATATTTTCCTTTTTTTTTTTTTTTTTTTTTTTTTTTTATTACAGACTAAGATGTTTCCCTGCTTACTCAGCAAAAACTCCTCACTACTCCACCAGGACAAGACGTGTGATAAATATGTACTTATTAAGTGTGCATTACAACTACATGAGCTGGGAGAAGTAATAACACCACAAACATAAAGCTGAAGTATTTATCTGTGTACCTAGGGCCACTTTAGCTATTTATTTTCACAAAGAAATTAAATTAGATAGTTTGATAGTTCTCAGTGTGATTATGGTAAGAATTTGCAGAGGGCCCAGCCTACTAGGCAGAGAGCCTGCCTGAGGACATCTCACCATGCATAGTCACTACTGGAACCACGCAGACATGCTTGGTGGGACATGAAGCACTTGAAGAATTACTCTGGGGGACATGGAAAAGGAGCAAGTTTTCTTAAGGGAGAAGAAAGAAAGAAAGAAAAAAAAAAAAAAAAAAAAAAAAAAAAAAAAAGCCTTTTAAAACCATTTTCACTGAAGCCTCTTTGTCAGATTTTTGACTCTTATTCTTTATAAACGCATTTAGACAAAAGAGATGACACCTGCCCTGGGTGAGGTCTGCGGGGGAGGGAGCAGCGGGCGCAGCCGCAGCCTCCCCGCGGGAGGCCCCGCAATTAGTGAACTGCCTGATTAGTGCTGATTGCGCATCCGCAAGAGTGCGGCTCTGCCCCATCGCGACCCTGCTCCAGCACCGGGGAGGCCTCAGGGTACAGCGAGACCACCACGCCCCGTGAGCACCGAGCCTGCAGCCCCCCCTTGCTTTTCAGGTACCGGCTTCCCCTTGCTCTTGTCCCCTTCGTGTCTGATATCCCCTGTGCCTGTCCTGCCGGTTCCTGATGTCTCCGCGTTATTAAAAATGGGATTTTTAAACAGCACAGAGGACGTATGAGTTTTGCAGTGTCAGCACAGGAGTGACAGGGAGCTGCTGGAAACCAGCGCAACCCCTCCAGTGAGAGTGTCCTTTAATTACAGTTGATAACCTGGCACCTTTCAGGTGGACAGTGGACACCCCAGGTCCCGTCCTGTGCAAACCAGACGGACTAGGAGAATCTACTCTGCTCCTCCCTTTCTACAGATTTTATCTAATCAAAATGAAACATTGGCGAGATGCACTCCAAGGAGGCAGGGGCGTCCCTGGGAAATGTGCCCTGTGCCTGCCCTTTTGGGCATCCCCTGGCGAGGCAGTGGCGAGTCACCCTGTGCCCTGTGGCAACTGTGTCCGTGGGGGCCTGCGAGAAAGCCCAGAACCTCCAGGCGCGGGGCCGGTGTTTTCTGGCAGAGGGAGGGAGAGGAAAACTGCCCCTGGGTGGGAGAAAATGGGCTGAGCGATGCGCCCGAGCGCGGGATGTGCCGGCTTGCCAGGAGGAGTGAAGGAACTGCCGCTCTGCTGAAACAGGAGGGAGCACAGCTCAGCGATTACAGCACAATTAGCTCAAACAGCAGGTTGATTGTAAATTGCAGCTCTGTGCCAGCGCCAAGCGGCAGGCAGGAGCTCTCCCGCAGCCCCGCTGCTTGCTCGCAGCCCCGGACACGCTGCAGGTGATGGGCCACGACCCCCAGCAGCCCCCTGGCCTCTTCTGGCACCCGTCCCGCTTCCCTGCTGAGCGCACCTTTGCTAGGAAGCCGGGAGTGGTGAGACTCCTCCTGCACCCAGTGTGGGAACCAGCGGGGGGAGAGCAGCTCGCAGGGGGGGAACCCCTCTGTCAGGTCACTGTGGTGGCAGCGAGGGACAGCGCTGAACACGGACTCTCCTTGCACGAGCTGCCACAGCCGAGCAGAGGAGCTGGAGTGTTTTGCCGCGAAAGGGACAGGTGGCATCTAAGGTGCTCTGTTGCGGGGAGTGACCCTGCCTAAAAGCAGCCTGTTCCCTGCCAGGGACTGTGGGCTGCCAATGCTGACTTCCCTGGAGTGAACAGGACAGGCACCGTCAGGTGACAAGGACAGAGCCCAGGGCTGCGTTGTCCTTTGTGCACAAGTAGGCACCCACCCAGGTCCTTGCTTGGCCCGGCTGCACAATGCAGCTGTGGGGATGTGGCTGGGCCCCTCTGAACCCACAGCCCTTGGCTGTGCAGGGGCCGGACCCATGGCACAGGAGCGAGAGAGCACAGTGCTGCCCAAGGGGCCTGTGGCAGCCCCTGTCCCCAGAGACAACACCCTCTGAGGGATGGAGGTGTCCTGCTCCTGCCGGCTCTGGCAATGGCCGTGTCCTCAGCTCAGCACCCCACAGATCATGCTGGCGGTGGGGCCGGTGCATGTGGAGCCATGTGGTCTGCAGGAGTCAGCAGAGTCACCAAGTCTGTGCCAGGGAGGGGCAGGAGGGACCCTTGTACCCCAGCTGTCGCTTCCGTGTGGGATGTGGGGGGGGTCTGGGGCTCGGGGGGCTGTGCCTGTCAGCTTGCTTAGGCTGATGCCTTTCATCTCCAAGTTACTGGCTCATGTCAGGGTAGAGCTGGAAATGTCAGGGACTGCTGCAGGGTGACCGTGCAGAGTGGCAGATGGTCAATGATGGATTTGTCACTTCAAATTCAGGCAATTTTTAAATATTCAGCGGAATCGGAGGTGACAGCTCGTGGCAGCAGGCAGAATTTCTGTACGTCTCAGTAAGACCTCCTGGGCCCCTGGGAGGGGGAGCACAGCAGGACAAACCCTGGCACCCTGAGGCGATGACTGGGGACAGTGCAGCCAGGGACTGCGCCACGCTTGGCCGGGGCCCAGTGTGCTCCCTGCTGCTGGTGACCGCCGCAGTGGCTGTGTGAGCTCGGGGCCTGTGCTGCTTCTGCTCAGCCCTGGGCTGCTCCCTGCATGGCAGGAGGGGAAGATGAGCATGGCGCATTCTGCAGAGCCGCCCTCAGGGGACACGTCTCTCCAGACAAGGAACCCAATGCTGCCAGGGCGCCTGCAGATTTTCTGCAAATTCACAGTGGCAGCAGCACTAAGGCAGGAGCCTGCGCTGCCCAGAGGTGCTAGGAGGAGCAGGCTGCCAAGGGACATTGTCCTTCCAGAGCTGCCAGCAGCAGCCCTGACCCAGCGGATAGGCTCAGGGGAGCAGTCACCAGTGCTTCTCCCAACAGCCCCAACAGCCCAGCACCATGCACTGCTGCATCAATGCTGCTTTCTGACTAACTGGGGTCCTTGTGGGGTGTGGGGAAGGACACAACTCTGCAGAAGGACACACAAGTCAGCGTGGAAACATCTGCTGTTGCAGGATGCAAAGCACCAGGATAGAGCGTGGGTCTTCCTTGGTGCAAGGGACATGGGGCTGCCCCTCTCTGGGCAGCTGTGTGGCTGCAGCTGTGCCAGAGATGCTGGCAGAAGGGAGGCAGTGAGGCCACTGCACTAATGAACACACTGGCCTGTGGGAGCAGCCTCTGGTTCCAGTGTACTTGCTGTTAAGCAGAGAACTCTTGCTCGTGCCAGCTTGATGGTTCAGCAACTCTCATGCTGCAGCTCATGGTTGCAGCCCTGGCTGCGAGGCATGGCTGACCAGGTTCATTTTCATCAAACTTTGCTAATGGCATGGAGTCCTCCTTCAGAGCCCATGCTACATGTGCAAAGATGTCTGCAGCCCCTTCCTGCTGCTGCCTCTTCCCTTCCCAGGACTGTGATGGACTGTCCCTGATTAACGCTAAAGTACAGCTGAAGTTGCTTGTACCAGCCCTTCGCACCAGCTCCAGGCTTGAGAGCTCTCTGCAGCAGACATGTACCCCACAGGATCCCACCTGTTCACGGACACACCCCCCCCAGATGCTCCACAGATGTCTGCAGCACTGCACAACTTGGCAGAGCTCACTCCTCTTCATTGCTGTTGCCTGCACCCATTGCCTGCACCACAGCAGTGTAACTGCTGCAGGGCCAGCATCCCAGCCCAGTGCCAAGCTCTTCTTTCTCTGTTAGGTGTGGCTAGCAGAAGGCAACTTACTGGCTAAGCTCCCCTGGAAGAGGTGAGGTTGGCTCTGGCTCTAGCATTCACTTGGAGCAATTTAATATCAGCAGCAGGAGCTGATGGAGAATCAATTTAAGTTGCTGTCATCCTTTCAGGCCACATCAGTGGGTGTGCATGGTGCACAGGACTGTGCTGGATTCCTCCTTCCTCTGCTCTCACCACTGTTTGATTTGCCTTCTGCTCTCATCATTCCTTGGGTTGACTCTTTCTCAGCAATCAAGCACAGCCCTGTCCACACACATGCCAGCGTCCCTTGAGAGAGGATCCAGTGGGCAGGGCTGCCTCTCCACTGTGGTTCAGGTAGCTTCACGCAGCAGCAGAGGGTCAGGTTCCACCACACTCTGTGTGTGTCCGCCTCAAGTGGCAGCACAGGATGTGCCCCTTCCCAGGGCTGGGGTGTCCATGGGGAGGGTGCTGCCTGAGGCAGTGAGGCTGAGCGCTCCCCCCTGCCAAGCGGCATGCGGCTCTGACTAGCTTTGAAGAGGTTAAATCTTTCTAATCGCTCAATAAGACCTTCTCTTAGAATTTATCTACTTTCTGCCTTCCAAGAACATATGGATAAAATCCCCCTGAGTGGGACTTACATTTATAACGTCTATTACTGAGATCAAGGTTAATCCAGAGTAATCTAATGGGGTGAAAAGGACTTCATATAAATCTGGTTTAATCTACAGGACATGATAGCCTGACAAGGCCATCAGAGAACTTGTGCACCACAACTGGGGCAGGGAGAGGTGCCAGGCAGATATGCGAGGGCAGGTTGGCTTGTCAAGTGCCTGCATTTCCGTATGGCAGCACCACTGTGGGGATGGGATGGGCCTTGCTGGCTGTCCTAGTATGCAGTTGCTGGTGGCTTCAGAGAGATTTAGTACTCATCTCTGTTGAGGTGTTGTGCCATGGGGCAGGGAGGCTGTAAAAGCCCTTCCCACAATGTTATGAACTGTCCCTGGTAGGTTTAATTTATTCTCACTAAGAGAGAGGATGTTCAGCAGCAACAGACAGAATGTGAACTTTATCCAGTGCTGCAACTGCATCCTGCCTGTGAGCCCCATTCTGAGGACTGCTGCTCTGCCAGAACACAGTGCAGCTCTGTTTTGGGGCACTGCCAGGCAGGGATGGTGGGGGGACTTCTCTGGGATGTCATGCTGCAGTCCTGGTTGCACCCTCTGTCCCTCCTCAGATGGGACAGCACAGCCTCTGTAAGCTTTCCTTGCTCCCTGCACCTTAGGGCTTGCTTCAGCTGCTCCCCTGCTCATAACACAGTGCCTGTGCCCAGTGCCTGGGATGTGCCGAGTCCCAGCCAGGCACAGTGCCGCCTACTCGTGCAGGGGTGAGTCCCAGGGACACGGGAGGCCAGATCAGGCAGTTCTCCAGAGCACGGCTTGTCATTTTACATCTGCTCAGATGGAGCCTGAGTTATCCAGGTCCCTGAGTCCCAGACCCGCCAGAAGACAGTATCTCAGCTAAACGATGCAAGAATGATTTAATGGAGGGAACTAATCAAGGAATCCAAGAGAGACTGCTCACCAAGGGCTGATGCAAGATCCAATTAAAATGCAGCCTTTGTGGGCTCACCATTTTAATTTTCCACAAATTAGCTTTAAAAAGGTATGGAAATGAAGATATTAGGTTTTTTTTTTTTAAGTCAAAAGAAAAAAATCCTTTGAGGATTATATTAGCTATTTCACTTTAACAAACACAATTTCTATACTCATTTTCTTGTTTTAATCTCAGCTGTAGAGATGCTGTTTCCATTTCAGTTCCAGTGCCCATGTTTTCAGCATGAGATAGGGAAGGCTGTTAACTCTTCCAGGAGCATGCCCTGCAGCCCAGCTGCTGCAGCCCCTGGTCCCGGCACTGTGGCACTGGCAGCCCTGCCTATCCCCTCTTGGGGTGACTGGTGCTGATGCTGGAGCACTTGCTTCAGGGGAACTTTGCCACCTGGCTCTTCCAGGCAGAGTTCAGCACTGCTGTGGGGCTGGAGCAGTGTCTGGGTCCCTGCAAAGCAATCCTGTCCCCACAAATCTGTTTCTCACATATGGCTGCATCCCTGGGGACCCCCAGAGGGCAGCCCCCTGGTTCATTAGTGAGAGCCTACCATTCCCCACAGCAGTGATGGAGATGATTGCTGCCCAGCACCAGGGTGAAGCTCTGTGCTGTCTCCCCTGCACCCAGAGGCTGGTGGTGAGCAAGCCTGGAGCTGGGGCAAGACGGATCCATGGATCCACTTGGGGTGATGGCAGCTCTGGGCTCCAGCTGTCCCACATCTCCTGTAACTTCACCTGCTCCTGGCCTCAGGCAGCTGGAGATAAACATGAAGCAACAGTGTCATGTGTCGTCTGTGATTTGTCTTCTGAGTGTCTTGCACTGAGGATCACCAGTTAGTAGTAGCAGCAGCCCTAACACCGTGCCTGTGCTGCTGCTGGGATCTGCTAGCCTGGTGTGGCACAGGCTCCTGCGCTGGTTCCAGCTCCACCGGGCTCAGCAGGAGGCAGGGACAGTGCAGGGAAAGCTGCAGGGCTGGTGGCCAGTTCACCTCACTGTGCCTGCTTTCCCTCCCCAAGGAGCTGTGCTCCCATCCCTGAGTTAACTGCTCAATGAGTGTGGGACTCAATGAGTCCTCGTCAGAGTCACTTCCCAGGGCAGGGATCAGACAGGACCTCAGCCCTGGGCATGTACCAGGGTGCCCAGAAGCATCATCCCCAGGTGCCCTGCTCCATGCCCCTCCTCTCCCAGGATGGGATGTCTCCTCCTCCCCCTCTCCTTCCACTGCTGCCAGCACCTCTGGTGCTGCCCATCACCCCCATCCCACCCTGCTCATACACTCCCATTCCCCACTGTCCCCTACCAAGCCCATGGCAACATTGTCTGGCTCCTGGGTGACCTTCAGCTGGCAGCTCCTGGAAGAGGCTGTCTGTGCCTCGAGCTGGAAGGGAGCTTAATTTGTCACTGTCTCTTTTAAAAGGTCCAATCTCTTCTGCAGGGTCACCTATCTGCTTTGCCAGCAGCTCCTTGTGCTGCCACAGTTCTGCTGCAGCCACTGCAGCTGCCAGCCCAGAACACGTCATCCCCTGTTCCCATGTCCTTGGGGTCCTCCTGTGGTCCCCTCTCCCCTTGGGCCAAGGAGCACTGGGAGTTGGCTCTAGGGACTCCTGGGAGTGGCAGCTCTGGGTTGTGCTGCTGTCCCAGGATTGCAGGCCCAGGTTGTGGCCTCTGAGGACACAGGGCCTGTGTAGCCCTCCAGGTGATGCTGCTGGAGCAGCAGATTTTGAGGTCCCGGTTTTGCCTCAGCATGGGTCCACCAGCCCCTCTACACGCTGCACATGCTGAATGGGTTTCAATGCAGAATTAATTTGTCATAATGACACTGATCGTTTATTACAGAGCAGAGTGGAGCCCATTCATTTGAACAGAAAACATTTCATCTTATCTCCTTCCTTTTCATGCCTTGGCTCTCACTCTTTAACCTTGGACAACAAGAGATTCATAATTTCCTCACTGACTCTATGGCTCCTTTAGATAAGAAACTTATTTTTTAATCTTTCTTTCTACTGAATGTTAAACATGTTCCATTACAAAACCTGATGCACATAACAACATATTTTGCCCAGCATTATTGTGGCCACACTGTGCTGCAGCCTCTGTGCTGAGCCAGGCTCCCAGTCCGGTCATGCTCCTGCAGTCTGTGGGCTGGAATCAACTCTGGGGCTGTGCAAGGGTTCGGGGAGCAGCTGGTCTGGGGGACAGTGTGTGCCCAAGGATGCTGCCAGCAGCTGTGGGGACAGAGCCTGGTCCTGTGGGGCTGGCTTTTTCACCCTGGGACTGCAAGCTGCTGGGTCTGCAAAAGGGCAGGCGGCCAGAACCACCACCAAAGGAAGGTGGTGTTGCTGTTTCCAGCAATTCCTGCTTGCTCTAACATGGTCTGAGTTTCGGGGTATTTGTTGCTCAGGACAGTCTCTGGAGGGCTACTACATGACCAGGAGCCTTTGCAGCCACATGCAGGAGCCCTGCTGCAATGCTGGCACAGCAACGTGGGTTCTGACCTGGCCTGGGGCCACGTCTGGCCACAGAAGAACCAATGGAATCTCCATGCCACACAGCCACTGCTCCAGTGGTAAATAGCCCCTACAAGGGGAGGCCATGATTGCTTTCTCTGTGCAGAAGATCCATAGATAAGGCTTTCACCTCCAAGGCTCTGCTGAAAAATTAGAGGTGGGAGGTGGGAGGGAGCAAATTGAGATAAATGAGTGTGCTGCACGGCATCTTCCCACAGGATGCTGAAATAAAAAATCAGTAAATAAAAAATCACCAGTCTTTATCTGGTCAGAGCCTGAATGGGCTGTGTGATAACTATAACGGATGAGCCTGCTGTAAGGGCCTCAGAAAGGGACCTGCTGTCCCTCACCTCCTGCTGGAGCCAGTTCCCAGGGAAACGGCTGTGGTGAGCACAAAGGGCTGGGGGGGACGGCTCTGCACCAACACTCTGGGTCCCCACCCTCTGGGGACACCACACTGGCTACTGAGCTGGCCTTGGCAGATCTGGGAAGGGCTTGGCTCCTTCCTCAGTGTGAATACACTTCTCCAAGTTACCCTTCACAGCAAGGGAAAAGGCAGATCAGATACTGAATTAGCCTGCAAAAGCCGTGTTCCCGTCTCTCTTATCTAACTCACTATAACAAGCTCTTTGCATTTATTCTACCAAATGTGCTGCAGAATTGCGTTACAGCTCATGGCTGTGAGCCATCTGTGGAGAGAAATCCAGTTATACCTTGTATAATAAGTTCCTGACAATCTTACAAAGGACTCCGGGTCATAAAAGTCTCCCAGTTTTATCGCCAGTAACAGACACGGAGAGAAATTAAGTTGTCTTATCAAATTTAGATAATATATATCCCTCTGGAGTGGAAGGTTTCTGATGGATCTTTTACACTATTAGAACATTTAGAGGGGTGAATAGAAATGCACAGTGAGGGTGGGAGAGCGCAGGGGAGCAGAGAGCCCTGGGGCACCCGGGGAGCAGAGAGCCCTGGGGCACCCAGGGAGCAGGAGCCCCGTAGCTGCCAGAGAGAGATGAGCCTTGAGGAGCCCTTGAAGTGTGGCTGAGGTGCAGGCTGTTTGCAGGCAGGAGCCGTGCTGGGACCTGAGCTCTGCTCCTGTCTTTCTTTCCTCGAGAGCTTGCAGGCCATCTATTTAGGAAAGCAATAATCTCCAGCAGTCCTGATATGCAAACTGCTTCCCCACTGCCTCCTGTGCTAGTCCTTGTAGGAAGAACGATGCATGGGATGTTGGCTCCGTTTCCAGTTCCTGGGGTCTGCTGGAAACCAGCAGCCAAGCCCTGCATGGAGGCTGGCCATGGGATGTCACCACAGCGTATCCTCCTTCCTTGGGGTGCATCCCCTGGGGCCAGCATGCAGAGTCCCTCATGACATTCCTGTGGGAAGGCATGGGAATGGCTGGCAGGGGAGAGGGATCCCGGAGCTGGGATGGGGACACCACCACCTTGCTGAACCCATGGCCCCACAGCTGAACACTCCCAGGAAAAGTGGCTGACTGCAGTTATGATGGCTTGGGAGGGCTGGGATCCTCCACACACCTGCTCTCTGCTCAATATTTAGTTTTCTGTAGCAGCAGAGTGCAGTAGTCATGGTAATGAAGTGGGCAGGCCTGGCATAGCTGGTGTGCCATTTATTGAGAGCTGTGCAGTCTCAGGCACTGGAGATGCAGGGGAATCTCTCCCCTGAGATCCCTCTGCTAATAAAGAAATGAATCCTCACTTTCTGATCTCTACATTTTAAAAAACCATTAAGGCTGTCTTTTCCTTTTTTTATTCACTTTTAAAAAAATCTGTCTCACCTTTCAGTGAAGAATTATCTGTTTAGCACCACTGTTTCTTTAATCACAATTAGCTTTCCACTCCATTAATAACACTCCAAATGGCGCTAGACCATGGGAAGGGGCCTCCAGAGCCATCCTGGTGTTTTGCTGGGTCTGACTCAAAGGGTTTGTTTTCCCAGAGTTGGTGGCTGGTGCTGCCCTGGTGCCTGAGGGGTGATGAGCCCCATAGTCAGCCAGGCTTTGGGCATGGCACCAAGGATGTGTGCCCAAGGATGGAGCTGGCAGAGCTTCCCTGTAGGTTGCAAGACTGGGCTGGAGTTAGTCCCACTCATCACAGAAGGCTGGGAATGAAGATTTGACCAGAAGAGTGGGTCAGGAGCTGGCCTTGCTTCCCCACATCTTCTCTTCAGATCATTTGGAGAACAATGGATACAGAAGGCTGCTTATTTTTGTGTAGAAATGTGTGTCTAATGAATTGGCCATGGATTGGAGCCTAACATGGGTAATTTACACTGAACATTTTCTTGCTCAGAATCATCCATCAATTTCTTACTACATTAGAGCTGATATCCCGCCCTTGGACTGTGCAGCCAGTGCTGCATCCACACAGCCCTTGGGCAGAAAATCCCCTGCTGCTGGAGCTGATGGGGAGCCTGCTGGGTGCTGAGCCCCCCCTCCCTTCTCAGCTGGCAGCTGCATGCTCTCAGTGCATGGCATGGCCTGAGCCTGATCTGGATGCTTGGGAGCCAGCAGCAGACCCAGAGGATGAAGCAAGCACCAGGATCCTCCCTGGCTGGAGCCAGGCACCTGCAGCAACGTAGGCGGTGGGGAGCAGGAGCTGAGCTGGGCTGGGTGCAGGGGGGTCCGTGTGGGGCTGTGCCAGGGCAGCTCAGCCCTGGACTGGCAGCACCAGGCTCCCTCCTCTCTGGGCTGTCCACTACCATGGGGACATCCAGGGGAGAGAGTACACCAGGGAATCTCCACATAGACATGATTGCCGAGATAACTGCTGAGTGGGGGGGTTGCAGATAGAAAATAGAGTGGCTGGAGTCAGTCATAATTGGTAAATATTTGTCTATCTAATCAAAAGGCTTTTTAATTAACAATTTTCTTCTTGCAACTGGTTTAATTTTTTTTAAGAACTTCTTCAGGAAGTCAATTAGACCCAGCAGATGGTGAAGAACATCCCAGCATCAGCACATCCTGCCATCTGCCACTGCTAGCATGGAGGGTGACACTGCCAGACTCACAAGCCCCATGGCAGCCCGTTGCTGGGACAGGGCAGCCATGGACCCTCACCTCCACAGGGGATGTGCTAGGCTGGAGCAGAATGGGCCACCCATCAGGAGAGGAATGCCTGCAGGGGACAGAGGGCACTGCTGTGTGTGGACACAGGGTACTGCTAGGCCACCTGCAGCCTTGGCCCCAAGAGTTCTCCCTCTCCTGCTCACCATCGGGTCCTGGCACCTCGCCTGGCCCGTGTCCATCCTGCTGCCTCTCTGCAGGTGAGCTGGCAGCGTCCACACCTGCAGCTCTTCACAATCAGGGATCTATCTGCACAAGAGGCATTAGACGCAGCTCTTCCTTAATCAGCTGCTCTTCAGGCCCAGTTCCGTGCCACTCACCACTGATTGCTCTTTGTCTCCTGCAAGGCTGGGCTTTGCAGTGCTGTTGGCAGCATGGCCATGGTGCTTGGCATGGCTCCCAGCACACCTCTTGGTGTGGCTCTGGCCTCCCTTCCCCGTGTTCCCCAAGTCCCCCACGAGGGAAGAGGCTAGAGCTCTCCCAGCTCCAAGGGCTTATCCCCACATGGGCTGGATGGGAGCCCCTGGGCCAAGCTCTGATGGGTGCTGGCTTTGGCTCCATTTGTGTGCTGGGCTTTGCTGCTCATGTCCCATCCCTGCCCATGGGAACTGGCAGGACATCATGACACTGCCTGGGTCTCCTGTGGAGCCCAGGTGTGGGTACAGTGAGCAGGGCAGGAGGAGCTGCAGGTGAGTGGAGAGGTGGGCTTCAGCAGAACAGAACCCCCTTGCCTCAGGGCTGGGCTGCAGGGGGGGCAGCAGGGGACGGCTGCCCCCAGCGTCACTCCTGAGCTGCATTATTGGAATGTGTCCAAGGCGCCAGGGAGAAAAGCACCTAAATCTCTTCTGCCAAGCCCTCCAGAGATGTCCCCCTTTATTCACAACTGCTTTTTAATTGCCTTTTGTCAATTAGAGAGAGATGGATCAGGTTCCTCAGGGAGGCAGTAATTAGTGTAGGGATGAATGCTGAGGCAGCCAAGCTTCCTCTTCATACAGCAATGGTGATTTGTAAACCTGTCACCTAGGCAGGGAGCCCTCTCTCCCCTCTCTGCCTTGCAGGGGCATCAGCAGCACTGTGCATGGGCACCCACAGCTGCCCTAGGGTGAGCAGGACCTGAGTACCCACTGGTCTCTCCTTGCTCCCAGCATGCAGGGCCCAGCTCCACTGCAGAGGGCTGTGTCTGAAGGAGATGGGGCACAGGGCCTGGACTCTGTGGGCAGAGGGGCAGGGGGCTGCACTGGACAGGCTGGAGTGCCAGAGCCCCTCGGGACAGGGCACCACTCCTGACAGAAAGAATTAACACCTACAGTTTCCAGATGGCTGTGGCCAGCCTCCTAATTAGGCTTGGTGACAATGGTAATTAGTCATCCAGGTTCCCTGTGCAGTTCATGGGGTCTCCAGGGAGCTCTGACCAAGCCACTGCTCTCCACCCCATGACTCCAGGTCCTGCCCTTGGCTCTGCCTGCCCCCCATAGCCAACTGTCCTTCAGAACAAGAAGGTCTAACTCCTGTTGCTGACACTCATCCTTCCAGGTATCGTGAGGGCTGACCTCTGGGTCAACATGGGATGACTGTACCCATGCCAGGGCAGCTGTGTGCCATCACCTGCTCTGCCTGACTCCCCCTACCCTCCCTCTCTGCTTCATGGCTTTTGTTTAATTCCCTATGCCCCTTTCCTATTTTTCTTCTTGACAGAAGAAGCAGGCTCATGCATCTAGAAGCTCCACAAGCCTTTCTTGCAGCTGCAGATAAAATTTCCCACCACAATGTCTCTGGCTGAGTGGCTGAGTCAGTGTGTGGGGGGGGTCCCCCCTGCCCTGGCAGCAAAGCCCAGTCAGTGTCAGGTCCTGGCAGTGTCAGGTCCTGGGGACAGGGTCTGCATGAAGGAATGGGGCAAACTTTGCCAGACCTCAGGCCATGGCAGTGGGCAAAGAGAGGGGGTAAATCTTGCTTGAGGCCAGCAGCCAAACTGATGAGCATCCTCCAGCTCAGCTTGCCTTACTCTGCTCTGTCCTTGACCTCAGGGAGGGTGCAGTGTGTGGAGGGAGCCTGGCTGCTCTAATTAAACCATATTTGCAAACTCCCACAGTAAGCATTGCTAATTATAATTAGGGAGAGCGGATTTGCCTTCCCTCTTGGAGACATGAACAAGCTTCCTGCATGCCGACCAGTATGGGAGGGCACTGTAGGCCAATGTGTGGCACTGCTGGATGTCTTCAGGGCCAGGCACGTGCCTCAGAGCCACCTCTGAGAGAATATGGCCACATTGTCAGCTCGGGGGCCAGGGATGCCAGGCTGGGGGGGCAGATGGCATCGACCCCTCTGTCCAGGCATGACATGACTACTGTCCCACTCCCTCTGTATGCTGTCTTCATGCTTGAGCCATTGGCCTAATGATTTCAGGTTTTTCCCCATTTTACTGTATTATTATTTGTTGTTGTTCCTGTTGCAGTTCAGTGGCCATGAATTATTGAATGTCTGCTTGTTCAGTAACTCTTATCTTCCACCTCAACACACTGCTGCCTCATAGCCTGTGCCGGATGGCAGCCATCTCCTGCTCCCAGCCTCACCACACTGCTGTGGGACCCCTCCCCATGCTACAGCACGTCTGGCACAGGCAGCACAGCCCTGCTTGCTAGTGACTCTGTGGGTGAGAGGTTCCACAGACATGTGGGCCTAGCAATGTGCCTTTTTTGGCTCCAATCTACTGGCCACAGGGGTGAGGGAAGGCCAGGAGCTACTCAGCTGTGAGAACCCTGGGGAAAGCTGTGGGAAGCAGTGAGACTTACATGGGGGGGGGGTTGTGAGCAACAGGAACAACCAGCTGGAGCACATTTGTGCCCTAAGGGGGTGTGATCCAGCCACTGGGTGCATGTGGAGGTGATTTAAGACAGTGCTCAGCCTGTCTCTGTGGGGTTTTGGGGTTGTGTGGGTGCTCATTCTGCTCCTCTGGGGGTTCTACAAGCAGAGAGGGGAGTGGGAGGGTGCAGGTATGGTCTGGCCTCGCCTCGGGTCTGTGGTGCTTCTGCTGATACCTGGGCCCCCCAGCTCGGTGGCTCCCTGCCTCCTTGCTGCTTCGGCCTGCTCAGGTGAGTCTGCGCTGCTGGGGCCATCGGGGCTGGGTCCCCCCGGGCCCTGCAGTGCTACCCTTTGCCCCTCCAACTCACCTGACCGCGGGCTGAGCTGGGGAAGGGGCTGGTTGTCGCGGCTGCTGTAAACAGCCCTTCTAGCTGAGCCGCAGCCCCCGGGTTGGGGCGATCCTCCCCACAGTCCCGCCAGGGGACCCAGAGCCCCGGCCCAGCTCCCAGGACCTCTGCCCATCGGTGGGCAGAGCTGTGTCGGTGGTCGCTGGGCTGCCCCATTCTGGTAGCAGGAGAGGGGCCAGGGCTGGGGCTGCGTAGCGGAGTTTGCAGGAGCGACGTGGCTTTTGGCAGTGACAGTACGAGGGACAGGGCTTTCCGGGGCACAGGAAAGCGTTTCCCTCCCCTGTGCCATGCTCCGAGTGCGTTTCTTAGAGACAGAGGGGGGCTCCCGGGTTTAACGGGCTTCGTGAGTGGCCCTGGGCGAGGACGGGGATCTCCCCGGTGCCGGACGGGTCCGGGGCAGTAAGGAATGCTCTGCGGCTGGAAGCTGGCTGGCACCTCGGCCCCTGCTTGCTTTCTCCACGATGCTTTTGTGCTTAAGATAGAGCTGAGAAACCTCTACTAGTATTGTGGGATTTCACAGAAGTTGGGAATAAAGTCTCTGAACTCTCTATAGCTGCATTTTCTGAGCACTGCAACACTCCGATACTCTGAAACAGTATTAAGCACCTGGTGCTGGGTTGTCTTTGCAACAGTGTCCTAAATAAATCCTTTCCCCATGCTGAGCCGCGCTAACGGCCAGCCAACAGAGTGTTAAGATTAAGTAATTATTTTTTCCATTATTTCAGGAAAAAAAATAATATTTTCAGAATCTTTCTTGTAAGATGAGACTGAACCTGGGACGCTGCAAATCCCTGCGCAGTCGTCCGGCTCGGCTGTGCGGTCCGGACCCTCTTGGGGCTGGTCATGGGGAGCGTCTGCTGGGGCTGTGCCAAGAGCAGCGTCAGGGTGGGCGCAGGCACCCGTGGGGACCCCAGCCTCATGGGGCTGTCCACTTTTACATGCCAGACTGGCTGCGTTTCGGCACCGCGCTTGTCTCAGTCTGCAGCCGTCTTGCATGTAACTGGGCACCCTGGGAGCCTGGCTCCGTTTTTGGTTTTTTTTTTTTCCTTTAACCTTGAAATGCAATTTCCTCCCCGAAATACCCTTTTCCTGTAAACAACATCTCTTCAGTGAGATTACAGAAAAATTCCCTAAGCCACCGGGTCTGGGCTCTCTTCATCACCCGGTGAGCCCCATCCGTCACGGCCGTGCGTGTGTTCCCAAAACCCCGCCCTTGCCGCTGGGTGATGGTCTTTTCATCATTTTTACAGATTTATTTTACAATAATTTAATTTCATCCTCAGCCCTGAGAAGATGAATCGGCGGCTGATGTGACTGGGGATTCGGAGCCAGCCTCATAAATTTGCTGCCTCTACTATACAAAGCTCGTCCTGGAGTCCCAACCGCAGCTGCCAGCCAGAAGTCCTTAAACAACGGGGGACGAGCTGTAAATTTAAAACGTGGTGACGGAGCGCAGCTACCAAGATGCACAGCATCTCCCCGAGCCTTGGCCGGGCTTGGTGGCTGCAGGGGTGCAGGCAGGCAGGCAGGGCCCCCCTCCCCAGGCCATCGCCCCCCTGTCCCGGGGTTGTCTGCTCACCCTCTCCTGCACATCTGCAGCTTGCCACGTGTGGCAGTCTTCTGCTGTGAGAGGCTTGCCAATGTAATTAAACTTGAGTGACTCCTCTGCCCCCCAGACACAGCTCCTCATTTCCCTTTGATTTATTATGTCGTCTTAATTTATTCAAATGACTCTCAGTGTTTGCACAGGCTGGGAGGTGCTGGCTGGAGTTGATGGAGTCTAAGGGAAGGCAGCAGGAAGATCAGCCCCCCACCCTCAGCACGGAAGGAGCTGCCCCACCTGCAGCCACCACCCCCTGCAGGTGTAGGGACACTTTCCCCTGCTGGGGGGACCCTGCACAGGCCCAGGTCTGTGGCAGAGATCCTCTCCATCACTCCTAGTGCTGTTGGGAGATGTGGAGGACCCTGGGAGACCCGTAGAACAGCTCTGAGAGACATCCTGTGCTCGAGGTTCCTCTCCTTTCTGCGGGACCTTCCATACCCTCATCCGTTCCTCCTGGATGACCCTGGACCCTGCTCTGGTTCCCAGAGGACCCCCTGGCTGAACTGGCAGTGTGCCTTCCGCCCTGGCTCTGGCACAACTTCATGCCCAGCTGGGCTTGGTGCCACTGACTTTGCCATCCCCAAGCCTGTGTTTGCACAGCTGATCATTCCCAGCCCTGTATGGTGCCTTGCACTTGCCCCTGTTGAATTTCATCCTGTTTTTTCCAGTCCATTTCTCCAATTTGTCAAGATCATTTGGAATTCTAATCCAGTCCTCCAGGACAGTTGTAGTCCCTCCCAGCTTCATGTCATCTACAAATTTAATAAGTGCTTTTTTTATTCTGTCATTCAGGCCCTTAATGAAAACACTGAGCAAACCAGAACCAGGGCAAGCCCTTGGCTATCCAAGCAGTGCTGTGCTTATTGCCCAGATGTGATGGGAGATGGTGCCAGAGCTTCTACATGTCGGCTGTGCCTCACTGCGTCCCCCAGTTCACACAGGACTGATGTTTTGCTGGCTGCAGCAGTGCTGGAACTGTAGTGTGGTGCTGGCTTTAAGGCCCCATGTCCCTGCCAGGTGAGGTGCAGAAGGGATTAGGTGCCAGCAGTGAGAGGGCAAAAGCCCTTTGCTCAGGTAATGAGTGCAGGCATGAGGCAGCAGTGCAGCCCCTGGTGGGCTCATTCCACCTTCAAACCCCCCTGTTGCACAGTGTTTCTCCTGGATGCAGCCTCTCCCCAGCCCTGTGTGGTCCCCCTGTTCCAAAACTGCTCCTTCATGGGCCAGGACCCTTCCCTCTGAGCTGCACAGCAGGAACCTGCCCAAGCAGGAGCTACCCTGTGTGCTCCTACTAGGCTACTGGTCATATCTTTAATTGGTTGTAGAAGGCAGTTTACAAAATACAAAACTACTGTCCCTACCAATCTCTGTGTGTCCAGGCATAGCTTAATTTCACAGTAAAATTTCAAATGCAGTGAATGGCTTTTCCCCCCACCAGTTTGTGTCCAAGCCAAGACCTTTGCTAGCTGCATGGACTGTGCTGATCTGCCCAGAAATGGCTCTTGCTCTGCCCTTTGGAGCATGCAGCTCCTTGGGCTGTGGCAGTGTTGATGGGTCTGGTACTGCTCGGCTTTGCAGGGCCTACCATGTCTGCAGTCCAGGCTCTGAGTGCTCATGTAGTGAGTGGGAAGCAGACCTTGCTGCAGGCATCTCAGTGATGCTGCTTCTTGGCACAGCTCTTGGGGAAGGGTCCCAGCAGGGCTTGGCTTGAAAGGTGGTGCTTCCTTTCTGGTTCCTTTCATGTCAGCGTGATAATTTCATGGTCAGATGAATTAATTCTGCATTTAATGATACTTGAATAATTGGTGTCACATAAATCAGATGGGTTCTTGGATACTGCAGGGATAACTGCTGTGCAAAAGCTTCTGGGCTGCAGGATACAAGGAATACCAGTAGCAAGTGGGGCTGGCAGGGATGTCAAATACTTAGAGAGCAGGAGGGCTGCGTGGTGTGTTTGTCCTTTGCAAGAGTGCAGGAGGCCTGGGGCTGCTGCTCTGGCACTGCAGGGGTGTGCTTAGGGTGGTACTGCAAAACTGAGCTCCTAAACTCTCATGTTATCCTGTCCTGGTGCTCCTCTGTACCAAGCCACTTGCTGGGTGCCTAATTCAGCATCATCTGCTGCTCCCCTAATTCCTCTAGGATGCCATCACATGCAGCCTGTGGGTTTGCGCACATGGTGGATTCCTGGCATGGTCCTGCCCCCCCTGCCAGCTCACAGGGATGGGTCTCAGGTGAGTCTGGGTCAGCATGGAACACCCCACGGGCTCACATGACTGAAATAAAGATCAGCACTGCCAGTCCAATCCCTACTGCAGATTGTAGGCACAAATAATTTGCAGGTGACAAATATCCCTAACAGTAAATATTTCCCACCCCCACCCCCCTCCCCAATCTTCCTACAAGCAGATAAGGTGGCAGCACTCTGGCAATGTGGTTGCTGGAGGTAGAGAAACTCTTTGGCAGGCTTAAAAGACTATTGTGTCCCTGCAATTATTTATAGAACAGAAGAAAGCCAGTAAGCACAGACTGGAGCTGAACTGCTGCATTTGTTATGATGATGATGATGATGATGGTGATGTTACCTCTCCCTCATACCTACCCACACACATCTCCAGTGCGTGGAAACCTGCCGCTGGCAACAATCAAACCCCCGTCCTGTACAAGGCAGGACAGCCTGAAGGTTTTCCTTTCCTCCCTGACTTGCTGCAGGTCTGGTTTTCCCCCACAGTGATGGACCACACAACCAGTGGGCCTGTCTGGGTTCCCTGACCAACTCAAGCAGCAGGACCCCAGGGTGCAGGTGGTCCCTGCTGCCAGGAAGGGAGTGGGGACAAGCATCTTGACTTTCCCTGCTCGTCTCCCAACCCACACTGCTGCTGAGGATGGAAATGAGTGTGTTTAGAGGAAACAGTGAGAAGATGTGGGATTAAAAGATGTAGCAGAGAAAAGCAATGGAGGATTATTGCTCGTTACTGTGTTTCTCCAGCCTGTGGAGCTGAGATGGGGATGAGAAAAGCTGACTCCATCATGGGAAGTGCAGTCCTCTCCCCACTTGGTGAGCACTTGTGGAGGAGGCTCTGAGTTCTGTGGGAGCCTGCAGAAGAGGGGTCAGGGGCCTGCCAGGGCCAGACCTGCCAAACAGGAGAGGAAAGTTGCAGGCATGAGGTGTGGTGTGCATTTGCGTTGGGGTCCTGGAGCCCTGAACCAGCTTGCAACTTCCTGGGTGCTGCCTGGCTCCCCAGGACGGGGGTTATGTGTGTCCTTGGCCGATACCCAGCCTTGTCCCTGCAGGACCTCCATCAGGAAAGGCATTGGGATGAGCCCTCCGGCTGTGGACAGCATCTGAGAAAATGACTGGGAGCCCTTAACTGGACTGGAGAGTGGGATGATTTTTCATGGCTTCCTCATAATAAGAAGACAGGCGTAAGTGAATAGTACAGTTCGTTCACTCGGTAAAGATTTATACAATCACTTCATCCAGTAATTGGTATTCTGGGGAGAGAGAGGGAGCTGCAGCTCCAGCATCCGCCTCTATTTGTTTTCTCTCTTCCTCTCCCCTTTTCAGAATGAGTAATTCTGTCCCTCACAATGCCATTTAAACCGAGAATTTGCAGAGTGAATAATTAGTTACATTCAATTAGGTCTCACGCACTCTCCCTCCTCACTTTGGGGGACAGATGCGTTAATGAGGTGGCACATGTCTGAGATGCGGGAGCAGGCGTTGAACATGCCGTGTGACAGCAGGGAGAGGTCAGCACCAGGAGGCAGGGAGCCAGCCCGCTCTGCCCGTGGTTCACTGCCCTCTGGGGCTGTTTGGGGCCAAAGGGTCCATGATTGTGGCCCAGGTGATGCCAGCCCTCTCCGTTGGCAGGGCCAGCAGGAATCGGGGTGACATCTGTCGCCAGGCGGGGTGTTCTCTGGGCTGATGCTGAGGGGACACTTTCCAGGGCTGGAACCGTTGGGCCGGCAGGGGCGGGAGCGCCGAACCCTGAGAGGGAGAGTTGCTACCATGCTTTAATTTCCCTTATTAAGCCGAACATTAGGTTTTAAGAGGAGCCTTTAACAGTGTGCCACTGCCTTTACAGTAAATTCTCCATGTTCCAGATGCTCCTGACTCTAGGATACATAACCTTTCCTCTGGGGCGGGGGCTACTGCTGCGCCTGGGGCCCTCGGGGGCTGCCGGCTGGGGGGAGCGCGGACGGTATGATGTGAGGGCGGCGTAAGGAGGGTCTGGGGCCCCAGCAGGCATCAAGCACAGCCCATGATGTCTCTGCCCGCTCCTCCTCGCGTGGGAGCATGTCCCGGCAGCACCAGGAGCGTGGTTCCCGGGGCTGTCAGGCAGCAGTGAGGGAGCTGCAGGCGGGGCCGCTCATGCACGGTGTGAGAATAATGGCATTTAATGACAGATGCGTGCGGGGGTCGGTGAACAGCCGAGCTCAGCTGCCCCGTGTCGGGGATCGCGGTGAGGGGACCGGTGCCGCGCGGCACGTGGCCAGCAGCGCGTGCCCCCGCCCGCGCACGTGCAGCCGGGAGCCCTCGAGCCCGGTTCCGCAGCGCCACCTGCCGACCGCGCGCCGCTCTCTGACGCTCCCGCCCCCAGGAGCGGCCCCGCATGGCACCACCGCACGCCCCGCACCGGTACCACCGCGGTCGGGATCTGCCGCGGGCGGATGGTGGAAGCGGGACATCTTATTGCCCCTCGGGCTGGCCTGGAGCGGGCGCTGCCGCGGTGCCCTCGGGGCGGGATCGTGCCGCGGTCTGCTGCACCACGATCTCCTCCCCGGCTGGAGCGGGGGCAGGGCGGGTGCTGTGTCCGGTATGAGCCCCGGCTGGAGGCAGGGCCCTGCGCTCTTACAGCCGCTCCTGCTCCGCCATGCGGCTCTCCTTGCCGTCTTCCTGGGCCACGGGCTGTCCCCCCAGCAGGGTCTGGTGCAGAGGGAAGTCTTCCACCTCCTGGGGCTGCTGGATCTCGCTCTGCTTCCCAGCCTCTAGCTGCAGTGGGGCAGGCAGCTAACTGCATCCCCCGTGTCCTTCCGCAGGCTCCTGCTCCCTCCCCTTTGGGATAGGACCTCACCCCCTGCGGGTCCCTCCTGTGCCAGCATCTACCAGCAGCACCCCAGAGTTGCCTCAGCCCTTGTCCTGTCCTCTCTCCACCCTGCGATGTTTCTCTCTGCTGCTGGCATTAGCCCAGCTATGTCCAGGAGGAACCCCGGCCCAGAAGGGATCCCATCCCAGGGCTCTGGGCAGACTCACCTCATTCTCCACCCGCCGCTTGGGATCTGGATGGGGACAGAGAAGGCAACAATCAAGGGTGTGCTCCTGCCCTACTGTAAGCTCTTGGGGGTCAGAGCTAGGGCTGGTGCTCTGCACTGGAGGTCATGCCTGCTGTGGCTGCCAGATGGGAGGCCATGGCAGGGCAGCTTCCAGGGCCATGGGGTGGAGGAGCCATGGGGGCACCATACTCTGGTGGTGTCCCCAGAAGAGCTCCCTGCTTGCCCTCTCTGGCCCAGGCATTGCCTCCTGTGTCCCAGTCCCTTACCAGCGTGGACCAGGCAGTAGATGCAGATGCCCATGAGGCAGGTGACAACTGCGGCCGAGATGGGGATCAGCACCGAGAGAGAGGAGCGACCGCCCGACTCTGCAAGGGAGATGGTGTTAGCAGGGCACACCTGGCACCATGCAACCTGAGCTCCAGGCCCAGTCCCGCAGGGACCCATCAAGGGACTGGGCAGAGCAGGAAAATGTCATGCCAGCAGACGGGTCAGACGCCCACCCCAAAAAACACCCATGGGCCCAGCCGGCTCCTCAGAGTGCCATGGGAGCCAGAGCACCTGGAGAGCAGCACCAGGCACTTACCACAGATCACATCTGAGGTGTTCGTCCCTTTTGCCTTCACCACCAGCCCCTTTTCCTCACAGCTACAGGAAAGAACAAGATGGTGTAACCACAGCAGCAGCCTGAGCAGACAGAAAGCCCCCAAGGGGGAAGGGCCGGGGATGGACAGCACCAGAGCTGTGCGAGAGCATCCAGGGCTAAGCCAGATGGGGTCTGGAGGGGTGAATGGCCAGGGCTGTGCTGTGTGATGGGGATGCATGTAAATAGCAGGGCCCCACCTCAGGGTCCTGGTCTGGAGCCACTGAAACTGCTGAAGATAGAGACAAGTTTGGGGACAAAGCACAGGAGGGAGCAGATATTTGAGACCTGCCCGGTCAGGGAGACCCCCGGGCTCAGGCACTGCTGCTACTGCTGAACAGCTTGGAGATGACTCGATGACAGGCTACATACAAGTGGCTCCGTAGGGAGGTAATTTCTGGGTGCAGATAAAAGCAAAGTGAAATCCAATGGCTGGCAGCTGAAGCGAGACTAATTCAGCCTGGAAAGAAGACTCACATTTCTACCAGGGAGTGCAATTAACTCTCAAGCTTTTTAAAGACAACGATGACCTGCCAGCCCCTGGTATCCTCGAAACCAGGCTCCTCACAGAGAGGGCTGGTGCTGGGCCAAGGAGGCTGCCAGGAGGGAGAGCCCAGGCAGCACAATGGGGGTCCCTGCAGTCCCTTGTCCCTTGCTCCCCAGTGCATATGGAGGGGCCAGCATTCTGTGCACGTGCAGAAGGACAGTCACAAGGACCTGGACATCTGCCTTGAGCTCAGCCCAGGACCTCACCACCCTCATAGCTCTGCTCATGTCGCTCCTGCCCTACAGCAGCCTGATGCTGTATCCCTCAGAGCCCATCACAGTGGCCCAGTTCCCAAAGTCCCTAATGAGGATGGCAGCAGAAGATGTGCTTGTCAGCTGCGCACTGAGTGAAGTATGTGATCAGCACTTGGACAGTACCTTGTCCAGGGATGGCATGGCTCAGTTTTCGAGGAGACATTGGAGAAGGTGCCTTCTGCACAGGGCTCACAGGGGGATGACATCTGGGCCCTAGCCTTGGCTGGAGAGGAGCAGAGGTTGCAGAAAGGTGAGCTGGGTCTGCAGGAGGTGCAGTACTGTGGGGGGTCAGGCCAGCAGCCCTCCCCACAGCAGTGCTGCCAGGACCAGCTCTCCTGAAGCTCTGCTGGGGTGTCCCCCCTTCCCTGGAGGACAGAACTCAGCACTGCCAGGGCATTGGTCCTGCTGGACGAAAGAGTTGACTGGACTCACCTGCCACAAAGCCAAAGCCAAGCTGGCAGGGCTGGTTCTCCACACAGGTCTGGCAGCTGGTGTCAGAGCAGTGCATACCATCCCGGCACTGGCACACGGTGTTGTGCGTTGCGTTTCCTTGTGTCTTCATGATGAAGCCAGCATCTGGGCAAAGGGTGCATGGGCCAGGTGAGGCACTGGGCAGCTGAACCTGGGGTCAGCAGCCTCTGCAGCCCCTGCAGGCTGGGCCGCTGGGCACAGGGAGCACTTACTCTCTTCACAGATGTCATGGGGGGCACAGTGCTTCTCCTTGGTCCAGCTCTGCTGATAGTGTCCGCTCTCACAGCGGGCACAGACGGAATCCTGTGTGCCATTGCATTCAGAGACCAGCTTTTCCCCTGCAATAATGGCTGGTGAGGAGGGGGTGAGGGGCCTTTCTCCCTCTCCAGGCAGCAGCTCTGCCAGCAGGACAGGGCAGCTGTGGATGCTAGGACTGTTGCAGCTGCTTAGCCAACTCGCCTGATGGTTGTGAATTCTACACAGAGCTGGGTGGGGAGGGCTGTGGGGTGCTGGGGCAGGAGAGGGGGGTGGATATTTGCTGCCTGCAGCATTCCAAGGACTGGGAAATGATCTGGCAGTGACAGCAGGAGCTAGCAAATACCATTGCTATCTGGTAATGCCAGTGGCAGCACTTGCCCCACAAGCTGCCTGTGTCATGGGGTCCTGTGGCTGCAGGAGAGCTGTGGTAGATTTGGCATGGGCCAAGGATGTCCCCGGGCACCCACAAGGCCCTCAGTTGCTCTAGCACTGAGGTGACATAGTAAGGGGAAGTTGTTGGCACTGCTGGCAGTGGGTGGGACTTGGTCACACCGAGCTGAGCTTGCTGCCTGGGGCCCCAGGAAGAGGCAGGGGTGTCCATACCTGGCTGGCACCAGTTGCAGCACCTGCCATCATGTTCATACTGCTTATTAAAGCAGCTTATGGCGTCACCAGGCTCCCAGCACTGGAAGAAACAAGACCTGCACATTGATGTCTCTTCCCAGCGCTCGGCACTGTCTCACAAGCACACATGTGCCAACCCATCTCCCAAGGTGAGTACTCCCTCCCACCACTCTTCCCATCTCTGCGCTAACCACAGACCACAGCAGAGCCGCCTGCGCTGCTTGATGACACCAGAGCACTCTGAAGTGGGGTGGCGGTGGTTGCGGTGGGGCAGCCCCACATTTCCGAACAGATGCTCATCTCGCACTGCTCCGTGCTCCTGCCCACAGTGCTGCGGCCCCGGTCAGGGCAGCGGTGTTAATCCAGCCTCCCGTGCACAGCGCAATGCCAGCCCCTTCCCAAGGATGATGCGCCGGCCTCGAGGGGCAGGAAAGCCCCGGGCGAGTACATCATCCGTGGCGTCAGCCAGATCCCTCCTTGCTCCTCCTGGCCAGGAGCGGTGGGAATAGGGATGGCCTCGAGAGGAGGCAGGGAGTCAGATGGAACCCACGGCACCGCACCCTGACACGGAGCGGGCCCCGTGTCGCTCCTCCCAGATCCCGGCCGTGCCGGGGAACGGGCCGGGGGCTCCGGCAGGGTCTGATGGCGGCAGGGCTTTGGGCCGGCGGGCGCTGCAGACCCTGGCAGGGCCCCTTGGGCGGCCCTGGCTCCACGGGGCAGCGACGGGGCCGGGGGGGAGGGGGAGGGCCCTGCCGCCAGGACATCAAACAGAGCGGCTGTGAGGGCGGACTCGTCCCGGTGCTCGGGCGGGGAGATGCGGGGCTCAGCGCTGCCCGTGGGGACCCGACTCTGGGCTGGGCTCGGCCCCGCTCCCTCGGGCAAAAGCGAAACCGATAGCGCTGCCGCCTGAGGGGCCCGGCGTTAGGGATCCGCCTGCCCTCCCTTCCCTCTCCTCCTCCACACGATCCCCCGCGCTCCTGGGGGGTCGTGGAGAGGCCACTCGCGCCGTCGTTCCGGGACCAGGGG
The DNA here is from genome assembly GCA_023637945.1 of Phaethornis superciliosus. Lineage (NCBI taxonomy): Eukaryota > Metazoa > Chordata > Aves > Apodiformes > Trochilidae > Phaethornis > Phaethornis superciliosus. The sequence goes on along the minus strand of JAJQWJ010000019.1, from coordinate 14,576,144 downwards.
CAGCGCCGAGGGGCCGGGCCAAAGCGGCCGGAACGTGCCCCTTGCCGAAACGCCCGGCGGCTGCGGGCTGGGCCCTGCCCCGAGGGCGGTAGGGAACTGCTTGTTGCCACGCTGCCTGCCCCCTCATCCCCACTCACCCCTAGCAGCACCGCGCCGAGCAGTCCCACCAGCCCGATCCGCTTCATGTGTCCCCCCCCCTCCTGCCGCCTGCACCCGCTCTATAACGCCTCGGCCCGTTCCCGCCCAGGAAGGGGCGTTGGGCCGACCCGGGGCTTCCCCGCCAGCGCCCGGCCGGGGGGCGAGAGCGTGGGGGGGATGGGGGCCGCTCCCTTGAACCTCGCGGTGCCAACCTGGGCCCGGGTTGGCCCGTCCCGGCGAGGCATCGTCTGCCTTTGCAGGGGTACCCACACAAGACCCTCGGGGACTCGGCAGAGTGGGCGGGGGTCGCTGCGCGGTGGCTCGGTGCCGCTGGGCAGCCGACCCCTGCCCCGCACTTCTCCAGGACGAAGGAGGTGGCGGCAGAAGCCATCCGTAGGCCATGGCGAGGAACCCTCTGGTGCTGGTCCCTCCAGCTCATTCCTGAGGCAGAAGTTGGAGGTTTCACTTCATTTTTCCCAGCGGTAACTCTGAGTCGCCGCTCCGGAGAGCCCCTCGGCACAGCCCGCAGCCCCGGATTCCCCGCAAGTGCGTCAGCCCAGGAACGGGAATGGGCAATAGCCCCCGAGACACGGCTCTGCCTCTGTCTCGGTTCCCTCGGAGGAGACCAAGAGCGGTTCCCCAGGGAAGTTCCAGCTTCCCCTCCCTGCTCCGCAGACTTTCCCCGAGGTTCCCTTTCCAGCGTGATGTGCAGCCGGGCAAGGACGGCGGCTCCTTGGCATCCTCCTGCGACCCGGTCACACCGCTCCGGAGCTACTGGGTGCCCCCCGCCGCGCGGTGCTAGATTCCGGGAGGCACTCTCCGATCCCGGATCACTTCCCGAAACCGACTTTCTCGAGAGCGAGGGTGGTCCCAGGGGAGCCCGGCGGGCAGGGACCTGGGGGGGATTTCTGAGCCCGGCTCCCGGGGGACCGGCCTGGAAAGTCCCCACAGCCGCTCACAGCCCAGGGCTGCGACTGCCCCCGGCCCCAGACAGCCCCGAGCGGCGAGGAACAGCGGGGCCTGGTGCTCCCCCGCCCGGCAGAAGCCCCCGGCCCGGGGGGTCCAGCCCCTGAGCTGGCCAGGGTGCGATGGCAACTGCAGAGGCACAGCCCGGGCCCGCACGACTCTGATCCCGGTCTCAGTACCAGTCACCCGGCCCGCTCAGCCCAGTCCCGAGCCTGAACCCGCCCACGGGCTCTGCGCAGATTCTGCTGGCGCCACCCAGTGTCGGCTCCACTTCCCTCCAGCTCTCTCGCCCCTCGGGACTACAACTTCCAGCCTGCCTTGCGGCGGTGGCTCGCGGTGCATGCTGGGAGCCAGGCAGGGCGTGCAGTCCCACGCGCCGGCCCGTTGTCTCTGCAGGCACAGTGGCGGGTGCAACGTCACGCGTTGTGCCGTAAAGCGCTCGACGTCGCCGTGCCGGCCGTGCCGCCTCTCCCCGCTTTGCGACACGCCGTACGGCACGGCGGTTGGCGCCTTTGTCCTGTCGGCGGCGGCCCGGGGCGCGGCGTGCCCGGTGAGTCTGCGGCGGGGCTGGGACCGGGGGACGGCACGGGGGGCGATCGCGTTTCGAGCGTGCCGCAGAGAGCCTCGCGGGGGCTGGACCCTTCCTGGGCCCCGCGCCGGTCTGGGCCGGGCCGGGCGGGCCGCGCCTCTGCCCGGGAGGCGGCAGTGGGGAGGCCGGGGCCCGCCGGAGCTCCCCGGGCGGCACGATGCTCCGCTCGGCCGGTCGGTGCGCGGATTCGTGCCGCTGAAAAGCACTTTTTCCCGGGGCGATGTGCAGCACCGGTCCTCCTGCGGAACAGCCTGGGGTGTGCGGCGGAAGCGCGGCCTCGGGAGCAGCTCGGGCCAGGCCCAGGCCGGTATCCGCGCCTCAGGCCTGCGGGTGTCCTCACCGCTGCTTGAAGAAGCTGCGCGGTGCTGGGCGCGGCGGTCCCGGGGCGGTGTGAGGAGCCCGTCGGGAGAGAGGTGAAGGTGTTCTTCGCGCTCGCAGCTCCGCGGCCGCTGTCCTGGGCACAGGGACCGGGGTGGGGGATACCGAGGACGCCTCCCCGGGCCGGGTGTCTGCGGGTGAGGCGGAGGGGCCTGGGTGTGGAGGTGACAGCTCCACGGCACCGTCCCCTCAGCGGTGCCCGGCTGTACTGTGTCTGTCTTGCCCGGTTCTTGCAGGCTTATGTGAGTGCTTCTCTGGTGTTCAGTCGGTTTCCATGTCCCGCTGCAGCTGTCCTCACTTTCTGAACGCTATTTGTAAATACGTTTGGTTTTAGACAGAAGATATTTAGAGGAACGCGGCTGTAATTAAACTTCCAGAGGATTTACTGTCACACAAGCAGGTGTTGGCTGTCCTGCTGTAGTAATCTGCTCAGCACACTTGTTTTCTGGGGGGGGGTTGGCACCTTTAAGCCACCCAGGTCTGTGGTTGGCCCCTCCTGCATTCCTTAGAAAAACGCTAAATGTGGAAATTAGCCATTCATCTTGTGCAACGTGCCTAAAGCTGAGAGAGTGTTCACTTACTGTGCTCTTACCAGTGCTGATTGGCCCTTAATGATGTAATCTACCAAGTGGGAAGTGGTAAGAGGCAGTAAATGCTCTTGTATGAAAGTTCAGCCCATCCAACTGTCTGATTTATTGCTTTGCTTTGTGAGTGACCTGCAAGGGGGAACAGCTCCCTGTTTCTCTTCCTATGGGAAGCTCTTGGACTCTCTTCTCCAGCTGCTCACTCTTTGTGCTTCAAGTGCAGTGTCCCTGCAGCAGTGGTGTTTGATGTGTGACAGCCTGAGCGGTGCTTGCTAGGTACCTGAGTCCCTGGAGACTCCTGGCTGGAGAGGGCTGTGGCATCTGAATCCCACTGGGACATCACCCTGCTCCCAGCAGCAGATGTCTTTACCTGTTTTATAGCCACTTAATCATAGTGGGAGAAGTTTGAAGACTTCTTTCCCCACAGCTGATGGGGACTTGAGCCACAATAGAATAGAAATCCAGTTGGTTCTGGTGTTGGGGTTTTGTTCCTCCTTCCTGTTTTGGCAGTTCAGTTCATTTTAAAAAGCACATTCTCTGCATCCCGTCCCTGCAGGGCTTTCTTGGCAGAGGAGAAAAGTCGTGAGAATATCAAGTGGATTGATCTTAGAAAACTAAACAATAAAATCAAACCCAGTAAAAAACACAACAAAAAACCACCTAAAATTTCAAGTCTCAGTCTCAATAGATGTATATTTTGTGTTAGTTGAGTGTTGTAAATGTATTTGTGTAAAACGATTTAATTTTGTTTTGACATTTGACTCATTATGTTTAGAGACTACTTTTAAGTTGCAAGAACTACAGGTTGCTGTCAGGGAGTGTGTTGGTTGTGGATGTCTGGTGATTAACAGTGGAAGTTTATGTTGGTGTACTCAATAACATCAGGCTTCTTGCATGCTATAAACAAATATCCTGTCTGCATTCCTGTGGATGAATGTTTAGGGCATATGACAACTTCATTAAATAGCTTTCAAACTGTTAAGTTCATCTTGAAAGTTTCAGTTGTTTTCATTTTCTTTTTAAGCTCTATGTAATGGTGACTTGTGAACCCAGAGGTGAATCCTGGAGAGGGCTTGGGGGCGTGTTGGCTCAGTAGGATTTGTTCTGTTGTGGTTTTTTGTTTGTTGGGCTTTTCCGCTGTAATTCTTTGGGGTTGTTTGTGCAGTTGCTGCCTGCTCCAGCTTTGCAGTGGGGTGGTTTACCAGAGAGGGTGAGATGGTGGCAGGGGGTGCTGTGGACCCGCCTTCTGTGGGAGCGGACATGCTGGCGAGGGGAGTGGATAAGAAACGGTGTCTTTTACTGTGGGGAAGCTGAGGTCTCACATCCAGTGAAGTGATCCAGGAGAGTGTTTGAACAGTGCTTCTGATGTCTCCCTCAAAGCCTGCACTGAAATCTTTGAGCCCCATTATGCAATATTGTGATGAGTGTTTCCGCTTATTAAACTATTGCATAAGCTTCAATACTTCTTAGCAGTGGACTGAAGAAATGACAGCAATGGATGTATTAAAAAGCTTAAAGTTAAAATGTTTTAGTAGCAAATGAGTTTTATTTGTATCTCGGCTTGGAGTTAAACCATTAAAACTGACCTGCAAGCTAATGAGGTTTGCTGCCTCTCGGTGTCACCGAGCAGCTCCATCCAAGCGCCGTGCTGCACATTTGTGCCAGACCTCGCTGTCCCCTCTGTTAATGTGTCCCTGGAATGAAGCTTGTGTCAAGTGGACATGGTTGGCTTCTGGTCTGCAAAGCTGTTAAGTTTAATCTTGTTCCAGTTTAAATTTAATGTCATGGATTGAAATTATATGCATGGCCGTTTTTCTTTTTTGCGAAGAGTTGGATTTGGAACGAAAGCAAAATGGCTCGAGGACGCAAGAGCAATAGCATCAAAGAGAGCGACTTCACTAACAGCACCCATCCTCAGGATTTAGAGAGAAGACTTTTTGTTGGCAATTTGCCCACAGACCACATGACTCGTGAAGAAATGGAAGAGATATTTTCAAAATATGGCAAAATCAGGGGTTAGTATATCATCTTATGCCTTTTTGTGGCTGGGAATTCAGTGAGAAGTGTAACTTTCATGCTTGTCAAATGCTATTTGATGATGATGAGAGGAGTGACTAATGTTCCTAAAAAGTGACCCTTTAATGATAATTCTCTCTGGCCAAAGGATTCCTCCTACAGCTGAAACATAATACGTGTACACCAGCTGTGTTTGGGGTTGCTGTGTGATGTCACAGGACCCCTTCATGTGACTTCATCATCTCATCATTGAATTTTGGTCGCTTCCTGGGCTGCATTTTGGTCACTGCCTTGTCAGAAGGAAGTTGGTCTTCAAAATGCTTCAGAGCATCTCAGCTCTGCATTTTGATCCCAGCAGATCTGTTTTTCCCAGGACACTGTCAGGGTGGTTCCCGGGTAGACCCCTTTGCCTGTTCCCCTGGTGGGTTGCGCGATGCCTGGGCGTGGGGTAGCTGTGTCCCTGGTTGTAACGGTCTTGCCCTGCTGTTAATTTTCCAGCCCTCAGCATGTACCATGGCTATGGGTTCGTGCAGTATGACCGTCTAGAAGATGTCCAGGCCGCTCTGGACGGTGAGAATGGGCGCCTGTATAAAGGGTATAGATTAGGTAAGGAAAACTGCTCCGTGCTCTCCTACTGCCCCCAGCATGCGTCCTGATAGAGTGCTTTTCTGTGGAAAGGGAGGATCCCTGGGAAACTTGACTGATGTTAGGCTGAAATCACTTTTGCTGGGTACGTATTTGCCTTCTGAGTCACCCGCTGTGCGTGCTGTGTGGTTCATCTGCTGTGTCTGCTCTTGCCACTGAGGTCTTACTTTGAACCTAGCTATGTGCTCATCTTTAAAATGCTGTGACCCCTTGTGAGAAACCGTCGAATGTAAAAGCCCTGGAAAGTGCTCACTGAAACTTCCTGGCATGTAGTTTTACAAACGTTTGTAAACCAAGACAGGCCTTCATCTTGACAGGTTCAGGGGATTCAGTCACAGCACTTAGCAGCTTCCTGGATAACTAATCCTAACTTGTTCGGGTTTTCTTGCACAAATGAAATCAGTCTGTAAGAAGCGCTGTACATACCAGGTGCTTAAAAAGGCTATTCTCATGAAGACAAAGTAATTCTGATAAATTGGAAGCAAACTTAAACAGAAATGAATGGTTTGAAATCCAACAGCAGTCTATTAAATACAAGCAAAAATACTAATTTAGAAGTAAGCCTATATTAATTTGAAGAAAAGCAGTCTGTCCTAGCGCAGAATGAAAGGACCAATAAAGGTGAGAAGGTGTGCACGCAGTAGCAGATAAGAGACTGAAGATGGAAATGAATGCAAATAGACAAGGGGGTAAGAAGGATAAAAGAAAAAAATATGGCCGCTGTCATCCAAGTCTAGTAGCTTAAGCAGAACAACTGTGGCTATTTTAAAAGCTGAGGTGTAATTGCCTGGAAATGATAAGAAGTTCTATGTGGAAAGGGTCACCTAGTCTTCAGTAAATGCTTCTGCTGTCTGTTTTTGAAGAGAGAGAAGGTATTTTTGATATAAATTTTATTTCAGTAGCAAAAAAATAAAAGAAAGAGGTAAACCAGCAGCTAGCAAAAGTAGGCCTCTCCAAAAAGTTTAATCTAACATTCATAAGACTTGGAGAAGACTTGTCTACACTATTTACATTGTTTCTCCACAAGCCCTGGAAAACAAGGGAGTTTCCAGGGACCTAACTAAGCCGTAGGGATGTGCCAACAGGCAGGAAAGGGGGGGTGAGCCCCTCATGGCAAAGGGACTCTTTGACCTGACTATGTGAAGGGAATTAACTAATGTCAGTCAGAATAAATCCTGCCACACTGACTCATGATACTGCAGGTTTCAATGGCTGGAGGTAGCACTGTTGATGTAAAAGACTTCTGTAAGATGCTTGATTTGATGAAGAAACTAGAGCAGTTAAAAACAGCACGGGGTTAAATGTGTTTCACATGGCTCGCAGTGTAACAGAGGTGGAATTGCTCAGTACTTTGAATGATGGTCAGGAAAAATGGATTCCTGGCCATACAGGGCTTTTGTAAGTGACTTGGAAAGAAGATGCATAATCGTGTTTTAAAAAGAGGATGAAAAATGACGATTGAGTTACTGATGACCTGGACTGCTTCCTCAGAGGGATGCAGGCAGAGCTGAGCTTCCACTAAAGCCACCAGGGAAGATCTGCACCCAGCAAGGTGCCATCCATCCTTAGCTGTACAAACCCCAGTGTAGAGGTGGGGAGGTCTTGATACCTGTAGGGTTTTGTGCTCCATTCTGGTATGCCTGGCTCAGAACAGGTAATGCTAAAGTGGAGATGCATCAGGAAAACGTTAAAAAGGCTCTTTAGAGTTGAAGAACAAGGCCTAGCAGAAGCCCTGAGCTGAAGGAGAGATGTGATGGGGTTTAATCTAGCAGGCATAGGTATGACGAGTCCTTAAATGGAAAGAAATAGTGTTCTTTAATAGCCAACTAATTTACTGCTGGAAAAGCTTACTGGAACTTTGGTGGCTTCTGTGTTCTGAAGACTTTTAAATCAGAATTGGATGTTTTGCTAAAAGATAAGCTCTAGTTCAGGGCCACTGCTGCACTTAAGATAGGAACATGACTGAAGAAACTTGTCATTCGTGTTTATTCAGAAGGCTGTGCTGTATGATTTTCGGGGCCTGACATCTCAAAAGCCTACAGGACAGAAGAGTTCTTTTTTTTTCTTGAAGTTTTGCCAGTGTTCAGATACTTAACCTGTAAATGCTGTTGGCATTAAATAAAATGTTACAAAATCTCTTAATTCTGCACAAGAAAAGAATCCATGTCAAAGGTGTTTTTTTTCTAGTAAAATGTCTTTGTTCAGATTTTTTTTTTTAAAGAAATATATGATACTGAGTGTAAAAATCATAACAGGTTTCTGCAATGGCATCTTAAAACAAAATAAAAATAATCTTAAACCAAAGAAAGCAGATAGTGTCTTGCTTAAAGGTAACACTTGACTTTAAGGGGAAAAAAATCTCAGCTATAAAATAAATGCAAGGAGAGCTGTTGCTTCGGTTAGGTTGTCTGAATATTAGCCATAATTGTTAATAACACCATAAGATAATAAAAAAGCTTTGGGAGAGTGTAATTCCTGTAATTCCATTATACTAATACTTCCACAAGTGCATAGATGGTTTTTTTGTATCTATAACGAGTAAAACTCTGTTGGAAATAAATGTCCATCAAATCTGGTTTGTGACAGTAGATAAATTTGTCCATTAAGTTTAGTTTGTGACTAGAGAGCCCACATGGTGGTCCCATAGCTCTGCATTTGCAGTCATTGTTTCCACTGCTCTTGCCTCTCTCCCTGCTAAAACAGAACACACTGCTGCTTGTGTAACAGGAGCAAAACAAAATAGAAATAATCCCTGAATTCTAATTTTAATCGTGAAAGCAATGAAGGATAGTTTGGGAAGTTACAGGAGATGCTAAGAGTCTGCCTAAAGACATTGTGGCATGTTTGTCCTCTTGCAAGAGCTTTGAAAATAGTTAAATTAAATAACTAATAAGAAATTTTAATTGTCAATAGATTCTCAGGGAGCAGATAGGACCAGATAGATTGTTCTGTTCTTTTCCTTAAAAGACTCTCAGTGTAACAATCTTGAAGTAATTTCTGTTTGCTCTTGCCCTCTTCAGTCTGTTGTTTCCTCTTTAGTCAACTGTGGTGGAAGGCTCTGCCCTCTCACAGCGGAATGATGTGGGTCCCTGTCCTTTCTGAGCAGCTGCACTTTTTCTGGTGGAGGACAAGACTCTGTTTCTTTTGCTCTCTTACTTCTTTGTATTTCACTTCATGGTGTTTTTAATGAAAATGCTCAGAAGCCAAACAGTTTTCAAATTGCTGATCTGTTGTGTCAGTCTGCATCATGTTAACTGTGGTGTTTTGAATTGCACTGTGTTGATTTCGGTAGAAGCTTGAGCTCCAGGCTCCTTGGATCCTGTCTCTTCCGTGGTGGAGGCTGTACACCCTGCCTCTGTAGCAGTCCCTTGGGAGGCAGCTGCGTGTGCCACTTGAGAGCCCTGGGATTGTTTCCAGCCAGGGTGGCTCCATTGCATGCTCCATTGGACAGGACTGTGTTGGCCATCAGTTTCCTTTCTCGGAGGTTTTCAGACTCTGCTTTTTCTCCTAGAGTCCATGAGTTGCTTTCTGCTCACTCATAGACTACAGAAGAAAGAGATTCTCTTATGGAATGAAGAGTCTGGGTGTAGGCCTGACTGTAAAGGGTTAAGACTTCCCCTGAGCTGTCCACCTCATTTTATAGTCAGAGAAATCAATGAAAAATTCATTATGTTGTATTATCTAAACTTAATAAAAAATTGTCAAAGTGACAATGTCTCTCTGCTGAATGGGTTTTCTCGCACCATCTGGATGTTGTTAAGTTGCTTTCATTTGAATTGTGCTGATGATCTTTTTTTTTTGTTCCATAGCATTGAACAGATGGGTTGATTATTCTTTACAGATATTAATAAAGCAGTGGAAAGAAGAAATATGAATAAGGCTTCATCAAGGTCCAGTCCGGCACGAAGGTAAAGTACCTGGAAGCAGTGAGTTGTACTCGGAAGGTCAGGTGTTAGGGCGTGAGCCCGGCAGCCTGTGCTAAATGTCTGTGTCTCTTCCCTACTGCCACCTCCCCAGTCACACGGAGATACTCCAAGGAGTCAGTCGGGACATGGCCGCTCCTTCTCCAAGAGCCCTTCTGGCGCTGACACCTTGGGAGACGCGAGGGACACCTCGTGTCTGCCGCTGCCACCGCAGCCAGGCGTTACGCTGGCAGCACCGGCTGTAGGAGACTTGTGTGGAAGAAAGCACTTGGTCCTTCTGTGTCCGAGCAGCCGAGGCACGTCTAGGGAACACTAAGGGGCTGTAGCGTTCCCCGTGCTGTGCTGCAGAGGACTTTGGGATCTTACCTCTTCCAAGATCAAAAGCTTCCAGTGCTGAAGTGACTCTGGAAGAGAATAAGCAAACCTTCCCCATCTGCAAGTGTGCTTGTGTTGTCATACTTGGAACCAGTCCTGTTGGTGTGGTCAGTGCTGTGTACCTGATGGCTTCTGCCTTCCCACCCCTCCTCCATCTCCTCTCTGTGTGAAGTCACTGGCAAGTGGAGAAGACATGGACTGTCCTGTCACAGGACTTTGACTTTGGTTTCCTTCCCATGGCCTCACTAGGGAGCACACAGACCTGCTGTGGTTACAGCTCGGTGCCAGGCGTGCATCTTCTGTGCCTGTGCTGGAAAGGTCACCATGGGAAGGAGTGTTTGTTGGACTCAAAGGTAATCAAGCTCTCGTGTCTGGTGTGCTCTACTAACTTTACCTGTTAAATTACAAAAAATGAGGAAGAAGGGCAACTAGCAAGACATCTACCACCAAAAACCCTGAGAATGAGTAGCCACAATTCTTGACTTCATCTTGGTCTTTGGTACCTGCTGGACATACCCTGCAAGGGGCAAGTGTCCCTGCAGAGCCCAGCATATTATCTCCAGGAGGTGCTTTGGGCATATAGCTGGGGTTCCTGTTGCAGATGTGGTGGGCCTGGACAGTGCCAGCTGTGCCCAGTGCTGCCATGAGGACCCCAGAACATCACAGGGACATGAGCCACAAGCTGATGGCATGTATGGGGCTGCAGTGGCACTGCAGGTGTATGGTGCCAAAGGCTGCAGGCAGCAGTGTGGGTGAGAGGCAGGTGCCTGTGCTGTGACCACACAGCAGGCACTGTTGGGCATTGAGACCTGAGTCATCCTGCACATATGCAAGAGCAGATGCCTGTGTCACAGGCCCCTGAGGAGCACTGATGTGTGTGAGCCATGGGCATGGGGCTGTGGACTGACAGCTGACAAAAGCTTTGGTACCACTGGGACAGGCACTGCAGACACTGTGTCCCTCCTCTGTCCCTAGCACCATCTCCCAAACAGCACTGTGGGCACCAGGTAGTCCTGGGCACAGCTGTGGGCAACTGACAGTGCACAGTGGGCTCTGGACCAGGCTGCAGCTATGTGAACGCTTGTGCCAAGGTGTGGGGTCCTGGCAGCCCAGAGCCCCTGGCAGATGCAGGCAGTGCCACTGCTGCAGCTGTTGGACCATGGTGACAGGCACTGGATTAGAGTCTTCCAGGCCTTGGTGCTGTCACCTCTCTGCAGGGCAGGGCAGAGGACCCATGCCATGGCCCTACTCCTGTTGCCTGTTCTGCACACCCCCGCTCCATCTGGAATAAATGTCATATGCCAAACACACTGCATCTGGGTGTTTGCTCTATAGTTGTACAGCTATAGAAAGATCAGCTACTTGATATCCTCTAGAGCAGCTCAGAAGTGTCCCCTGAGCCTCTGCAATCTTCTGTTGCAGGATGGGGGGACAGGGGCAGTGAGGTGTAGCTGATGGGATGTGGTTTCAACACAGATCACAAAAAGTGGATTGGTACACCCCAGAGGCTGAGGGAGTTTGTGTGCAAATTCAACATTTTTCTCGCGGGAGGAGGCTGTATGTGCTCTTGGTAGCAGCTCTGTAGTTTTTCCCAAGATCTATTTTCTATCTGACATAAAAGCAGGGAATGCCAGCACCCCTGTGCACCTTCAGAATGGCTGGTGTCTGACCACCAGAGTCCAGGGCAAACCCGGCACCTCTGTCTTATTACTGTCTCTTCTACCTGTCCCTGAGCTTGGGTGCATCCAACTTGCCACTCCCACTCTCCTCTCCAGGTGACTGCAGCACTGCTCTGGAAGCAGGCTCATGTCTTGCTTCTCTCATAAACTAGATTAGACTGGTAGAGGACTCTAAACGTCTGTCAAGTTTTGGAAATAAAATGATTCAAAAAAGCTTTTTTTTCAGTGGTTGTCAGTATCTTGGGGAAGGAGCATTCCAAACACATAAAGCTTAGTGGTTGCAAGATTTTTTTTTATGCTTGGCTTAGAGTACAGTGAAATTATGTTTTCTGGAAAATAAAATGTGATCTGCAAAATAACCTACTGTTTTGAGAAAAGATGAAGACTGGAATGTTATTCATCCTTGCCTCCAAAGCCAGTGCAGTACAAAGTCTGAATGAGATGCATCATTCAGAGGTGACAGAAGCCTGTTGCTGCCAAGGATGCCATGCAGGTTGGGTTTAGTACCCTGTTAACATGGGTCTTTATAAACAACAGACTACAGGAACCATCCTTTCCCCTCCAGGACACGGCGGTCATTGCTTTCTGCTATCAGCACAAATCCAACCACGACATGGAACCTACAGTCTCATTGGTCACAAACTCCTTTTTTAATCATATACCAATAACAAATTATTTCAGGTAATCTGCTGCCATTGACTGGTGAATTTAACAGATCCCTTGAGTGCTCCTGACTATTGCATATTTGTGGGCATTAGGCTACAGCACCTTGAATTCTCTCAAAGAATTTGCAAAACCATGTTTGATGGATTATCTGTGGCTGATGTTGGAGGCTGGAGGCCTCAAAATGATAATTTTCACTTCTTCCACGGGGGCTTTACACTTCCAGTGATGTTCCATTAAGGAACTTTGTGGGCCTTGTTTGGCTAGGATGAACATTAGAAATAAGAAGCTTCTTAGGCTGCTTCAACACATACTTTTTTGGGGTAGTTCTTGCTGTTGTGGGATAGAAGGGAGGATTCAGCTGCTAAGAAAAGGGTTGCTTTGACACCTCAGGTAAGAGATCTAGGGGTGGCAGTACCTGTGTCAGGAGCAGTCTAATTGGATGTCCCTGGTGTTGTCCTCAGAGAGCCATATGCCTATGGAGATGGCCGAGATGCCAGGCGTGACCGCTCCCCTCTTCGAGGGAGCCCCCGGAGAGACCCTCGGGATGGCAGGGATGGGAGAAATGGGCGAGATTCCAGAGACATTCGAGCTAGAGACATACGTGATGCCAGAGACCACAGGGACCTGCGAGACCCACGGGATATCAGGGATCCAAGAGACCTGCGAGACCCTCGTGATGTCAGAGATCTCCGTGACCCACGGGAACCCCTGTATGATCGATACAGGGATCCACGGGATATGAGGAATCCACGAGACGTGAGGGATCCACGAGATATCAGAGACCCTCGGGACCCTTTGTACAGGTGACCTCCACGGTATTTTATTTGCCAACACGATTTTCTGGCATTCTGCCTCAACACCTGTGCTGGTTTGAGTGGTGTCAGGCGGTTCAGATCAGGAAATTGCTCTGTCTGGGGACAGTTGTCAGTGGATTTGTGTCGCCTGGGGAGTGGGTGGGTCCATGTAGATGAATTGGCTAAAAGATTCTGCCTGAGGTTGTGCAGGAGCATGGAAACCCTCGCTCCTTCTGTACATATTTCAGACGAGATGAAGCTTACGACCGTTACCTTCGCTTGGATGACTACTACCGGCGGAAGGACGACTCTTACTATGACCGCTATAAAGAACATTTTGACAGAGCACTAGGGAATTCAGAAGGTAAGTATCGTAATGGTTTAGTAGGAGGGGTCATGTTCTGCTTCTGGGAAGGCACAGGAGTTGCCTGCAGTTTGTTGGATTCTGTGATGCCGTGAGCAGGTCCAAAGGGTTCCGTATTTGTTCTGTCTCTGCTTTCAGACCGCCTGAAGCGTGAGGAGCGGCGCCGGGAGGAGCTGTACCGTCAGTACTATGAGGAAATCAAGAGACGTTTTGATGCAGAGAGACCTGTGGACTGTTCTGTCATAGTGGTCAATAAACAGACCAAGTAAGAAAATAGTTATGACCAATTTTATTATCACATGGTAGAAGGAAATGGAATTGAACTTAGTCCCTTTACAAGAAGATCAGGAGTTGCTTTTATTTATTGTTGCTTTATCTGTGAGGCAGGAGGAGAGAGCTGGTGCTTCCTGGTAGAAGAAAGGACAGGGAATCAGAACAAGGGAATCAGTGACACTAGAAATTTGTGTTATTTGCTTTTAATGGAGTTGGTTACCTACTGGAATAATCTAGGGTCTTTTTCTCTTTGTGACTAAAAGTCTTTGAAGGCAGTCTATAGGACAGAAGTTATTGTACTTTATACAGGGAGGATTTTTTTGTGCAAGAGGAGCTGCTGAACATCTGAACATCCTGAGGATTGTTTTGGTCCATAGTTGCTACAAACCTTAAGAGTTGGAGCATGATGGTAATTTCTAGGTATTGAAGTGTTGGTGTCACCTACTGTAGACCTGTTGGGAGTTTACTCCTGGGTGCCTTAGATACACAGTTGGTGAAACTTAGAAGTCCTTCAAAAGCCAGTCACAGTTACAATGTTGCATTGAAAGGCCATAAAGTGAACCTCTTTCCAAAGGCAAACGGAACTTTTCAGGGTGCCCATGCAGTCCATTAAACTGATATGTCCAATTCAGATCAAAAGAAGAGCTTTCATATTATTGCAATGAGATTACTACTGTCCTGTTAAACATGAAAAAGTCAGGCAAGCCATCAGAACAGTAAATGTGAGGTGATGGTGATGTGCCTAAGTTTCTGTTTATGTGAGTGACTTGTTCTGCTCTGCTGGCTCTGTTTTGTGGTAGGGAGTATGCGGAGTCAGTGGGGCGGAAGGTGCGGGACCTGGGCATGGTAGTGGACCTGATCTTCCTCAACACCGAGATGTCACTGACGCAAGCCCTGGATGATGTGAGCAGAGGAGGGTCTCCTTTTGCCATTGTCATCACCCAGCAGCATCAAGTTCACCGTTCTTGCACTGTTAACATCATGTTTGGCACCCCACAAGGTACTGAGGTCTCAGCAGGCCCAGTCAGTTTTATGTGTGTGACAGGCTGGTTAGTCCTTGTTTCTTTTAGCATCAGATGCAGATGTAAGAGGAGGGTTCTCTTGTTTCCTGCAGAAATGCAGCTCATGCACAGTTTCATGGGGCTTTCCACAGGCCCAAGTTTTAACTCGTCACTCTTTTGGTTTAATAACGGTCCTCCTGCCAGAGCTTCTGCTCTCTAATGGGTCTGTTGGTGAGTCAGATCCAATGGAAGCCACAGTCACTAGCTCACCCACAGCTCTGTGTAGGGATGAAGTGCGCTCACTTGCTCTGCACATGGCCACCCTTCCCTTTGCATTGATTGCAGGGATCTCTTCCACAACTTGTGCAAAATGTAATGTTAAAATGAGTTTCCTCTCACAAGAAAAAGGGTGGTGGGCTTCGATGTTTGCAGGTGTGAAAAGTGCCCAGCTCTTCAGGCTCTTTTTGGAAGATGAAGGTTCTTTTGATCACCCTGCTTAAATCTGTGGTCAGTGGAACATTTTCATGTGTGATGGCTTCATTCAGCAGCCATCAGAGGGCAGAGTTTGGATCTCCGAGGCTTTAGCAGTGGAACGGCATCTTGGAGCACAGAGGATTTCTGTGAGAGATAGAGGGAGCTGCTTTCCCTTTTAATGGGGTGAGAGGAAGACACATTTTATGGGCTGATACATGGTCGATTCAGAGCCCTCAGCTGTGGAGGAAAAGCCTTGCTGGGTGACATTTTTAAGCCTTCTGCTGGCTTGGGAAACGGAGCTGTTACTGCATCCCAGGGAGCTTCCCAAGCCTATGCTTGCAGTCCCGGAGTGGCGTCTGTCTGCCACGGTGTCTGAGATGTGCTGGTGTGCCTGCTCCTAATGTCACTTAAAGCATTTCTTTTCCTTGAGCAGAGCACCGCAACATGCCTCAAGCTGATGCCATGGTGCTGGTGGCAAGGAATTACGAGCGCTACAAAACAGAGTCACGGGAGAAGGAGCGGGAGGAGATTGCCCGGCAGGCTGCCAAGATGGCAGACGAGGCCATTCTGCAGGAGAGGGAGCGCCCGCCCCCCGCCGAGGAGGGTGTCAGAGGAGGGCACCCTCCGGGCATTCAGACTCTGCTGGACCTGCTGGCAGACAATCGCTATCTGACTGCTGAGGAGATTGATAAAGTCATTAATTACCTGAGAGACCGGAAGGAGCGGTTGCTGAGGGGCAGCAGTGAGGCTCTGCAGGGTAAGTCTATTGACCCAGCAGTGCTGTTAATCATATGATATGGTTTGTGAGCTGGGGACCCATAAACAGTCCTGCAATTGCAGAGGCTCCTTGTGTCATGACCTCCTCACAAAGCACCTCATTTTATTCAGATGGATGCGTCCTTGGGGTCACTAAGATAATTTGGATCTGTAATGTGCAAGAACTTCTGTACTGCACTCTGCCAGGGAAGGCATGGGTCTGGTTTGGTGGCCACAGGGAGGGCAGCAGTTCTGCTGAGGGCTTTGGGTTCCCCAGAGCTGTGCAGCTCCTGTTCAGAGAATGGGTGTTGATTGATGCTGGTGTCTGTGGTAGCTGTTTTGCTGATTTTCTTCAGGTGCCCTCTGTGGGGCATTGGCAGTTTTAACCCTCTTTCCTTTCTTTCCTAGCACCCATGTCAAGACAGTCTTTGGTGGCACCTTCAGGATCATCTCTGGGTAGTCAGTCCAGCCTCCCAAGCTCTCAGGCTCATCAGAGTTCACAGCCTCTTGTCCCTGCACCTTCTGTTCCAGTGTCCTCTTCTAATCCTCAGCAGGAGCTTCAAGCAAAAATCCTCAGTCTTTTCAACAGTGGGGCAGCAGTGGCTGCTGCAGCAAACAGCAGTTCTGCAGCCTCTGCAGGCACATCGAGCAATGCTCCCAACCAGAACTTTGCTAACATGGCTGGCGGCCAGGCCCGCTCAGCACCAGTGAGTGCTGGAAATTTAAACCAGGCTCCACAGAGATTGCAGACTCCAAGCACACAGCTTCCTGCTCTCCAAGTCCCTTCAAGAAATGCAGGTCCAAGACCTGGAGCTCCTCCACCAGCTCAATCACTCTATGGTCAACACCAAAATCGCCTCCCTGTACCTGGCAATGTACCTGCTCCAAGGCCAGTATCTGCTGGTATCAACTTTGACAACCCCAGTGTACAGAAAGCCTTGGACACCCTCATCCAGAGTGGTCCTGCACTCTCCCACCTAGTGAGCCAAACCGTGGCCCAGGGGCGATCAGGGTCCTCAGCCCAGCAACCGATGAGTTCCTACCAGCGACACTATTAGAGCTGAGCTGCTGGGCCCTTCCCCCTCTCCTTTGCCATTCCATACTTAGAGCTGTTGGAAGAGTCTCCAGTCCCTGACACAGGAGCAGGGCCCCTGGACACACATGTTCTCTCCACTTTGGCCAGTGTTCCCCCGGTGGTGTTGCTGCTGACTGTTGCTGGCTGCCCTTCCTCACCTGGTCCAGTGTGCGGTGCTGGCAGCATACACTGTGTTTGTTGAGCACCAGGATGTGCTGGGGGCTGCTGCAGGGACCCAGTTGTTGTGTCCAGTCCCAGCAGCTGCAGCAGTGACAGTCCAGTCCCTCAGCTTTTTCCTTGCTCCTGGTGGCTGCTGCGTTTTTGTGGTGTGGTCTGGCCTTGCTGAACAGTCTCAGTATAACTTTGGGTTAGTGGTGAGGAAATGAAACAGGGCCAGAACAGAGCAGCACCCTGACTGGGCCCTTTCCAGAACCACCTTTGAGGAATGGGCACTGGTTTCCTTTGGATTTTTTCTTTCTTTTTTTTTAATGGTTTATAAGCCAGTTGGAAAGTGCAGTGGTAGTGCTAGCATCCCAACTCAAGAAGCACATTCCTGACCACTATTCAACAACCCAGGACTGTGCCATTGGGTCCCTCCATAGCTGGACTGTCGTGTCCTGGCTCCTCACCTCACGCAGCTCACGGAAACCAGCAGCTTTGGTCCAGGTACTGTGGCAGATCTGAAACACACAAGAGCTTCCAGCCAATGCACAGATTTCAAATGGTCAGTCAATTTTCTTACACCAAGTAGTCAGTGTTAAGATCAGTCTGTTAATTTGGCATACAAATTTCCTTCTCTTACAACCTTGTTTTGAGATGGTTGGTTACTGCAGCCCAGCAGCTCAGCTGCAGCCATGCTGGTGAGCTGCTGGCCCTGCCTTGGGAGTACCTGCAGCCAGTTACCAGGTGGTGAATGTCCATGCTCTGAAGCTTCATCTCACTGTTGATGGGTGTTCTTTCCATCTAAGGTGGAGATGCAGTGCCAAAATGCAATACCATAATTTTATACAATTTTCCACACTTTGATAGCTACAGTGGACAGTTGAATGGAAAATCAGGCAGTGATTCTTCACCATGTTTTTAACCAGTAACATACTTTGATACTAGAACACAAAACATCTCCTAATTATATGGTCCTCCCCATCATGGCCTTGGGGTCTGTAGGCTTCCTGCAGAGAAACAAAGGAAGCTGAGAACACAGTGTGCTTGGAGCAGAGGATTTTCTTTGTCCCAGGTGGTTTGTGTTGTAGCATTTTTTTTTCTCTCTGTGCTGTTAACAAGAGGACATTACTTTTTAATAAAAAGGCAAGAAAAAACATTTTGTTGCATTTTTGACATTTGACAGCTTGAGTGCTACTGGAATACATTATCCACTGCATTTGCTGTTACTCTTCTTCCAGAGGAGCTGTGTCAGGCACTGCCCAGCGCTGGATGCTCAGCAGAAAGGATATGAACCTTTCTGTGAGATGCTGTGAGAAGGTTGTGGTCTGTCTCTTCACAGTGCTCCAAGGTACCTCACAGGCACCAATTCCTGCATAGCAGGATCTCGGGCAGAGCAGCCCACGAGCTGGAACAGCGTGTGGCAGGGCCAGTGCCAGGGTGGGAGGTGGTGGAAAGGGAGGACGTGTGCCTGGCCAGCAGGAAGCTGGCAGTTTGTCCTGAGTGCTGCTGCAGCTGTGACTGCACCTTGCTGTGCGTCCAGCACTGGCCTTGATTGGTGCTGCTAATCAGAAATTTGTGCAATTTAAACATGGGAACTATGCCCATGGGAGAGGCTGTCCCTCTCCTGATGTCCCCCTGTTGGGGCTTGCCCCTAGTCACCGAAGTAGCAGCAGCCAAGTGAAAAATAGCTGTGGAGACAAGTGAAAACAAGTGGTAGCCCATGCAAGTAGTGAAGGGTGTAATAAAATCATTTATTGCATTTTGTGCAGACAGGAGTCTAGAAAAATGAATACAGGTAAAGCAGTAAAGCATTAACAGGGAGCATTCAACAGCCGAGGAGCCACTCCTCCATTAATACCTGCACAGAGAACACAGGGGCTGTACTGAGGCGGCCTAATGCACAACACTGAAACACAGAAATTAAATGCAAGCTTACTATTTTTTTTCCCAACCTGTTTTATTTACAAGGCTTTAAACTTAATTGCATTGCTTTGCACACAGATTCTCTTAAAACACAAAGCTTACTAAATCACTACATGTCTATTGAAATATTGCACTCGAATAAAAGTCACTTGAATGGACGTAGAACATCTAGCTACAGTGATTAAAAGATTATTGAATGAACTGACTTTGTGATAACATTCATAACAAATATATTGCACATGTAGCACAGAAAGTGTTGTAACCAGCAAATCTTAGACCTGTTGGTTCGTCTGCCTGTTTTCAGTCCTGCTACACAGAGGAGGGTCTTGACTCTTCTAGCGCAACTCTTACCATTGTGCAGTATTGCAGTATCTGGTCCTTCATCTTGTCCATCTGTGTCTCAACTCGGCCCCAGGTTGGACGCTGCCTGTGCGTCCTTCAAGCACTGTTTCTTGTTGCCTGAACCTGGTTGTGTCTGGGGTGAGGTGAGCCACCTGCTCCTGCTGCGGGGGTCTGTGCCCACCCAGCTGGCAGGGACACAGCGACTCCCACAGCAGGGACCAGCACTCACCACTGCCCACCTGGTACTGCCTGGCTGTGGGTGCCACTGTCCCACACAGCGCTGCTCCCACAGCACCTTGCCTGCCAGGGAAGCAAACTTGGGGGTCAAGACCTTCCTTTCTGGAACAAAAACCCAAACCTGTCTGCGCATGTGCCAAGGAGGAACTTGCATGTTTACCAGAGGAGGACACTGTCTTCACCAAGGTGGAACGGCAGGAGGGTGCTCCATGGGGAAACTGAACACTCACAGAGGCCGAACGTGCAGGGCTGGGTTTGTAAACTAACATGCAGTGCTGTCTGCCAAAACTGGCCCCCTCCAGCTAGTGGTCATCAAGACCTTGCTGCCAAAACCGGCACCTTTCTTGCTACAGCCACATTTTGTGTGGCAGGGATGTTGGGGCAGCCCGGTCTCTCTGGAGCTGTGCCCTTGCTCTTGCTGAAGGATGAGGAAGGGGAACGTCTGGTTTCAGCGATGGGGATGGGAAGAGTTTGCCTTCCTGCTCCCTGGGGGAGCTGGGACTGCAGTTTTGCCATGGGTGGGGGCTGAAGTGGTACTGGGGAAACAGGACCTGCTGGTGATGTTGGGTAGGTAATGACGCAAAACTCTCAACAGAGATGTGTGTCCTGGCACTGCCTCAACAGCTCTCCATGGAGAAGGAGCATCATTCCATGCTGCCACACAGCTACAGAAGAGCTCATTGCCCTGATGCTGCTGAGGGTGATGGCTGCCATAGCCCTGACCCCTGCACTAGGAC